>JAPQRP010000020.1:29960618-29974361 GCA_037367295.1 Apogon hyalosoma
CAGTCTCCTCCAACACCCCCGCTCTTACAGAACAGCCCCAGTTCATACCTATCTGACTAATGTTACATTTCCTAGTGTTTTATGACAAAACAGTTTTTCGGTGAACTTTACATCCTAATATTGCTAATATAACCAGCCAAGCTCTGGCTTCGTTTCTTGTGCTAGTGCTCTGTGAGAATGCATGATTCATGCAGGAGGGGTACACCCAGAGGGGGGGAGGGACAAATGGCAGTTGAATTTGATAGACATTTCACCGTTCAATCATTTCGAGTGGGTGCTCAAAATGATTGGATGGTGTTTTTTCAGTCCTGTCCATTCCACAGGAGACTAAAATTTTAAATTTTTGTGTTACAGCATTTAATTAATTGGTTGTAATCAGGGTGTGAAGGGGATTTTAAGCAATCTAGTAAAAAAATGCTCCAGGAAAACATCTCACAGCCCACCTTTAAGCAGGATCATGATCCCATGTTTGGGAACCCTGTCTTTTAGTTCATCTTTATCACTTTTACTTTTGGGTATTTCTGATATGTCCATTGTATGTTTCAAATGTTTTGTTTTGTCTTGGCTATATTGTAAATGAGGTTGCTTCCTCAATATATTTCCGAGTTTAAATAAAGGTTAATAAAAAAAAAAGAATAAAATATGCGTACATATATAGGCATATTATCCAGCCATTGCATCTATGCTATAATGCGACTAATTTAAGATCAGTGATTAAACACAGCAAGACTACTGTAAATGTCAATTTTCAGAAACAGTCAAAACATGGTCCAATTAACAGGCAAAAGGGATTAATCTGCAACCTGTAAGCATCAAAGTCAGTCTATTTTGGTTTGACCTTAAAATCAGACTGCCAAGAGAAGAAACACTGTCCCCGTTGCACAGTGTTCTATACAACAACACACACACACACACACACACACACACACACAAAGAGCCATGAAAAAGGTCAGATGCAAGTTGCAAAGCAGATGATGCAGATGGTATTCTTAAACTTAAATGTTTTAGTCTTAAACAGGTTAAGGTAGTTTTTTTGTGTAGGACCCATACAAATTAAAGTTTGTATCTTGACCTTTAATACCTTGATCATTCTGTCGACATCCAAAAAGGACTTGTATGAAACAGTAACAGTGTTATGGAGATAGACGAGATGATTTATTTTGTCAAGTTTCCACATTTATGCAAATCTACTGCAGATTTGCATGGTTGACAGGAGGGCAGAGGTACTTTCATTTATAGGAACATTATGCATATGCGTAAGTCGGTATATTTATTCTGTCAAATCTATTAATATGTTCATTTTTAGTAAAGGAGGAAGGCGTATCACATCATGCTGCAGTTCAATCCAATCAAAGAATGTGTGTGCAAAAGATCTGTCAAGGCTTATTGCAGGGGTGTTGTGCTGGTTGATATTTACCAGATATTCATGTTTTGTGTCCATCTGGGTTTTCAGAGTTTAAAAAAAGGCAAGCTAGGATTGAATGATCGGACAGCAACAACCTTGAGACTCTTCACATGAATTATTCTCAGCCTTAATAGAGAGCTACATTGGCATTCTGAACTGTGCTCTGAGCTTCACACTCCATCAGGTTCTGAGGTGGGAATCTGTGTGTGTGTGTGTGTGTGTGTTAGTGAGTGACTGTGTGTGCATACAGGTGATATTACCAGCGCCAAAGGCTGTGCTGCTCCCACTGCTATATTTATAATAGTCTCCCACTATCTCTGTGACCCCACACTGAATGATTGCCTGGTGTGTGAGTGTGTGTGTGTGGTTGTCTCTCTGTGTGGCATCTGGGAATGTCTTTAAATCTTTGTGTAGAGTTTGATGTGGCCACAGATATGTAATACAATCACGTTTTCTCTGACAAGACTCTGCAACTGTCGAAAAAATGTGGAGAGTCAAACCTTGTTATAATTCTCTCTATACACACAAGCTCACATCTTCATAGTCTCTTTGCATCAAAGAACAAGTATTTTCATTCCCCAGCACATTTCCCAAAAAGAAACTATTTCCTGTAGATGTGTGTTCGCTATAGCAGATTGGCTGGAGCAAATTACGTGCTTCACTACACAAACACCTTCCCTGGGAAGAATCACAGTCCTTGTGTTGTTTCTTCTTTTATATACAACACACAGAGTGCATTTTCCCTTTGGCTCTGTCAAGACAATTACACCCTGACAACTTTTAATCATTTGAACAGTTTGGGAATGTGTAAGACAACTGAAGGTTGGATGGCTGGTGGTGTCACTTCAAGTGTCTGTGAAATAATAAAAATGTCCTTGAAAGTGATCCCGATGTTCCCAGCATCATCTCCCTGAGCTTCTGACAGCTCGATGATGCTTGGAAATAGCCACTTATATGCTCACAGCTAAGAGGAGCTATCAGTATCAGGTGCAGAATATTTCAGAAGGGCAGGCTACAGTGGATGCAGTGACTGAATAAATCTGCAAATGTTATTCAGTTCCCCTTTTCCACATAATCAGCCACAAATTAATGGAGCTTTAATTTCTGACCTAACTAGCATTTGAATACACCTGACTCCCACATACACTCTACATTTTATCGTGCAGCTTGTCTCCCTTGATCAGCGACTTAGAACCTCGTAAGCCATATACTTTCCTGAATTAAGAGAATCTAAGAAGATGGTTGGTTCAACCTTTATTGAACTTCATGTGATAGATTTAAAAGAGCCATAGCGTTAGAAGCAGCAGAAGACACAGTTAGCACCGGGGCTCCGGTTGCATCTCCAGTCAATTACAGCCCACACACCAACTCCAGACTCATCAGTGTGATCCTGTTTATATACTTCCCAGGGGAACCCTGGATAATAATTGCTTTCAGAGCAATCCCCATCAGTCAGTTTCTAATATTGCATCAGACCTTCCACCTAGCCTCCAATCCTCCAGCCTCTGCCTGAGCCCCATTCAGTTTTAGAAAAGTAAGTAATAAACTCACAAGGAGAGAAAAAAAGAAAAAACAAAAATGTTTTCAGGTCAGAGAGAAGTCATGAACAAAGAAGAAAAAGACAACATAAAGGTTTATAATTCCAGATGATAGATTTAAAGGTCCAGTATATAAGATTTATGAGGGTTTAATCATTCTGTTGTCACTGGTGTACAATGACATGCAAATGAAAATCCTGTTTTAATTACCTATGACCAATAAAGACAGAGGAAGCAGGACGCAGTTCATGGAGTCCGTGGTGATTGCTATGTTGTATTGCTGTGTTCCTACAGTAACTGTAAATAAAACTCTACTTCCTTCAGTTTTATAGCAGATGGCATCCTTTGTTAAGATGCTGTGCCATAAACTACTGTTTGAGTTCATATTCCCTTAAATAAAAGGTCCAAAATGGTCAAAACAAACATTAGCTCAAGGGTCATTGTTGTAGGGGCCACCAAAGTCCAACTTCACCACTAGATATCCCTGAACATTACAGACTGAACCTTCAATATAATACTGTAGACTCTACATAACTGGTGGACAGACAAGCTGTTACCTGTTGTTTATGATCTGCCATTTTGAAGTTAGTTGGTTATGATTTGGTTGTCGCCATGTTGGCTTTGTGAAGCCAGATTTGACCAAAGTTTGAAAATTTGGAGAGGGTTGAAGTAGCTTGATGAGTCATGATTGAGTTAATGCTAAATGCTACCTTACACCTTTGTAAAGTAGTAAAATATATCAAGAATAGTGTAATATGTCTTTTACTGTTTGACTGTCTAGTTAGTGGAACCAATGTTGACACAGCAAAAATCAAAGCCTTCTATTCAACGTGAGAACTTACTCATTGTGGATTTTATAGATGGACCACTGGAACACTTATAATAGGATCCAAATAAAACAAATGTGACCATTGACTCTTGGAAAAAAAAGATGCACTCAGCATTTTTAGAGAATTTAAGTAATTTTTTTTTAACTAACCCCGGTGGCTGTCAGTGGTATTACATCTTAAAAATACTTCAACATAGGCTTTATTTTGAAGCTCAAGTCCTTGCCCCTTGTGTAAAACATCCATTCCCAAAGAGTGGGTCATGATCAGAAAGGTGCACTGCAGGACATTGTGTACATTGCCAAATAAATGTGCATTTTAGCTTTCACTTTACACAAGAAGCCTGTTTTAAATGTACTGAACGCTCCTATTATGTTCAATGGCCTTATAACTCTGTCTAAATGTATTAATTTTGTGTAATTAAGTTTGTAAGTACATTTTCAGTAACACGTGTAAAATTAAGCTGCGATTTATCAAATGTACATTTATGATCCATTCAAAAATGCCTGGTTTATCTATTAAAGGTAATATTATAGGGTGGAGCCAAGCTGGCAGTAAAAATGGTCAGGACATGTATTAATGCCCGCATTTGCCCCTCTCACAATTTATACATTATGAATTTGCTCGTGAATATTTGTCAGTTTTAAAAGGGTAAAAGATGTTTGGGCAACACTGTTAACACAGAAAGCAGGTGATATAAGGTAAAGATTTAGCTGATATTGCTTAGAGAAGGATAAATTATTTAGATGCTGATCTTTATCTTTATGGTAACTGTACACCTTTTTCCATCCACAGAATTAGGCAAGACTCGACTGAGAGCGAGAACTAGAAGTAATACCTGTTCTACACACAAAAAGTATGAGGATATGAATTGGTTTCCTTTTGTTGGATGTCAGGAAGTTACATCGAATACCTCCAGATGATTTACAGTCATTAAACCACTACTAATAACATAAAATCCTGCACTAGTTGTGTTCTCAGTTTGGGAGAATAAGGATGAAGTAATCATGGCGCCTGGCTTCTTTTTCTTCATTTACTAAAGCTCAGGCAGAGATAATGGGGATGGTGAAGGTTAGAAGATGTGTGCATCTGTCTATTGATTAACAGATGCAAAAGAGTGCTATTTCTTTAGAACAAAAAATAAATCCCATTTAGGTACAGTACATTCATCATCTTTAACTGATAAGGGTACATGCCAAACCTCATAATGGCAATATGTTTCCTGAGAATGTGGCCTATTTTCTTTATAGAAACTGCAGGTTAGTTTGAGTTGCTTCTATGCAGTCACATACTTCAGACTAAAATATGTTACAGTAATAAATAACGTCTGTCACGGCAGGAAAGGGTGTTGGTTATAATACAGATCACAAATTGTCAGCGGCACAAAATGCTTCTTCCCAGGCTTTGTTATTATAAAAACCACAGCTACTGTAGATGAATTCTGCTAACAGTTCTTCAAAGGTCTACGTCTCATTAACCCATGAAGACCCGGTGCTGATTTTATGTCACTTCCCAAAGGATTTTTTTTCTCGATTTAACCTTTTTTAAGCAATTCATCACCATTTATCAGTGTTATGCAAGTTACTTCCAAACTGTAATACATTACAGATTACTTGTTACTGTTATTTAAAAGTAATTACTTACCTTACAATAATACTGTCTCAGAATTGTAATGTGTTACATGCCGCCTGTATTACTTTTGACTTACATAACGACTCTCCTCATAAATGGAGCGTGCACAGTAGAACTTAACCCCCCCAGTACAAGAGAGAGCCTTGGGATAAATTTGCACCCTGAAGTACATGTGGACGGATAGCTCAGTAAGTAACGCTACGGTCTACAATGTTCAAATCCAAGCAGGAACTCTTGCATTTTTTTTCAATATCTGACATGGTCAAACGGGGATGGTAGATAAATCCACAATCAATAAAGGACTCTAACTAGTCATAGAAACATTATCTTACCTTGTCATTGCTGATCACAGGGACCATGCTAACTAGCTTCTGTAAAGCAGGGTAAGGATTAGTGATGAGCATACGTCCATGTGGCCAGTGGACTGTCTTCTGCCGTCTTCACCCATTGGCTGAACACCAACAGGAAACAGAACTTTCCTGACACATTTTTGATTCCTTAACGTCTCATGGTCTTGCTGTGTTTCTTTTCTTTCTTTCTTTTTTTTTTTTTTTTCATTTGAGCAGTTAAATTATGGGTGAAAAGTGTGTTGTAACACAAGTGCTATTGAACATGAACCGAGTAAAATATTACTGAAAATTGATTAGTAATGCCTTACACTACTGTGTTACAGCAAAAAGTAATCTGTTCCTATAATGCATTACTTTTGTAACACGCTTCTCCTAACACTGCCATTTATTGTAATATTATCCTCTGTATTTTTTATTTTTTCAGTGCAAATGTGTTTTTTTCCTATATTTAATTTGCTGATAATGTAGATGTTCATAAAAGCTAAGATTAAAGTTGAGGATTATTATATCAAAAACAGAGAAACTGAAGAAAAAGTGACTTTTTCAGCAAAGATATCAACAACTGAATGTAAAAACAAGTGTGTCCATCCACTGTCATTGATCAAACTCTATGGGTTTTACTGGGGAATCAATGATGTAAAAGATGATGGTGTTTCCATAGTAACTACGGAGCCTCTGAACGTCCAAATGGGTCATATCTGATGACCATGAAAAGATGACAAACTACATTTTGCACCAGTTATTTTAAATTATTGATAGGTTTAGTGGCTCAGAAGTTATTAAACATGTTACATTAGATAGTTTTGGTCGATGGTGGATGTTTGGGTCTTTATGGGTTAAATGTAATATGCAAAATATCAGGAAGGGACAGGAGATGAAGAGGAATGGGAAGTAATAGAATGACAACCTTTGTCATAAACAACATCCAAGAAGCGACACCCCACGAAAATATGCAAACATCATAAAAGGCACAGAAGGAAACATGAGGTGTTATTTGCATAACTTCATCATTTCATTTTGTATGGTTTGTCACTATTCCAGCTGCAATATACCAGATGAAATGACACACCACTTTTAAGTTCCCATGTCTTTTTCATATACACTGTTGCCCAAAAGTTGTAATAATTTTGTTGTCAGACACATTCCTTACATTCTCACCTTCGACCAGGTGTAATGATCACATACTGAGTCCTAGTGACAATTTATCTATCAAGAATAAATTACATTGTCAAAATCATTTCATTAGAAGAGGTCAAAATATTTTATTCCAACTTTATTGGCAACAGTGTAATATCACATTGTAGCATAGTAGGATCTCAAAATGCAGCAAATTACATAATATTGTTTATGACCAGCCGTGCTATAGAGCCATAGATGGTATTTGGAAAGTAAACAGAGCAACAGTGTCCCCTCCCTTTTGGTTTTTGGACTGGTTGTTTCAAAAGCAGTTCTGGTTCTTTGCCATGTGGATGCTATGGGCGATTTCATCAGATATGTGCCTGACAAACTCATGTGACTGTTTTGTTAGTGTAACTTTCTAAACTTCAAATGTAAACCTGTCAGGAGAAAAATAAATTTCATTCAATAAACACAAGCTCTGACAGTCCAGTATGGCAGGTGAGCGTGGTGTCAATTAAAGCCCAACACTGCAGAAGTCAAACACCACTTTTCCAGTGAGGGTATCAGCTCAAGTCATCCTGACAAGGTGCGGCTTTTTGGGGGTTTCCACTGCGTGAGAGCAGGGACCAACCAGACACAATCAGATAGACTTCTATTATCAGTTTGCCAAGTTTCCAAATGAACCAATGCAATACTAAAAGTGACATAAAATCATTTCGATCACAGATTGTTTGAGGCCAAATTGTTACTGTGACAACATGAGCGTTTTTTATCATATTTCATCAACAAGGTATATCAATGCCAAGCTAGTGGGAAATCTATGAAAACTGATCTATTTTCAAGTTGGGTCTATCTTAATTAATTCATATCAGACTTGAAATCTTGATAACTGTATTCTCACCTGAAAAAATATCTCAATATAACTTATGCCACATTTCCACTACGTGGTACTGGCTCGATTTGACTCGACCTGAGTACCAGGTACTATTCCTGGAGACCGTTTCCATTACAGGATACTACTGACTTTAAAGTACCTGGTCGTCATAGTGACACTGTGCGTAACTTTCGTGACGTCTGCTCAGAGAGTTGCTGATAAACTCGCTCGTTGCGTGTTGCCCCGTCATGCTCACACTAAATCTTTTCATCGGCCACCAAGGACAGAAATGTCTGAACCTCCTCGACCGACTACGGTGTCGTTTTGCGGGCTGCCATCATGGATTAGCCTACCAGTATATTTACTGCGAACTCCTGAATCTGTTTTCTTTTTAAATGGCGGGTTGCGCATTGATGATGCATTGATGCAGAGACAACTCAGACCAGTCAGTGGTCTGCAGTGTTCACACATCACATTTTAGTATCTCTTCACCCGTTTTGGAACCTCAGCCGAGCAAGTACTAAAAAAATTGAACCAGGTACCAGATCAGGTTCTTTTATGTACAGAAATGCAAAAAGGCCGAGTCAAGTCGAGTCGAACCGGTACCATGTAGTGGAAACGTGGCATTATATAACAATATGCAGTAACTCGCTCAAGGTGTAGTTGCGCTGAGGAAGACATCACAGTATGTTTACACTGCATCGCAATAACAACCAGCTGCAATGAGGGAGTACGTCACCTGTGCACTGGTGTCAAAACTTAGCCAAGTCAAGCTAAGATGAGTTAAGCTGATACCAACAGAGGAAAAGCACTGTGAAAACTTATTTGAGGAGTCATTTAAAAATACACCATAAACGGACATACCGGAAGGTCCAAATAAAAACAGATCAGACCAGAATGACTCCTGGAAAAAAAATACTGACTGAACTCTTTAAAACCTGATGTGTCACCGCTGACACACCCTATGCGTATGCAGTTTGGATGGCTGTGACTGTCACTGTTTGTGCAATTGGAAAAAATTTCTGAATTCTGAGACATTGCGCTTTGTAGGCTTTATTGGGTCATTATGGTACTGTTCTAGAAGCTGGAGAAGAAGCAATTTTAGCAGTATAATTACAAGCAGTAAATTGTAAATGACTCCTAGAATTTCAAAATTCTAACTGCTCTGTAAAAATGGCCAAAAGGACTCAGTCACAACATATTTTCTAACCTTTTTATTGTCAAAATAAGAAAAAAAGGTCCAGACGGACCATCTTAGGCTTAAGGTTTAAAGGTTTAACAGCTTCAGAAAGAACTTCAAAGTAATAGAAGTTGGAGGCTTCATCTAGTGGTCATCAGTGGTATTACACTTTTAAATTTAAGAACTCTGCGTTGGCTGGGATTGGATTCACCCTTGCCCCTCGTATGAAACACAGCAGAATGTATATGAGAGGGAAGCTCTATAAACCACGTGTACCCTGTATACTACAAGTTCTAACTTTATAACACAATAATTACTTGACCACAACTACACTGTCTTTGTGACACAATTTTGTTTTGAAAAGGAAGTTATGATGAAGTTATTTAGAAATGTATTTTAAGTTCTGTGTTTACTATGTTACACTTGGCACAATAAATATTTTACTGATACTGAAGTAAACCCTTAGAAATTAAATATTTATGTATATTCCTTGCACTAAAACAAGCCAAAAATAATAATTAAAAAAAAAAGAAAAGTTTTGTGATATACCCTAAAATCAATCATAAACAATACTGTGATACAAATTTTTGGTCATCATGCCCAGCACTATAGTAAAAGCATTTTTAACCCCTTTTGGTAAGACGTCGATGGGCAAAAGTAATCACAGTCCACCACACGCCTCTGTGAAACCACAGTCTGTGTAAATAAAATATGCTACTATAAGCCATAAACTGGGATCCAGCAGCCACATTAGATAGCACTCCACACATTTTCTAATATTCTGAGTTCTGATGAGCACATAAAAATTTAACCATGTGTCTGTCACTGCTGTGTGTGTCATAGCCGAGATACGCAGAAGACCTCAGATGACCCCGAAGGAAACTGTGCAGCCAGATCCACCCACTCCACAGATCTTACAGTAGGTCTGCTCTGGTTAGTCATTTCCACAGCTCTTTGGAAAAAGTACAGCAGCAGAGCCAGGAGCCCCCATGGGATTAGAGGAGGGGGGTAGAGTGACACTAAGCAGTATAAAAATGTCACAGTGTGGATCCATCATCAATCCCTTGTCAGCTGTCAAGTCAGAAGGTGGATGGTCAGAGAGACTGCGAATAATAAAGTGCCTTCAATGCAAAAAAAGAAAAAAAAAAAAAACAACCCCTCTGACGCTAATGTGAAGCAGCTGCCTCTAATGTCTGGACATGCATGGGACATCATTTGGCTGTAAAAGGCTCTCATAATGTCGTTTCAGAAGAACACTCCACTTTAGATCTTGGTTTACACCAGAAATAGAGACTTCAGTGAGCCTCATTCAGTTCAAAGCTCTCTCCAAACCCACGTCAGCAATCATTAGTCACTGAAAGGCGAACTATAACAAACACTTTGTTTCTTACACAAGCCCTTTCATAACTTCATAATGCTACCTGAGCAACAAAATGTCCTTTTAACTCTGCTGTGCTCCATCACAAATCTTTGTTACTGAAGGCAGACGCCCCACTGCCTGAGTGTTCTGTCTGTTGGAATGATCTGTCTGTAACACTGCACTGGGTCCAAAGGATGGGCCTCTGCATTACAGTAACACTGACTTAAATAGCAATTACAGCTCTGATGATTTAAGCAGCCATTCTGTGATAAAACTGTCCTGTTTTAAGTGCCTTTGTTGCTCAATATTTTATGATGGACACATAAATTATGAATTAAGAAATGGAAAAAACTACTGAGAGGATTTAAACATACCGCAGGTTCAGCTTTTGTGATTATTTTGTTATTATTACAGTTTGCCTATTTGCATTTTTTTTTTTCACAGAGTTAGGTAGGAATGACTCCTACATTTCATCTGCCACATTTAGGGTTTCTCTGTAATGTTACTACAAACTGGACATCAGAGTCAGCCATGTGAGCAGCTGAGGGCATAATTCAGTACACGAATCAAACATATACCAGAAATTTTTTTTCCATGTCTCCCCTCCATTGAGGCAATGCCTGAAGCTTCAAAAGCCATTTCAAGTATGTGCCTGAACTCTACATTTGCATGCTAGCCTCTCGGCTTTACCTGGATGGTGGGAGAATGCAAATTAGGTGCAGATTGTGTTAGACATGTATGTAAAAAAGTGTCACAGTTAATGTGCTACTGAGGGTCTTGGTGCTTGACACATACACGCAACTGATCCCAGATAAGTCCAAATACACTGTGTGACTTCCTTTGCTGTTGAATATTTCCTACTGTTTTTTTTTTCCTCCAGTTTAGTAATACTGCTGTCCTTTTCAGTTCTGTCTTTGCTGATACTATGTGGCTCCTCTAAAATACACAAAATCACCAGCCGCTTCTTTTTATCTGCTTGACATTTGCAAAATGTATTCTGTTTCCTCCAAATACTGCCGAGCTTAATGTAGACTGAACCCAGGTCTGTTTAGTGCTGGTGTTTGAGGTCGTAGAAGAATGTTTTATTGTTTTCTCTCACCCTCTGTTCTCTTCATCTGTCTTACTTATTCTGCTCACATCTAACAGATTTAACTCTCTTTCAAACCAGGTGGAGTAGAAAAGTCATTATCATCCGTAATGCAAGCAGACAGACAGACAGACAGACAGACAGACAGACAGACAGACAGACAGATTCACTTTGTATTTACCTTTTGATCCAGGACACCTGTGTAGCTCACAAGGGGTGCATGGATTTTTTGCTTTTTCATGGTTGGAACAGGACCGACAAAGTGTTGGGCAGACGACGATGAGGATGATGGAGATGGCATATATGATCTGTAACCAAAGCTGCTTCTGTACACCAACAAAGTGGTAACCACGGTAACAACGGTGATGCTGCCAACCCATTGGTACTGCAGAGTTAAAGGGGAAAAAAAGATGGAAAATGTTAAAAGTTAAAGCCATAAATGCTACATATATGCTCTCTCTAGGGTATGTACAATACTCCACAGCCATATGGGTCAGCACTAGTGCAATATTTTTAGTCAAAACATTTCTGCTAATTAAATGTCAGCTTTCAAAGCAGAGGGAAAAAAAACAGTAATAGCAGCTGCGCTTCTTCATGCTAGACTGAAAATGAAATGTCAGCTGTGCCATTCAACATGCTGTCAACAGGATGTTTAAGACAGCGGCACAAAATAGCAGAAATGTTGCTGAATTCGATATTGCATCGATGACTGCATTCAACTTCCAACTCTCTTATTTTTTTATTGTTACAGCTCGCACATAAAATATCACAAAGTCAAATTAGGACAGAAGAGATGTGCCGGCGCAGCCTATCCACTCACTTCTGAGCGACAAACCCCCTAAAAGCGCACACACAAAAGAGCATCCCAGACATGTTTCCTGCAGCTCTCGTCCGTAATTACCGCTCTTATCTTCATCTTCATTTCCCCTCGTCTCCCAGCGCGGACCGAGCCGTCATCCTACCGGGGCCACAGCTCCCTCTGTCCGCATGCACCGTTTGAGCGGCGGCGGCATCACCGGGATGAGCGCGCACAGCTCTGGAACAGCCGCCGCTCCACTACTCCTCTCCCATGCTCTCCTCCACAGGGACGCCCCTAACGCAACACTGCGATCCTCATGGTCCTAAACAACTCAATGTCCCAGGTAACCTCGGTCCAAACGACGGTTCGGGAGTTTGGGATTATTATTGTTTTTTTTTTGTTTGTTTGTTTTTTTAATGGTGGTCAACATGCAGCAGGGGTTCTATCTTCAGCATGTTGGTGAAATTCCACAAGTATTTGTGACGCACACACCTTGTCTTAAAAATGCCCTCTTCACAGTATTAAGTTGTCATGAGAACTGAATTATCTGTAGGATGTTATTAAGTCTGGAGGTAATTTAGGGCGTCGAGTAATTCGGACAAATTGATTTTACATTATAACACTATCTAAATAATAATAATAATAATAATAATAATAATAATAAGTTTGTAATCGGGTTTGTACGGAACTGTATAAGAGGAAACAACCTTTTGATTTGCTATTGTTAAGCTGGACAAAACCAAGATTTAGTTTTTTAGATGATCATGCCAAGGTAAGCGTGAAAAAAGAGCAGCGAAAACAATGAGAGCAGAAGCCTGAGCCTACAGTGTTGTTATTTTAGGAATTGTATGAGTTATAATGTAACTGAAATATCTTAAAATAAATAAATAAATGAATAAATAAATAAATATGCACTTAATTTCGTTTAGAAACGAGTTTTGAGTGATATTCAACTTAAATGAGATATTTTCTAAAGCAGACTACCAAAAACCAGAAACCCATGACTTGCAAAGCTATTAATTTTCCCACTGTCACAGTACAGACATATTTAGATTATTTGACATTACCTTTATAAGCTGTGAGACCATGTCAGCAACAAAAGTTCATAAGCTGAAAGAAGTCAGAGTCTTAGGCTTCCCCTTGTGTGTCTATCTTTAATGACAATTTCCCATCAGTAAACCTGTAAAGCAGCTAAGACATGGTAAACAACACTCTCTCTGCATTCCACTTGGCAACCGGTTGTGCAGCTGTAATTTGAAGGGTTTAACCTGAAGATGCACACATGGGTAAAAAAAAAAAAAAAGACTCAGTAAGGTTGTCTTCCAGCAGTATCTTTGTAATGAAAGGTTGTTATCATTTAATATTCCAGGTATTCCTCAAAAAAGTGTGTTACTGAAATTTTTAACTTTCTTTTTACAGATTTAATTAAATTGTTTTTTTGTTTTTTTTTTTTATTTCTACCCTAAGCTTCCATAGGTGGGCCAAAAATGACCCACTG
Source organism: Apogon hyalosoma (assembly GCA_037367295.1). Taxonomy (NCBI): domain Eukaryota; kingdom Metazoa; phylum Chordata; class Actinopteri; order Kurtiformes; family Apogonidae; genus Apogon; species Apogon hyalosoma. The sequence continues at coordinate 29,974,288 of JAPQRP010000020.1, forward strand.
TTACGTCCCGGCCTAGGGGTGTACCAGGACGTACATAATATTGGCTCTTAAACTCTCCCAACTCCCAAGTTACA
>JAPQRP010000020.1:29974461-30005242 GCA_037367295.1 Apogon hyalosoma
TCTGAACAAAAGTCACAAAACTATTTTGTCTCTTTTGAGATATATATATATATATATATATATATATATATACATATATATATTTATTTGTGTTTGAGCATTTAATTAAATGGTTGTAATTGGGGGTGTGAAGGGGATTTTAAGCTATATAGTAAAAAAATGCTCCAGGAAAACATTTCACACCCTACCTTTAACAATTATCTCTTAGGACAAAACAAAGCCCACTTAAGTTCACAACCAGAAGACTCTGAAATATTGGAGCTTTAATACAGTTAATACATTATGGACTGGATCTACTAAAGGTTTGCATGTATAAAAATGTGTTCAAACTCATTGCACATGCAAAAAAATGTACAAACTGATTTACTAACAGTACACAATAAGGGCGTACTAATCTACTAAGATCCCAGTTAGCGTGTAACAGGTACAATTTAATTTAATAAGTCTCAATTATTTTTTCTTCCATCATTCTAAAAATGTTCATACAAGGGTGAAAACTGTGTTCTCTGCATCTCATTTCATCATTTCGATGTCTCCTTCTTGTGACAATAACCGCAATCATGTGTGCACAATTACACATCCAAACTGTTTGCACCTCCCTTTGAGACATGTTAAATATAAACACAGCAAAATGAGCAAAATTGCTTTTGGGTTTGATAAATCACTTTGCGTGTGCTAAATTAATATAATTATATTTTCTCCTCCCACCACACACACAATTGCATGTAAATGCCTCATATTGCATATTCATTGTGTCAAAAGTACTAACTGGATGCAGACGCGCTATTTTTCACCTTTGAAAGACGCAACCCTTAGTGCGCACTGTTAATAAATCAGTTTGTACAGTTTTTTTTGCATGTGCAATGAGTTTGCACACATTTTAATACATGAAAACCTTTAGTAGATCCGGCCCTAAGGGTTGTGTCTTTCAAAGGTGCAAAACAAGTGCGTCTGCATCCAGTTAGTACTTTTGCCACAATGAATATGCAATAATGGGCATTTACATGCAATTGTGTGTGTGTGTGCTGGGATGAGAAAATTTAAATATATTAATTTAACACATGCAAAGTGATTTATCAAACCCAAAAGCAATTTTACTCATAGAAACTGCGTCTATATTTAACACATCTCAAAGGGAGGTGCAAACACTGTGTATGTGTAATTGCGCACACATGGCTGCAGTTATTGTCACATGGAGACATCAAAACGATGAAACAAGACGCAGAAAACACAATTTTCACCCTCATGTGAGCATTTTTGGACTGACGGAAGAAAAAATAATTGAGATGTATAATCCCACACACACACATTTTACAGGACTCTTGTAGCAAAGGCTATTTTTCCACTTGATTTGATTGTGACTAAAAATATGCACCGATATTAGGCTACAGTAGGACAAAATTATGTGCGTCTGAGAGTCATGCAATTCAACGCCCCACCCCCCCAACCGCTAAAATGAATCTGGTGCCGCTGCCCAGCAATGCCATTTTAGAACTTCTAGATGAACTAGGGGATAATTTGGGGCCAGTCACGAGGAGTCATGCAATACCTTCTATGACAAAACTCTTCACAATGTTACATTTCTGTGCATCTGGATCATTCCAGTGCGCTGTTTCCATTAGTTTTTCCAGTGTATTATCTCCATGACAACAACCAGTAGCGCACACAAAATCCTCATTTAAATAGAGTGGACTCGAAGACTTTGCACCTGTTGTCATTTGTGCAAGCAATCTTAGTAAATCACTCACAAACTGTGGTTCAGCCCCATACACAAAATTCTAGATTACACATGCAAATTTGTACATGCAAATTGGGATCTTAGTAGATCCGGCCCTATGATGCATAATAGTAATGTCAGGTTTATCTAAAGTATAAAAGCCAAATTCAGTTTTATGCTAACAGTAGCTGGTGTTTTGAGAGCACGTAATAGTCTGGGTCTGCTATATGCACATGATAGTCCGGTATATGTTCAGTTTGTGCTAAAACTGTGTGTTTCAAATCAAGTATCTTACTGACTCTGTAAAGTGGTAAACAATTGTATAAAATAAATGAGGAAAAAAAAGCCTTATTTAACCCAAGACTTGATAAATGGAGGACATGTAATTTGCCATTAAGCTCTTGTTTCACTTAATTTAATTTTCTAACTTGCAGTATTATTTGACTGTTTCTAGACCTGTGTCAACATACACATATATTCTTATCAAATGTTTAATATTTGTTGATTTTAATGTTGTACTTTCATACTGTTTTTTGTTTCAGTATTTTTTCTCAAAAGTCCTGTATACATTGCATCAAGTACATATTTTTCATTGTGACAAAAAACCAAACAAAAACCTCCAAAACAAAAAACCTACCTGGCTGTCAGCTGTATTACAACTTTAAGATACTGCATTGGCTTTGTTTTCCCCTTGTTCCACTTACCTGCAGTACTCAGTATACATCAGCAATGACAAAGCAAGTTAAATGTGAACCTTAACTCATTCCTTAAATTCTATCTCATTCACTAATCTGTCCTTCTATTTGTGTTATATTGCATTAAAAGTTTTAATAATAATCACAATCGCAATATCGTCCACTGCCATTTCAGATGTTTCAATAGTTTAAAAACATAAACGTGTGATTTGAAACTGGCTTTATAGGTTTTCTCACTGCCAGCTGTAGATGGTGTAGTTGTGTATTTCATAGTTTTATGTAGAATTTGGGGGCTTTTTTTAAAATTAATATTATGTAAGTTTATGACAATTTCTTTTGTAACCAAATCACTGCAAAGATCTTTATAAAGCATTAGAATAAAGGCAGAGTAACCTGACCCTTGGTTTAACCAGATTTAATCTGCCACTGTATAATAGTCCTGTCAGTCTTTACATCTCCTTGGTGCTTGGTCTTATCACCTTACAATTAAACTGTGTTAGTGTTACTGCCTCTGTTGCATACTCTTTCACTTTCGTAGAGTTTCATCCTGTGTTTACGGAACAAAAAATTGTATTAAAACCACTCATCTGTCAAAATTTTTTCCCTCATAAACTCTTACACACAAACCTAATAAAATCTGACAGTGAAACTGAAGAAATTATTAAACCCGTTGAGCCAGTGCCATGCCATTAGGTGTCCCTTATTATATTTCAGGAAGTAGTCTCTTTGTGGAATGTTTCCCATACTACAGCATACAGGTTTGACAACCTCTATAACCCACACACTACTGGAAGGAAATAGTATTTGCTGAGCTCTTAGTCACGCAGAGTGAAGCAGAAGTGAAAAGAGGGATCAACAGAGGTAAGAGAACATCTGATTTATATTTCTCTGAGCAGGTAAATCTGTCGGAAAGTGGTTCAGTTATACGTGTGAGAGGTGGTTGTTTGCAGCATGACCTGTTTTTTGCTTCTATCGAAACTCCAGAATCTCCACTGTATGTTCCTTTTGAAGAATTTTCATGTATTTATATATCGAATATAGTGAAATAGTATTCTGTATTATTCAGTGTCCTAGCCCTTGACAAATGTCTCCTTTAATGTTTTTTTGTGGATGGATGACGCTGTTCATCCATGTGTGAACTGTTGCATGTTGCCTCAGTGCACTTTGACCAGCGAAAGCAAGCATGGGAAAAACTCTTATCCACAAAGTTAAAGCAAGTCAGAAGTGTCTGTCTCTATTGGTTTATACGTGGCTGTGTTCTTACACCTCAACCCAATCAAAATAATGTCAGTATTTTTACATATGTTCTACCAATATCTATATGTATATGATATCTATGTAAGTATTATGTCTGCCTACATTTTTTCTTTGTGGTCCAACTCCAGCGGAAAAGATACAGGGTTTAATCCAATTTATTCAATGAAATAAATAATCTAAAGTAAATAAGTTCAGCTGTCCATTGTCATCCACTTCACTTTAATATTTACAGGAAAAAAAGCACTTGGTGTATTTTAAATACTTGTTCATACTTTTGTACAGCACTGACTTAACCCATAAAGACCCAGAGCTCCTTTTATAACAGTTCCCTAATGAATTTTCCTCTAGATTTAACTTTTCACAAGTGATTTATCACCACTTCTTCCAATAATATCCTCTGCATTTTGCACCTTGCAGTATAAATCAAGTATTTTCCCACATTTAATTCACTGATCATGTAGCTGTTCATTAAAGCTCATTTTAAAGTTGATGGTTATTATATCAGAAACAGAGGAAACTGAAGAAAAAGTGTCTTTTTCAGTCCAATCTCTCATTAACTGAACATAAACCCAGTGTGTCCATCCACTGTCACTGATCCAACTCCATGGGTTTTGGTGAATCAATGTTGTAGAAGATGATGGTGTTTCCACGGTAACTATGGAGCCTCTTTTGAATGTCCAAATGGGTCATATCTGATGACCATGAAAAGATGAATAACTGTAGCCTATTTCAGACCAAATATTGACATGGACTGATAGGATTAGTGGATCAACAGGTGTTAGACAGTTAAATCAGTACATGGTTCTGGTTAAAGGTGGATGTTTGGGTCTTTATGGGTTAAGAATATAACAGTAATGCAGGATGTGGGAAAATGACAATAACATAAAAATTAATACATTATTAACAAGCTGTTATGATATTTATGTTAATATTCTCTAATGCAGTATGAAGAAAAAAAAGTTTTACAGTGCAACTTCTTAAATGTGTGATAGTTACACATCAATGCATGGTTTAAAACAAGTATAAATGGACCGTTCTTACAGAACTGGGTCAAATTTGTATGCTATTTCATAAAAACCTTTTAATTTCAATTCAGTTTTATTTGTCGAGGCCCATATCACAACAAGGTTGTCTCACAGGGCTTCACAGAGTTAGCTGGATATAAACAAACATCAGTCAAACAGCAGATGAAGGATATACCATATATCTGTTGGACTATATCTAAGGGATACGTATTTATTAAAGGTACTGTTACGTCCCGGCCTACGGGTGTACCAGGACGTACATAATATTGACTCTTAAACTCTCCCAACTCCCAAGTTACAAAATGCCAGCACAAACAAAACAATCTCAATTCACAATATTTATTTAACTCAAAGAAGATAGGGGAGTGCTCATAAAACAACAAACAAAAGTCTTCTTATAAACAAAAGGTCTTATCTCCAAAACTAACGATTAAAAATAAAATACAATAACTAACTTAAACTCCCTAACCAAAACAGGAGAAAACGTGAAAACAAAAAGAGCCACCCTCCCCTACCAGAAAACTAAAGACTACATCCAAATACTTATTTACAATGATTCAAAACTACTATTAACAGAACGCAATCTATCGACGTTACTAATTACAAATTATCCAAAACTACTAATGCACAGATCTAGCAAAGCATGGCCCGACAAACACACAGGATCCGGTTGGAAGTTGGCAGAGCAGAGCGTTTGAACGGTTGGATCCACGGCCATTTAAAGGGCAGCTCATCGAAGGAAACCACCAATCACAGCTTCCTGTAGGATACGGGACAGAACAAAACAGCACCCCTACAGGGCTGGAGGAGAAATACAGATAAACAGAAATACAAAAACAGAGATCATGACCCAGGGTCATAACACCCATGTTCAGTTTCAATGGAATTTCATCTGAACCTTTGATTCATTCTACACTCATTCATTCTACACTAGCGCATTGTTCCTATGAGGAACCACGGGTTCTATGATACAGTTCATTCCTTTACTTTCTTTACTTTCTTGGTAAATTCCCCTGGCATTTTCAGTTGAATAACCTCTCAGCTGGCATGTCTGTTTCTGCACATGAAATTTGACACCATGGCAATATGGGCCTATTGTTTATCTGTTGCTAGGTAACCCACTTCAATGAGAATTCATTGGTGTATGAGTGTGTGTGTAAATGGGTGAATGTGAGACTTTGTAAAGCATTTTGGGCACCATGAAAGTGTGGAAAAGCTCTATATAAGTACCGACCATTTACCATGATTCTATGATTCTGGGCATAGCAATGTGATTGTAAGGCTATTGTATTCCAAAATTACTAATATTTACCGGGGCCCGGCCAGGCTGAGCCTGAAAGGACTATGTGGGCCTGTCCTCTGGTAGGCTCACCACCTGCCAAGGGAACTGGGTGGAGGGGCCAGGTGCAGTGTGGATTGGGTGGCAGTCAACAGCAGGGGGCTTGACAACCTGATCTCCGGACACAGAGTCTTGCTCTTGGGACATGGAATGCCATTTTGCTGGGGGGGAAGGAGCCAGAGCTTGTGAGGGAGGTTGAGTGGTACCATCTAGATATAGTTGGGTTCACCTCCACACACAGCTTGGGCTCTGGAACCCAGCCACTTAAAAGGGGCTGGACTTCACTACTATGGCATTGCTCACGGTGAGAGGCAGCAGGTTGGTGTGGGCTTGCTCATATCCCCTCAGCTCAGCCACCACGTGTTAGAGTTTACACCAGTGAACAAGAGGGTCACATCCTTGCGCCTTCGGGTCGGGGACAGGTGCCTCACTGTTGTTTCGGCCTATGGGCCAAACAGCAGTGCAGAGTACCCTGCCTTCTGGGAGTCCCTGGGAGGGGTGCTGGATGGTGCTCCGACTGGGGACTCCATTGCTCTCCTGGGTGACTTCAACACTCATGTGGGCAACAACAGTGAGACCTGGAGGAGGGTGATGGAGACAAATGGCCTCCCCAATCTGAACCTGATCTGGTGTTCTGTTATTGGACTTCTGTACTAGTCACAGTTTGTCCATAACAAACACCAGCTGATGGGTACCGGCAGGCCAAGCGTGCTGCAGCCTGAGCAGTTGTGGAAGCAAAAACTTGGGTCTGGGTGGAGTTCGGGGAGGCCATGGAGGAGGACTATCGGTCAACTTCAAGGAAATTTGCCTCAGGAGGGGAAAGCAGTGCATTACAAATACTGTTTACAGTGGAAGTGGGGAGCTGCTGACCTCGACTGGGGATGTTGTCGGGTGGTGGAAGAAATACCTCAAGGATCTCAATCCCACTGCCATGTCTTCCATGGAGGAAGCAGAGGCTGAGGTCTCAGAGGTGGAGTCGTCCATCACCTAAGCTGAAGTCACCAAGGTGGTTGGCAAGCTCCTTGGTGGTAGGGCACCAGGGGTGGACAAGATTCACCCTGAGTACCTTAATGCCACATTTCCACTACATGGAACCAGCTTGACTCAGATTGGCTTGACTTGACATTCCTGGAAACCGTTTCCATCACAGGATAGTACTAACTTTCCAGTACCTGTTCATCATAGCAGTGCAGTGCATTACTTCCGTGTTGTCTACTCAGGGAATTGTTGATAAACTTGCTCATTGCATGTTGTCTCGTCTGAATTTTTACATTGGCCACCAAGGACTAAATCTCCTCGACCGACCATGGTTGTCAGGCGGGAAGCGGGTGGACCCAAATGCAACACACGACGGATGTGAAAGATTTAGTGTCTTTATTGAAACCAACTGGAGAGTGCCGTGGTGAACCCTCTGGACAGAGACGTGGAAACCCTGTGGACTGGAACGTGGAACCCTCTGGACGGAGACGTGAAACAGCATGACGGGCAGATGGAAACCAGAACCAGACTGGAGTGACAGATGTGTTCTGGAGAATAATGACAGAAACTGGACTAACAGGACTATGGACAGAGAAATGAGGAAAGACTGACAGGACTATGGACTAAGACTGAGATTGCAACTGGACAAACAGAAACATGGACTGAGATTAGACAGACAGGACTACAGACTGAAGCTAGACTGAAAAACACGAACAGAATGATTATCATCTACACGAACAGGGAGCAGAGTGAAGACTAAATACATTCAGCCTGATGGGAAGCAGCTTCGTCCACAGGTGAATGAAATCAACCGAGTGAGGAGGTGTGGCCAAGTTAAAGGGCCAGAGAGAGAAAGAAGGCAGCAGACAGATAAAGGTGAGACAATGGTGTAGTTTTGGGCTGTCATCATGTGGATTAATGTACCGCTATATTTACTGTCAACTTCCACATCTGTATTTTGTAAAATGGCGGGTCACAGAGACAACTGTCTGACCAATCAGAGGTCTGCACTGTTTATACGTCCTGTTTTAGCATCACTTGGTGCCTCGGCAGAGTTGATACCAAAAAACTAGTACCAGGTACCAGATTCCAGGTCCTTTTTCGTAATGGAAACGCCCAAGCCGAGTGGAGTTGAGCTGGTACCACGTAGTGGAAATGTGGTATAAGTCTCTAGATGTTCAGGGACTGTCTTGGTTGACATGTCTCTGTAGCATCGCGTGGCATTTGGGAGAGTACCTCTGGATTGGTAGGCCAGGGTGGTGGTCCCCCTTTTTAAGAAGGGGGACTGGAGGGTGGGCTCCAATTACAGGGGGATCACACTCCTCAGCCTCCCGGGGTAAGTGTATTCCAGGGTACTGGAGAGGAGGATCCGACCAATAGTTGGACTTTGGATCCAGGAGGAACAATGCGGTTTCTGTTCCAGTTGCAGAAAATTGGACCAGCTCTACACTCTCCATTGGGTGCTTGAGAGTTCGCCCAACCAGTCCACATGTGTTTTGTGGATTTGGAGAAGGCATTCGACTGTGTCCCTCGTGGTATCCTGTGGGGGGTGCTTCGGGAGTATGGGGTCCAGGGCCCTCTGCTAAGGGCAGTCTGGTCTCTGTATGACCAAAGCAGGAGCCTGGTTCACATTGCTGGAAGTACATCGGACCTGTTCCAGGTGCATGTTGGACTCCGGCAGGGCTGCCCTTTGTCACTGGTTCTGTTCATAATTTTTATGGACAGAATTTCTAGGCGTAGCCAGGGGCTGGAGGGGGTCTGGTTTGGGGACCACAGGATTTCATCTCTGGTTTTTGCAGATGATGTGGTCCTGCTGGCCTCATCGAACCTGGACCTTCAGCGTGCACTGGGGAGGTTTGCAGCCAAGTGTGATGCAAGTGGGATGAGGATCAGCACCTCCAAATCTGAGGCCATGGAAAAGTGGGGTTTGCCCTCTCTGGGTCGGTGGGGAGTCCTTGCCCCAAGTGGAGGAGTTTAAGTATCTCGGGGTCTTGTTCATGAGTGAGGGAATGTTAAACGGAATGGACTGCACTTCTATAGTGCTTTTCCACCTTCATGGTGCTCAAAGCACTTTACAAAGCCTCACATTCACCCATTCACACACACACCAGTGGTGCTGCAAGGTGCTGCCAGACCCACTGGGAGCAATTTAGGGTTCAGTGTCTTGCCCAAGGACACTTCGACATGTGGACAGTCAGAGCCAGGACTTGAACTGCCGACCCTTCAGTCATTGGATGACACACTCTACCAACTGAGCCACAGCCGCCCTAGGGAAGGATGGAGTGGGAGATTGACAGGCGGATCGGTGCAGCATCTGCAATGATGCGGCTGTTGTATCAGTCTGTCATGGTAAAGAAGGAGCCGAGCCAAAAGGCAAAGCTCTCGATTTACTGGTCAATCTATGTTCCCACTCTCACCTATGGTCATGAGCTTTGGGTCAAGACCGAAAGGACAAGATCCCGGATACAAGTGGCCAGGCACACCCTTAGGGATAGGGTGAGGAGCTCAGCCACTAGGGAGGAGCTCAGAGTACAGCCTCTGCTTCTCCACATCGAGAGGGACCAACTGAGGTGGCATTTGTTTTGGATGCCTCCTGGACTCCTCCTTGGGGAGGTGTTCTGGGCATGTCCAACTTGGAGGAGACCTAGAACCTAGAACATGCTGAGAGACTATGTCTCTTGGCTGGCCTGGGAATGCCTCGGGGTCCCCCCGGAAGAGCTGGAGGAGGTGTCTGGGGAGAGGGAAGTTTGGGCATCCCTGCTTAGACTGTTGCCTCCGCAGCCCTGGATAAGTGATAGAAAATGGATGGATGGACTAATATCTCTCAAAATATTGGTCCTATCAACTAGTCTCTTCCTTGACCAAAACTACATAAGTATGCCAAACTGCAGCAGTCAGCTCTTGGGGAAGGAATGGGAAGGTGTGGGATGACAAAAAACACCCCTTGGCCACAGGAAAGAATCAGACAGGTCCAACCAAAGAGAAAGAGGAGTCAGATCCGTCCAAGTAACAAAGACAGTACAGTCAGCAGTTGGTGTGGGAAACACCATGTACCTGTCTGTAATCATCACAGACACAGGTAGTTTTTCACAAATATATACAATGATGAGAAAGAAGACAAGAAGAGAGACAGCAACTGTCTGGACTCTCCCTCCCTCCCTCATTCTCACTCACTCACTCACTCACTCACTCACCCACCCACCCACTCACTCACTCACTCACTCACAAATGGATGTTGACATTGTTTTATTGCTGTTATACACTACATATACTTTGCTTTTCAAATTTTCAAAATTTTTCAAAAAACATTTTAAAATTGTTTGAAAAAAGAAAAAGAAAAAAAATTCAAACACAAAATCATTCTTTTGTAGATGAAAATGTAATACAAATTATTATTTTTAACATGACAAAATGACAGAAGTGGAATTAAAACACATTGATTCTAACAGTAATTTTTGACTAACTTATGAGAATTTTGTTTTATTTTATATTTTAATAAAAATTCTTTGCAATCAATGACTTCCTCAAATCTGGAGCCCATGGACATTGCCAAATGCAAAGTGTCCTCCTGGAGATGCTGTCCCAGGCTGTTACTACAGACAACTCGTGAACCAAGCAGTCAGGTTTAAAGCTCAAAAGAAAATATTTATTTACAAGAAAAAATTATTTACAAATAACAAAATGGCAAATATAGTTATGGGCCCTTTAACCCTTTATAGGGCCCTTATTAAAATACTGCGAAATTCAAAATTTCAACCTTAGTGTGTGGTTAGGCATCGTCATCTACCTCCTCTTGCCATAAAACATCTTAGCAGCACTTGCTAAAAACTAAACATGTGCAATAAAACAAGTGTTATAAGGTCATAAACTGGCAAAAATCACTCATATTCACTATTTACAGCTTCAAAATATCCATAAAATCTCACTGAATCACTGTATAGTGATATAAAAACCAACATGCTTCTGGACCTCACTGAGGCACAGGACTGGCCCCATATTTAATGTTTAAGGAAATTACCAAAAATAGTCACTTGCCTGATAAAGGGTTAAAAGAGGTCAAAATAACATAAACCTCTTATCTAAATGAACAAAACCAACTCAACTAACAGTCCTACAAAAAGATACTGAGTTGAGCACTCCACCCCCCACCCCCACCCCCGTCTGTGTAGCTCTTGGTGTGGTTCATCCCATAAATTCCTGCTCCAACCATCTGTTCAGTCTTTTGCCTTGAGACAGATGACTCATACCAATCAGGAAACTCTAAGGAAGGAGAACAAAATTAGTAAAAAAAAAAAAAAAAAAAAAAAAAACAAAAACATAAAACATTGTAAACAAAATGTGGTTTATAACAGTGCTTTGTGTTTTCATAAACTAAACTCCTTGACATCATATGATGTGAGTGACCTGGCCACTGAAGAACATTCTATTTCTTGGCCTTTAAAAGCTCTTGGGTTGCTTTTGCAGTATGTTTTGGGTCATTATCCAACTGTAATGTGAAGCCTGAATTTTGCGACACTAGTCTGAATCTGAGCAGACAGGATGGCCCTGCACACTGCAGAAGTCTTCCTATTACTTCTTTCAGCGTCACATCATCAATAAATACTAGTGACCCAGTTCAGCTGGCAGCCTAAGAGGCCTGTGACATAACACTGCCTCCACTGTGTTCAACGCGCTGTTCCTTTCCTTCTCCAGACTTTTCTCTTACCATTATTCTGATACAAGTTTATCTTGGTTTCATCTATCCAGAGAAACTTTTTTGTAGCTATTTTCTGGTAAATTCTACTCTGTCCTTCCTGTTGAGTGTTATCAGTTTTCACTTGGTTGTTAACTATGTATTTATATTCATGAAGGTGATTGTAGACTTTGATAATGACACACCAACTTGTTCAAGTGCATTCTTGACTTGGGTGGATGTTTGGATTTTGCTTTAAAAGTTGGTTGTGAAACTGTTTTGCATTTGTGTGAAGAAAACAGAATGTCAAGTTAAAGATTTAGAAGTTTTTGACTGATTTGATTTTCAGGAAAAATGGGACTAATAAGGTTTTACACCTACAGGTCCATAAGTATGTGGACAGAGACACATATATAGTAACATTGCCTCTGTGGACCACCACAGTGGATCTGAAATGAAACAATCAAGACGTGATTTGAGTTAGCTCAGTTAGCTCAGTTAGTTCAGCTTTAATTCAAGGAGTTTCCAAAAGTACTGAATAAACCATACAGGAATTACAACCATTTTAAATGTAGTCCCTCAGATTTTAAAGGCTCAAAAGTAAATGGACAACTGAGTGACCAACAAGCAGTTTCATGACCAGATGTGGCCTGTTGTCTGGTTATTCTATGACAAATGCAGCAGATAAAAGGTCTGGAGTTGATTCCAGATGTTGAATTAGAATTTAGTTTTCAATATGAGGTCTGAAGAGAAGTGAAGGGAGCCATTTCAGCTGAAAAACAAAATGAATCAGAGACAATGAAAACCTCAGAACCTTACATGTGTGTCACATTGGGTTTTTTTTCTACATGATATATTTATCATTTAGTCACTTTAACTTTTTTCATATTTTGTATCTTGTCTTTATTTTTCTATTGTACTTGATGTTTGTTGTTTTGTGCTGCCGTACATTTGAATTTCCCCCTTGGGGGAATCAATAAAGCATATCTTATCTTATCTTATCTTATCTTATCTTATCTTATCTTATCTTATCTTATCTTATCTTATCTTATCTTATCTTAAAGGAATGAGAATATCAACGCGTAAGCCCTTTATGATGGCGTTTCAGATGGAGTTATCTGCCCAGTCAGTTCTGATGACACAACAAAATGTGATCACAGTGTGACATCACAAGTTCCATTGTGCACCACAGTGTCAAATACTCATGTGCTGGTTCTATCTACAATGCTTGAAAAAAGACACATAGGTTTTGTCATTTTCATCCAACAAAAATATCCATGTCCAGTCCTTTTATTTCTCTTTTGAAATGGTTCTTTTCAAAGAAGCAGGTTTTCAGAAGATACATGCTTAACATACAAAATAAAAAAGTGTCAATTTAACTCTTAGAGAGTTGAATTTAACTCTGTTTTAGATAACATTTGGTCCCACTCAGAATTACAGTGAAATTTTCTCTATGGCCAGCGAGTAAATTCTACTCAGTTCAGGGTCAAAATTAACAATGAAATGTGAAAAAAATATTTAACTCTGTGGTGTTCCCACTCTGTTAAGAGTAACATGATTACATTTCATATAGCTATTTAACTCTTAGTGTAATTTTAAAATTAGTCTAGAATGTTTTATTATTTATTTCTCTATAGCATTAGTCTCTTCATTTACTGATATTGAAACAAAGTGAAAGTACTGAGAATTTTCAGGTCAGGGTTGTTAAGGGTTTATTCTGTTGGACTCAACCACCCATGTACATAATGTTCTGTTATAAGGGCAAAGCTTTCTCAGTTACTCAACCAGTTTAACTACATAGTGACAATCAGGTTTGTCTTCGTTCTGCCTACAGGTTTGACTAATGGTGTCACATTACCAAGAAAAAAAAAACAAAACAAAAAACCTACAAAGGCCAATAAACATTGTAAAACAGACATATTAACCTAAATAAACATGAAAACAACGCCCCTCCTTGAACCCCTGCACATAAAATAAAACACAATGAGTAAAATGTCCAGTACCCACAATGCAATGCAGACTGGAACTAATCATCACTCTGTAGAGTTGAATTTTACACTACATCTGTGCAGAACTTTTTACTGGATTCTTAACTCTTCTGTTAGAGCTGGTTTACTCTCCATAGAGTTAAAAAAAACCAACTCTAAGTTAAAATAGCTTGACTCTGAAATACTGACACTGCATTTTTTTTTTTTACTGCGTGTGGGAGTTAACCAAACTAACTAACCCATCAATTTGTGTTTATTAGTTTCATTGCATTCTTCTCAACATCCAGTGTGTGGGTAACAATACTGAATAACATTCTGACATTTTGCATTTGTTTTAATCTTGCTAAATCTTTATCTTGTACCATAATTTGATTTTCTTGTTTAGATTTCTATCATCTGGGGACATCCCACTTAAAGGACAGGAGATGGTTTGATTGTCTGATTTGTCATGGCAACCTGAGCAGCTAAATGCTCTCAGGGGATTCAGATTTGCTGGAAGCTGTAATCTAGTCAGCAGGAGCTAATGGGAATGAGTCTTTTTATAGACGCCCTATGAGCTGGCATCACAGTGTTCATTGTGTTTGGGGTTTTTTTATGTGTGTTTTGAGCTCTGTAGTCATTTGACAGCAAATTACATTTCTGCAACTGAATTGCATCTGTTGGCTCTCAAACACAACACAGAGGATATGACAGACCAAATACTGTGAGTAAAAGCAGGGTAGAAACTCAAAGGCTACACTATGAACAGCATCACTTCTCTTTCAGGTTACTGGCCCAGATTTACCAAATTTTACAGAAATGTTATTAGATAATTAGACATGACCTTTATAAATACTATACAGTGGTGTGAAAAAGTCTTTAGCGTTGTTATTTTGCAAGATTGTAATGAACAGAAATTTTTTTCCCCTAATCTCTTTAGATTCAAGAATAACATATGAGGGGAAATTATTAAAAACAAGCAAAAACTGTGTTAAGTGGCTCCTATAAGCAAAAGTCAGTATTTGGTCTGACCTAAATCCCAATTCCAACAATGAAAAATGTGATATGTGTTCAATGAAAACACCAAATGATGACTTTTTTTTTTTTCCTTTACTGAGTGATGCTTACATATGTATGTATGGTCATTGTAAACTGGCTAAAACAACTCAGCTGATGGAAATGGCAGCACAAGTCGGTTACACAATAAAAAGTAAGATAATGGAATTTGTCCCAGAGTTGATAAAACTGGACACTAGATTGCAGATATAGAAGTTATAGAAGGTAAGAGCTGAAAATATTACTTGTCCACAAGTTTCATTTGTGTCTTCCATCTACCCTTAGTTCACATAAAATTTTGCTTGATATATAACTGCAGTAAAAACATCCTAAATGGCACATACTGTCAGCCTGAGATTTGATCATTTCCTCTTAAATTAACTGAAAATATTGAACAACTGTACAGTTTTTGTACAGGGAGAACAAATGTTTCTATACTGAAGATGTTCTAAATTTTACCTGGGTCCAATCAACGAAAATGCACATTTTTGCAAAACTATACAATTTATCCCATAAAGACCCAGAGCTACTTTTGTGACAGTTCCCAAATGAGTTTTTCCTCTCTATTTAACCCTTCTTAAGAGATTTATCACCATTTATTGAAATATTATCTTCTTTATTTTGTAGTTTTTTATGTAAAAATCAGATATTTTCCTATGTTTAATTCACTGACTATGTAAATGTTCATAAAAGCTCAGGTTAAAGTTGAGTGTTATTGTATTAAAAACAGAAAACTGAAGAAAAAGTGACTTTTTCTGTAAAATATATCATTAACTGAATGTAAAAACAAGCATCTCAATCCACTTTCATTTATTAAACTCCATGGATTTTACTGGTGACTCAATGTTGTAGAAGATGATGGTGTTTCCATATTCACTACAGAGCATCAGAACATCCAAATGGGTTGTATTTGATGACCATGAAAAAGATTTTACACCACTAATTTACATATATTGATAGGATTAGTGGATCAACAGGTATTAAACAGTTTTAGATCAGTAGATGATTTTGATCAACAGTTGCGGTTTGGGTCTTTATGGGTTAATGTTCCGTAGGTAAGGCGTTAAATTTTACTGTGATTACTCTGGAGTTGTCTTGTTCACTTTGGGCATTTATTTTTTCCTTTGTAAACCTTAAATTTTCTATACTGATCTAAGGGTAATGACTCTGACATAGGACTTATTGTGTAGTCAAGTCAATACAGTTTTAATGCAGCCCTTTGCTGTATAAATGGATGCAGTGTGCAGTTTCTGAAATGGAGTGAAAGCTACATTTTATAGCTGTTATAAGTTTCAGTGTCAGAATCACACAGCTACATAGAGGAGTGTTAATTATTTTCAATACTGTACATGTCAATCACTTGGATTCTACCTTATATTTTTTGTCACTCCACATCTTCCCCGTGACATCTGGGTATCTTACCTGTAGAGTCATTTTAATCGCAAAATTATCTGTATCACTGGGACGCGCTGCCTCATAATGCTGCTCTTCATTGTGATTCAGGGCATTAGGAGGTTGGCAGCCTGTGTGTTTCGATTAGAGGTGTCCCCAAGGTCTGAAAATGCATCTCAAAACACAGCTTTGGGAAGAAGCACACAACCGTCAAGAGCAAAGCAGATGTCTGTGGAACAAAACCTTTTTTTAATTAACTTGAACCTGCTATTCAGTGAGGTGGCAGACGGCTGCCTGCCGATGCTGAGCCAAACACAACGCAAGTGTGAAATAATCAGCCTCTTTTGCACCTGTTTGCTGCCAAGAGCAGTTCAGCTTTTTTACTCATTATGATCATCCACACTTTCAAGAGAACATACCTTCAGGTGTCAATCAGTTCAGTTCAGTTCAGTTCACACAACTTTATTTAGACTTCATGGACAATTCCCAGTCCACATACAATTCACTTACAGATAAAGATAAAATGTCTGAGAAAACATTAGTTAAAGCATGGAGCAGTAACAATAAATGTGGAATAACTAAAGCAATAAAAACAAGAAATAAAACAAAAATAAACAAGAAATCTTCTGAATTATTCTACCTATCTTCTGTGCGTGTGTGCGTGTGTGTGTGTGTGTGTGTGTGTTTGTGTGAAGCAGGTTAAAGAAAAAAATGTGATAAAAGAGTGATAAAAGTTACATAATATCAGTGTCATCAGAGAACTTTACAGTTTACAATTGTCAAACACAAAGACAAACTAAAGTATATTCTTAACGGACTGTAAGTTGTTTTTTTTTTTCCCTACGGGTGCTAAGGAGGTTTAACCACATTATCTCCTCAAAATCTAGGCTGGTTTCCTTTAGGCAAACAAAATAAAGGTTTTATTTCCATGTTATAGGCTGAATGGCACTACTATTGGGAGTGTTTGGTTAATAGAGGAGAAATGGAAGAACATCTGGATATCACCAGCGTATAATACAGAGTGATACCAAGTGATGATATTAAAGCAAAAAACAAGCACAGACATATTTAATTTTTGTAACACTTTGCAATAAGAGTCCCTTAATTTATGTTAATAATGTAATTAGTTATCATCATGTATGCACTACTCAGCATTAATTAACACATTGTTTACATATTAGTAAGTTGTTAATAATGTCTCTCGTAATCATTTACCAATGGGGTTGAGAAAGGCAACTGTCTGCTACTTTGTTCCCAGTGCCATTGCTGGTACCAGTTGCCATCATTGGTACTGGTGCCATTGCTGTTGTCGTTGCCGGTACAAGTGCCGTGCTGGTAGGTCATGGGAGCACAGCGAGCTCGGGTGTGGGTGAGAGAAGCAGGGAGACTGGGCTTGAGCTCGGACTCTGAAACTTAGCAGAGCTGAACAGTATAGTAACCTGACCTAACCCTTAATAAATGCATGCCTCATAAGCATTACTTAACCATGGGTAACCATTAGTGAATGCTTTTTGGACCCTTATTGTAAAGTGTAAACATGTAACCCACAGGTAACACTTTATAAATGCTTAACTGCCTCATGTTGTTAATATATTATGGAACAGTTAATTAATGCTTAATAATGCACTAACTAATGTTAATTAAGGGACCCTTATTGTAAAGTCTTACCTTAATTTCTATTAAAAGACCAGTATTGGTTTAATGAACAGTTAACCTTTTAATGGGCAAGTGACTTCATTGACCTTAATTTTATACATAACAGTAACAAATTTTTTAATTTTTCACAAAAGGTTGAAATTAGGGATTTCAGAGGATTTCTATGAATGCCCTATAAAGGGTTAATCTCCAACACAAACATCTAATCGCTTGCTTTAACGTGGGATTTGATTAATTTTAGGAGTTACCAGGGTTCATTGCAACTTCAGCTGCTGTAAACAGTGAGTGAGAAAAAGATGATTATGTCACAAGAGCATACCCATCTGCCTGTGACTATTAAACCTCCACTCAATCACCGAACCAGAGGGTTTTTTTTCCCAAAAGTAAAAAAAAAACGAGGCTACAAACCAAACCTGAGTGCATGTGTTTTGTAGTCACTCAATTATGTAATTAGCAAGCTGCTGGCATCCATCAGTTTCAGTGAATGACAAGCAGATGGGCTGGCAACTCTTTAGGATAGGAATAAAATTAACCTGTGAGATGTAACAAAGGGGAATATTTGCAGCAAACCAATACTTACTACTGTTTACTGATAGAAAATATGTTAACAGTTGTGTAACCATGATTATCTCTTAATACATCGGGTTCATTTTATAACAGAGAGCACATCTGGAATAAACAAACACATGGACTCAGTTTTTATCCACAACGCTCATGTACAGGTTTGTTGGAGTTATAACACACAGAAGAGTACCGAGACCCTTTTTCTTTGTCTCAAGCATGTTTCCCACTATGCTACAAAAATCTAGCATCCATCTGGTTGTGGTATCATTCTATTTATAGCAGCAAAAACCAACTGCAGCAGACTTTATAAAGAGGAGTTAAAAGGAAAGCACAGACTCAGACATCAGTTCCTGTCTGTTGACCATACTGTCTGTAATATCCTTTTCTCTTTTACACCATAATGTGCAGCTGCTTCACAGTTTTTGTGACAGACATCTGGCAGCAACGATCTCTAGGAGTAGTGTCTATGGTGTTTTAATAGTTTAATGATTCAGAATGACAGTGCAGACTAAGACACACTGTTTGACATTTACTGTATTACTGAATTCATATATTCGAAATAAAACACCTGGAGCTGAAGCTCTGGCACCTTTCAGTCGTTGTAGATCTGGTCTTTGCTGCCACTCTCTGGTCACAGGGCGACTAGAGTAGCTTCTCAGAGTAGCTTATTTCCTGTTTGAGTGTGTAATCAAATATTGTATTAAAGGGCAATCCAATTATTTTATTGATAATTCTAGTTTTCAGTTCCCTCGCTCCACTCCAAGAGAACCATTACAGTGCACTTGTGCAGAACACTGCTTCATGTACTCTAATCTCATAGAATGCCATGTCTTTACTTTTCTTTTTTTCGTGAGCTTCAGCATACATGAAAATCTCCTTACATCTGGTTCATTGTTATTCACAAAGCAAAATAACATCTTGTGCAAATTTGCATGAATGGTGTTATCTTCACAAAGCCAATGGGGGATGGCACTGTATGTCATGGGGAATGTTGCTGCCATGGCGGAGATTTATGTTATTCTGAGTACTTCCTATTTTTAATTTTCTTCCCAAAATTTTCATTCCGGTACCATAATTTCTATTTGACTTAAACACCATTGATTGGTTTACAAATCTTCTGATCTAAGCTTGCCTAGGCTAAGAAACTTATCAAGAAAAATGTGGCTCATGTTTTGACTTGTATCCAGAGACTATGTCTTCATTTTAATGCAGATTGTCAGAACATCCTGAGATCCAACAATGCATTTTTTCTCCTCTGTAGGGGACAAGAGTTTCACTATATTTGCACATTCCTGACGACTTAAAACTGTATATGATGTCAAATGAGTATATTTTGTATATTACTTTTTTTAAGTTTTCTTATTTATGTCAAATATTTACTATTTTTTACTGTTTCTGCTTTTTCTTTAAAAGCCTTGTTATTATGGAGAGTTGCATCCAAATTTCACTGTGTTTCAAGACGAAAAAGAACAATCTTTGTCAGTATGTTGTACATATGGACATGCAACACATACAGAAACTGATCCACTGCGTTTTACCCATCACTAGCTGAAACATGCAGGAACACACCACATACTGCAGACTAGGAGAAATGGGCTGCCATGTGAGGCATCCGAGGAGCCTTGCTCAAGGGTACATCAGCCAAAAATGTCTCTGCTGATCTGGGGAATCAAACCCACATCTCGTAGGGTCACAAGTCACTTCTCCAACCTTCAGCCATGTTCATAGTACATCCCTAAATGAGGAATTCTATTCTATTCTATTTTATTTTCTGTTCTATTCTGTTCTGTTATGCTCTGTTATTTTCTATTCTATTCAATTGTATTGTATTGTATTCTGTTCCATTCTATTGTTTTCCATTCTATTCTGTTCCATTCAATTGTTTTCTATTCTATTCTATTCTGGTTTTTTTTATTATTTTCTTTTGTATTCTATTATATCCTGCTCTATTTTTTGTTCTGTTATATTCTATTCTGTTCTATTGTTTTCTGTTGTATTGAAGTCTGTTCTATTCTATTGTTTTCAGTTCTATTTTGTTTTATCATTTTCTGTTTTATTCTATTCTATTCTGCTCTGCTATTTTTTGTTCCGTTCTATTCTATTCTGCTCTCTTATTTTCTGCTGTATTGTATTGTATTGTATTGTATTGCACTGTGTTCTATTCTATTCTATTCTATTCTATTCTATTCTATTCTATTCTATTCTATGCTATTCTATGCTTTATGTTATGCTGTAAAGGACATTTCTTTACAAGCTGTTGCATCATGCTGTTACCATTCAAAACAATTTTCTAATGTAAAAAAAAAAAAAAAAAAAAAAAAAAAAAAAAGGAAATAAAAGATGAAACTTCTACTTCCCTGGGATGAAGAAGAATAGACTCTCAGGACAGAGGGATGCTGATATTTGCAATGTGTCCTAGTGTCCACCAGGGGTCAGTGCGTCTCCATGACATCTGAGTGGACGGCTCTGGACCAGGGCTCTATTGTCTAAACTAACCACAAAAACACAACTTGGAAGTCACTACTTTGCACATAGACGTCCAGCCTGGGCCTACTTAGTCCTCCGAAACCCATCCTACCGGAACATACCCAGTGAGATGAGCGTTTGCACTAAGGTTTGCGCTTTCTGTCTCATCCAGACAAAGGAAGGACTCATCATCATCATCCTCCTCCTCCTCATCCTCATCAGCGGCGGCCCCTTTAAGACCGTCCTGGAATAATTAATGACGTCGCGCTGTAAACACGACTGACGCTCGGCTGCGTGGCCGAAGCATCCTCAGAAAGACACCAACACCGAGAGCCTTCAGGTTCCCATGTTTATTTTTTTCTCCACCGTCGACGGTTTCCCTCATATGCGGCCCCGAAAAGCTACGCGACAGTGCTGCGTCTGTCCTTGTGCGTGCCATGGCTAGAAAGACGGACATCCCTTCGTCTTACTACGGTGAGTCGGTTCGGTCTTTGTTGTAAACGCCAACATATTTTCCCTCTGTGTTGTGTTATTACGGTATGACAACAGCACAGAACGGTGTCCTGTTAAATCCCAGTGGTCTTTAACACCCTGCTGTGATTTGACATGTTAGCATTATAGCTTTATGCTAAATGTTACACTGTCAGCTGCGAACTACTGGGGGTATTGAAACTAACAGATACGTCAAATATGTAAAGGGTTAAAATGGTTATTTACGTCGGTGTATGTAACGAAACCCGACTGTTTCGGTTGAGTGGTTGGTATTTTCCACATTCATTGCCTCTGACTTGTATGTACCCTCTGATAGATGTGCCTTGTTTTGTTCAGCTGTACCTGCTGTAAAAGTGCTCCCAGGCCAGTCAACAAAAGGACTTCTTCACTTTCCCTTTCCTCTCCACCACACTGAGGAGAATTATGACAACATAATAACTGCAGATCAAGTAGTAATGAAGGTTAAAGCATTGTCCTTTGTCAGCAGATTTAATAAAGGATTTATTGTCTCCATGTGGTATTTTGTCTGCTCCAGACGCATGGATATGTTTAATCCGTGGGCAGTTTTGTTTCCAATATAATCCTTTATCACCGCCAGATGCCACACAGACAACAGCTCTATTGAAAGCCAGGCTCACAGATTTTCACTGAAGCATTCTGTTACATTAGCTTTATGTAAACAAAGGGAAAGTAATGCACAGAATGGACAATGAAGCATACTGGATATTATGCATGTTTTAAGTATGCGGCTCATCTAAGGTGTCATTTTAACCA
The DNA here is from genome assembly GCA_037367295.1 of Apogon hyalosoma. Classification (NCBI taxonomy): domain Eukaryota; kingdom Metazoa; phylum Chordata; class Actinopteri; order Kurtiformes; family Apogonidae; genus Apogon; species Apogon hyalosoma. The sequence goes on from JAPQRP010000020.1 coordinate 29,996,512, forward strand.
TCCCTTTTCGTGAACTAGAACCAGGAAAGTTCAACTATAACGTTACATATCCAAAACTAGTCTACATTCCAAGATGACATCTCTTCGACGCATCAGTATGAAAGTCATTATTAAATACAACTGCACATTATCACCCATCCTTGTCCATGTAATAATTATATTGTGGCATCTCCGAATGAAACTCCCATTGTGGAGCCTCTTCCTGACAGCCTCTGATGGGAAAGGCGACTCTGTCTTTTTGTTATTTCCCCACTTGCTGACCCCTTGTGTTCCTCAGATCTCATGACTCCAGCACTCTGCCAATCACGACTGCAACCTGTCAGCTGTAGATGAGTCTCCCTGCTCTCCACAGGCATGCAGCCTGCCATCAGGGCCTACAGACTCCAGCACTCCCCTGATCAAAGCATCAGGCTGCTGCTGGAGAGGATACAATGAACTTGCGAGTTTGGAGTGAGCATAAATACGAGCCTTTGAGTGAGGCTCTTACAATATTAGGCTAAAATTAGTGTCAGTGATTAACTGTCCCACAAATACTTGGAATTTGGAACAGTATTATTGTCTGTTGTATTCTGTGTTGCATTATGTCACCACAGTAGTATAATAATAGTCTTAATAATAGTTGAAGTACCCGCATATAGCTCATAAAGAAATAACTGAAGAAGAATGTAGAAGGAATCAGTTATTTCTTTTTTTCCTTTTGACATGGCTGAATTATACAAAGTCCATTTCTGAAATATTGAATTACAAGGCCATACTAACAAAAGATCAAGTGGGCAGATATGATATAACATAATTGTACAAAGCCCTTTTCTGAAGTACTGGACAACTACCCCTGGGGTTGTCTGTGTGACCTCAGTGAATTGGATACTGTGCTGAACCATTGTCCAAGTTTTTTAATCGGTCATGACTCATGTTACCACCTTTGACCACTTCCTTTTTGCTGCAAATCGAACACATTGCTGGTTGCCTGTGTGCACAAATACTGCAGTATTAAAAGCTGGAATTGGACAGCAGGAATGTGGGTTACCCTAACCCAATGTTAAAAATAATGGTGAAAAAAGGTGTGAAGTAAAAACAAAATATTGCTGTTAGTTTCCTCCAACTACTTTTATATAGGTGAATGGAGATGATGGTCATAATTATGCAAAATTATCATGCTTAGCTCAATGAATGCAATGAGGTGATTATATAATAAGTGTCACAGGCCTAGATGACTAATTACATACATTATATAGATACGTATTGGGACTTTGTATAGATTAATATGCACACATACTAGCCTAATTTTGTGTTATATCAATTCAGGGGCTACTCTTGAGAGTATTGCAGAGAATTTAGTGAGATGGTTTAATTAAGGAGTATAAGAGTATCCAACTATCCCACCAGTGAAACTTGGGATTGTATTCTGGAGCATCCCTCTGTTTAGATCAGCTGCTTTATGCTACTGGCTCCCTGGTGCTTCTGCTCTAACACTTATCTAAGAGTAATTCAGATTTTTGCTGTCACCACTAAGCTAGGACAAGACAAATTCTACATCAGCATCTGCGCTTGTAGTGCTGTCAGTATTTTTGCTGAATTTCTCGTGGTGTTTGTTTAAATGTGGAAGTTTTAGAAGCTGGAGAATCAATCATAGGTTGCCATTTTTAACCTGTATGTTTAGGTCTGTTCAGAGTTTTATTTCATGTGTTCCAATTTGTGATAATGATGCTGTTCGGTTTATGATATCCAGTTCAGCTTGTTGGAAGAAGAACCATTTTTCAACAGTCTGAAATACCAACATTACTTAGTTGTTACACAGGAAGTAACAAATGTCAGAGACATAAAGTCTTTTACGCTCAGCAGCAAGAAGGCATGTTTTTTGTAGAAAAGGAGCAGAACATCAACCTACTCTCTTGAAAGCCATCATTAATAAGTTTCTGGGAAATGTCATAAACACTATTTGAAGCAATGGTAGAGGTAGACGAAGCTGGATGACACATTGTCATGATTTTAATCCTGGGAGATAATAAGCAACATCTTTGACTTATTACTTTCCTATATTAATGTAAGATGTATTTTTCTTTTAATGAAATATAAATAGAATGTATTCTGTAATAAATAGCAGCCAAAAACACATGAGAAGGCATAAGGGAATCAGTGATTTAGCAGCTTGTCCACCTACCTGTCATCCCATCTGTCAACTCCAAGTCTCATCTACTTGGCCTACATCCTAGATTGGAATTTATCTATGAGGTGAGTATATTACGTAACAAGTAATATGTAGCAAGTGTTCAGGATTATACTATACTGCTGTAAAGTTCAGTGAGTCAGAAAAGTAGGGGGGAAAAAAACTCATAATCATTCTGTGACAGGTTTGTAAGTAACAATTTAGATATGAGTTCCATTCACCACAGAAAGTGTTGAGTCGAGCACACTGTTAATTAACAAATTTCTCGCATGGGCACCTTCCCTAAACGCTGCATTTTTATATTGAGTCAATGCAGAAGCTTGACAGAAAGCCGAGAGCTTTAGAATCAAACATTCACAGCCTCTTCCTGTGAAATTGCAGTCAGAAAAGGTTATGGCTGAAATGGTTCATTTTCCTCCCAAGACTAAATGCTGTTATGGTCGTTCTAAGTGTCTGTGTCCCCTGCAAATATTGTCTTCAAATGGAGACCAATGCTGTATCCATAGTGCCTCTACACATTTTATTAGTCCTCATGGCATGACTTCTCATTATTTTTAACAGGGTTATCTTCTCTTGCTGTTAATTTAGAATGTCTTTTTCCAATAGGTAGTGCCTGGAAGTTTGACTGTGTTATTCACACTAATGATAAGATGAGTCGGTAAATAATTTCTCCGCTGAGTCGAGCACTAGATTGTTATTTGTTCTAGTCTGTGAAAATGGGACACTTAGCTGGAGAGAGGCTTTATCAGGCACCAGCAAAGAGATTTTAAATTGACAATTTGAGGCACAAATACAGTCTGAGTTTATTTATTACTGGAGGGCATTGACAATGATTTGTTGAGCATGACCCCCAGCACACATTAAAAGATGACTGAAGTTTTGAATCTTGCTTACACAGTGAAAAGGTTTAAGACAGGTCTTTTGCTAAATGATGCAGCTAGCATCGGTGAAACGGGAAAAAAAAATCATTATCATAAAGAAAAGTACATGTTTTGTGTGGGTGACTGCCTTGATTTGTGCTTGAGTTTTAGTGATCTCTTAGGAGTGAGGTGAAGTCAGTGTGTACGGCGAGGCAGAGGTTACTGTAAACTCCCGCTGGACAACACACACACACCTACACACAACTGTTAATACTGAGAAATGAACATCTGTTAAGAGAGTTCACAAAGTTGTATTTAACTATATTTTGAAGTAGGTTATTTATGACTGTTTAGAGTAAAACATTTTCAACAATTTGTAAAACTCACATCCTACTTAACATAAAAGTGCGATGTGTGAAACAAGAGGGTGATGACTGTATGAATACTCTGCAACAAATTTCATAAGTAAATTAGTCCATTACACAGTGTTAAAATATAAAAATAAGTCTTAATAGTACTTATAGTAACCCCACTGCAGTGCAGATCCCCTTGTGTAGTGTAATTTTGTGATACTGACAGACAGACTTTCAAGATGTGAAGATTCAAACAATACAAATGAAAACAATGCAATGAACTCTACTTCTTTAAAACTATAAATCTTCAAATCTGTAAGTAGAGCTAATTAGCCAATAAGAAATAGGGCTCCATGCATATGCTGCGTGCAGTGATGCATGTATGACCTATTCTGTCACAAGTGTCTATAAGCTGGTTCAATCTGAATCACAGTTGCGGTCTGGTTCCACAGGAACACAGAGCCGCCACTGACATGCTCAGAGGCTCCCACAGAAGTAACCAAGGTCACAAAGCTCTGCCACAATACTGCTACTTCTGTGCTCAGAGCAGCAGGCTAGCTGTCAGCAGCTGACACTCTCAGATGCTAACTCCCCTTTTGAGGGTCAAATCCCAATCCGACTCTCACCGGTCTTTGCTATTGAGGGGATTTTAGATAGATAGCACTGTTTCTTTTCTTCTCTCTGAAAATTTAGCTGGTAAATTGTGTTCGTCCCCTGATAGGAGTGGGCTGCCAAGTACCAGACCTCAGCCATCTGCTAATAGTTCAGAGGATCCCATAGAAGCCTGAGAAGTAAACCTACACCAAAAATGTGAGTGTTGTTGTCTTGTCTCAGTAAGAAGACAGGCACTTAAAAGGTTGTACCCTTCTCTAAAGAGGGGGAATCAGAGCAAGGAAGGAAATATGTTTCTATGACCATGTGAAACTGTATTTGGTTTCACCCATGTTTAACTTGAGCAGTAAATCTGTGCACTACTGATTTTGGTATGTTTCGGCGCGTACAGTCTATATGCTGTCACAGACTCATTCAATGAAATTGCGATTTTTTAAAAAAGAATTTGAAGAACACTTACAAAATAAAATGTGAATGTATGTGCATTTAAACATACTACTGTCATATAGATAGTAATTGTTGGTCCTTTATCATTATTATATTCATCATAGTTTAAAACATTGTGAGTTATGTATTGTTTCATATAATAACATACTGCCTGAGCTGTTGATTTAGAACCTGATAATTCAGGCATACCAGTCTGAATCCTACAGTGTAGTATATGTGTTTCAGGCCTTTATGTAATATTTGTTTCTGCAGCTCTTTATGAATGGTGGTGTTTTGTCATTGTTTCCACCTGTCATTTTTTAGTTTAGTGTTGCATAAATGCACAGACGTTACAGACTCCTTATTGCTTAGACAGTGATAGATAACAAAATCAGTTTCCTTGCATTTATTTATTTATTTTTTCAATAGACTGACCTTTCTCCCAGGAGTAAAAACATATGCACACATTGAAAATGTAAAAATGTAACGTGACAAACACACCTTATGATTTGACCAACGCTAATGTTAGAGGAGAAACTGACCTCTGCTATGTTTTTAAATACAAACTAGAAAAGAAGCACAAAGCTGCATTTCTGGCATTGCTTTGCTTGTTGGATTGGTCAGAGCTTTCATCAAATATGAATGAATATACTGTACTGTACACAGCTTTCAGTTACAGACTCTGCATACACTGCAAAACATTATGCCTTTTTTGTTTATATGTGCTTGGATCTTACACTACCTCTTAAGGCCAATATGAGTTGGACAGAAACACAGTATTACAGTAGCTTACTCTCTCTGGGTCTTATGAATCAGCACAGTAAAAACAACAAAAAAAAAAACTTTCCAAACATCCCCTCTGACCCAGCCCATGTAGAGCACCTGCAGTGTTCGAGCTGTTTGCCTGACCGTGGTATAAAAGAGGCCTGTGTTGGACAGTGGAGCTTGAAGACAGTGGTGCCTGTGTCTGTGTACTGGATGTGTTTATGGAGACGAGTTAGGAAACGCATATGGGGTGAGGGTTTGATTTTGGACCATGTGCATTACTGTACAATGGCCATACCCTCCAGTTTTACACAGTGCTTGAAAAGACATTTTACACACAGGTCATTTCATGGCTTGGATTTTTAAGGGTATTCTGCACATTCTGTTGAATATGAACAATTCTCTTAGTTAGTGATAGTGTATATGCATTGTACATTGGTGTGCGCATAATCCCATAGCAGTCTACCCTTATACTTAAATGAGTTAAAGGAGATAAATGTTTTGTTTTCCTCCCAGACTGTGAATTGCAGTCCAATGAACTACTTCTGTGACATTCCCCTGAAGTTTTATCACTTCAGGCTGGGTTGGTACATCTGACTCTTTCCTGGCTCAGACACTCTGAAGTTGATTCTCAGCAGTGAGTCTCAGCACGTGTTTCGGCATCTGTTTGACAAGACTTAAACTGAGGTATTTCCTCAGTGCCTTTCAATCTTTTTGGAGAGTCATTATTAAAACTCCGTTTGCAGTAGCCATTTTAACTGATACAATACTTTTATGGGCTTTCAGACAGAGTGTGTTATCCTCTGCACTTATCACTGTAAATTTATCCATAGATCTTGTTGCTATGGCCATGACTAGCTGCAAAAATTAGAGGATTACTGTTAAAGCCTTTGATCCTGATGTGTAATTCATCACCCTACCCAGGCTCATTGTCTCAGATCCTTTGTTTATCACTATGATTACCATCATGTCAATCTTTAAGTCATAACAGGGCATGGTGGTATTATCTAACACTCTGTCAATACAGGGGACTAGCAATTTGTGGAGCTAGTAACAACCCTAGCTGCCCCAGCATAGCATGCCTGCCAGGCTTTTTCCAAATGTTGTTGACTACAAACCCTCATTCAACTTGACTAACGCCAGCAGCGCACATCCAGCACACCAGCCTCATCTTCTGCACTGGCACACTGCAGTGCAGTCTAAACAGCCATCCTCTAGTGCAGAGTCTGCTGGTGGCCCAGCTTCATGATTTGCACTGTTTCTAACTCTTCAAGTCAGGTCAGGCTGGTGCAGTGTAACAGCAGTTTAAGCTAAAGATATTATAGTGACACCCATGGTCTGTTACCGTAGTGTTATGGTAGTTGAATAAAGGTGTGTATAATCCTCCAGAATATTTCAGTCAGCTCTATACTATATTATGTTTATGTAGTGGCTGGGGGCTTGTAGTTTTCAAGTTGTATTTTAATTGGTCAATCTAAATAGGTGTGAATGTGAGCATGAATGGTTGTTTGTCTATATATGTCAGCCCTGCAGTGAATCAGTCAATCAAATTTTATTTACATAAAGCCAAATCATAACACAAGTTATCTCATGACACTTTACATTTAGAGCTGGTCAAGATAATAATAAATGATAATAAGATAATAAACTGAACTGGCGACACGTCCAGAGTGTACCCCGCCTTTGCCGCTTGGTAGGTGGGAGAGGTTCCAGCGTCCCCACGACCCTCTTGAGAACATGAATGAATGTTTAGGTTTATTTGGTCAAAGGTTAAGGTCACAGTGACCACACAAAACATGTTTTTGGCCATAACTAATTTGCAATTTTGTCAATATTCTGCAAAATATGCAATTGGATCAAATGATGTGATGGCATTTCGTAATCAATTATTTAACTTCAGATATTTAACATAAGACTGCTAGTATGATCACAAATACATTTTCTTGTGTCTTGTGGTATTACTAGCATAATAGCCAGTGTTTTAAACAACAACTTTACTAATTTTTTATCAGTCGATGTTGGGCCGTGCTGATTGTTGGTCCTCTTACAGGACACACTGGCAGACTCCATGGCTGTAAACAGTAGGATGATCAGGAAGCCACAGACATGATCCTGAAAAAGGCTCAGCTCTCTTGACATTCAGTGAACCACAATCTGTCCACTCACCACTGACTCTCCTTTATCGCAGTGTGAGTTTATGCCTCATCTGACACTCTCCATATGGATGAGCTGGTATTTTTTGAATCACAATCACAATTGCTCTGTGAAGATCTGGATTAATTTTCTTAGTCACATAATAAAAGAAGATCAATGGGAGAATAATTGTTAAATCTATTTATTTTTAATTTGGTCCACTACCCCTGTTCATATGTTGTTTTCTCACAGTAGCTGTACCTCTAATTAGCTCTGATGTGAGTTAATGTGATTCAGCCTTAAGAACAACTGTTGGGATATAAAAGCAACTTAAGGCAGAGTACAGAGCAAGAGTCGAACTCTTTTCAGTACACTGCAATATTGCAATTTTGTATTTTTTGTCATCAAATATTTCAACTACCATAGAAATACACAGGAACTTCAAAACAAAGCTGGCATTGTGAATGATTCAAAACACTCTATGACTGTAGTGGCAGTGTTGGTCCACCTGTTTAATTTAAAGGAGTCATATTTTGCTAAACCCACTTTTATTAGTCTTTGGTTCATTTATTTGTGTATTTGGACCTTAACAGTTCAAAAACTTTGAATTTGAGCCCTCCAGGTGCTGCAAAGCTTATGTTAATTTGGGCAAAAATCGAGTGGATTTCTGCAACCTGTTTAGAGCTGCATGTTATTGGAAAAAACTGACATTGCAATTTTTTTTTACCCTACGATATATTGCGATATGAAAAACTACTCAGGAGGATATAACAGCTGTGTGGTGCTGACATCAATGGTCAAACAAATTAGTTGTTTCCTCTCGTTGTGTTGACAGGTGTAAGGGGCTGTGTTTCAGTATCATCCTTCTTGTAGTTGGAATAATTACAGATAACTGACGTTGCTTTTCTTTTTTGGCACCAGGTCTTCGTTTTTGGTGATTTTCTCTTGTTCGTTGCTCATTTTTCAATGTTGTTACCAACGACTCACTGCATGTGCAAGGGCATGGTCTGCTTCAGCAACAACGATTGTGATTGGTGGATCGCTGCGCGCATTGTGTGTAAGGTACCCAGGTTGAAATTAGATGAGAACATGTTGAGTTCATTTGCCTCCTACATCGCAGGACCTGCAATGTGACTATTGTGCACACGCACATTGCTATAACGATGCTCAAACAATGTATTGTGCAGCTCTAAACCTGTTTCAATTCCTGCTTAATTTGTTACATTTTATAACTAGTTACGTCACAGTGTTTGCACATATAAGGTCAAGACTTCAGACAAACATTTCGCCAGTACGACATAACTGTTTGTCAGCAGCAGCAGTTGTAGTCCATACTGGAAATATGTCCAAACTTCGAGCCGATTACCTAAAATGTTCAGTTGTTGGTTGAATGGGACAGAGCAGCACAGCCAACA
>JAPQRP010000020.1:30006222-30016792 GCA_037367295.1 Apogon hyalosoma
GAGTTGAATTAATGAAGAATTCAGACATAGCATAGCATTTACAGTTAATATAGCCCACAGGGAAATGTTTTAAAATGCATAATTCCTTTTTTTTTTTTTTTTTTTTAAAGCAAACTATCACTCCTTTAACTGGGACTGTCATTTGGAGTTTGTAGTGTCTAGTTGTATTTTATGATCAACATTGGTCATAGTGCAATATTATTTTGAAATCGATTAAAAAGCATCACTCAGTCTTTATCAGTAAATTGGATTATGTGAATGATGCGTATCATTATTATATTTGTGCTTGAGCTCTCCACTCCAAACTTTACACTACTTAGTTGATATGCAGGGTAACATTATCTTATATTCAATGCCAGTGCTCTGCAACTGCTGCAGTGAGCACCTGGTATGGCGACATTATGTCCTTGGCAGAGGAATTCACACACTTAACACAGAACATCTCCCATTTTTTAGACCTAAAACACCACTCAAGCAAGGGAGTCTCAGTGACAGTGAAACAGATGGCTCTGAATTTAGGTTTTTATGAAAAAAAAAGACAAAAGAAAAAAGAACTTCAAGCCTCTCACACAGAAGTGAAAGATTAGTAGCTCACATGACTTCATTCAGCAGTCAGATTGACATGGTTATCATATACTATCACCTGCAACAAATGTCATTACGATTTAGCAGGTGCATGTAATTCAGTGTTGGGCTAAGATTATCCAGAGTGGTGAATTTGAAATGAACCTGTCACACATGGCAGGTCTGTGACATGTAATTCTGGGTCACTCTGATATTATTTTCCTATTACCTCATATATGATATTTTACATTTCTGTCTTTCTGATGCACACAGCATTAGAAGAATCATGGAAAGGAAATATTAAAGGGTTGGGCAGTAGATTATCTCTACAGCAACTCTGAATTTGAGGGTTTTGTTCCTGCTAAATTCAGGATTCATAACCTTTTAGTCTTTTGAAGTGGTCCACCAGATTTGCATGTGCGTAGTACAGTGTAATCATTTCTCACACTTTTAGAAGCAAAGCTGAGTTGTTGTCTTGTGACTGGATTGGTATGGGAAACAGCCAGATGGGAGACAGGCCTGCTCAAGCTGCCCCAAAGTCTGTCCCAGCCGCTTGGAGATATTTCCATGTGTGATAATGAAGTCTACAATGAAGAAGTCTATAAGAACACGTCACAGTTTCAAGAGGGGTTGGGATCACTTGGACACCAAAGAAGAAGCTGTGATAAGGCATACTGAATGTAAGCATCATCACATTTTCTCTCTCTCTCTCTCTCTCTCTCTCTCTCTCTCTCTCTCTCTCTCTCTCTCTCTCTCTCTCGCTCTCTCTTCTTTTTAACCCTCTCTCTTTAACCCCAACTGGTCAAGGCAGACGTCCATCCTCCAGGAGTTGGGGTCTGCTCAGAGTTTTTCCTCACCCCTGTCACCAAGTGTTTTCTCCTGGAGGATTCTGTTGGTGTCTGAGAATTTGGGTTTTTAAGAGTCTGGTTTAGACCAGCTCTAAATGTAAAGTGTCATGAGACAACTTTTGTTTCAATGTGGTGCTGTATAAATAGAACTTGACTGATTGAATTTGATTGAAATTTGACAGTATACTCAGTTACACTTACAGGCATAATCACAGATGGAGTTAGCTGACTGATGACACTTGCCACTGTGGTTCAGTGTTTACTTGGTTGGGTCAAATGGGAATTCTTACTGTGACCTAGATAAGCTTTTAGCTAAAGAGTTGTTAAAATGATTTATTATATTTCTGTTCAAGCAGTGGTGTTTGGTCTTTTAATGCAGTTGCTTAACATGATCGTTACTCTTCATCCTATTCCTGCTCGAGGACCTGCACTGTGAAATGGCCTAGTTTGTGTGTCCTGGCCTGTTAAACAGCACATCAGGTTAAGATGTGACACTTGGATCCAGTGTTAATGACTGAAATGTCCTCCTCTGCTTTAACATGTAGTTCTTCCATTTCTTTTTATGGCTCATCCTGACAGTGATTCAGCTAGTTTTTTTTTTTTTTTTTTTTTGGGGGGGCGTTTCCATCTTGTGTGTTTTAGAATGTTTTTTACCCTTATAAGAAAGACAAAATTCATTATACGGTGTTTACATAACTAAGAAAAATACCTATGATATTCCTGTTAACATGCAGCCACGCATATCCCATTAAAATAGTGCTTTTTCAAAAGCTTACACTGATGGGAGACCTTCTACTGCGTGAACTCCCTCCTTCAAACACCTTCTACAAAGGATCAGTTTTCTGACATTTGCTCAAATCTGTAGCAGCTGGTGAAATTATTTTTTGGTGGGGTGCAGTATACGAGTTAGTTTTCAGATGCACTATAACCACATATCAAAAGTAGGATGCACCAAAGCACATGCACCACTATTTTAAAATATTAATTCAAATAAAAATACATGGTATGTGTTTTCAGGCATTTATTTTTAACATGTAAATTTCACCTGTCTATCCTGATTTTTTCCATGACTGGTGTTTTCTCTCTTCACTTAATTTGGACTTTCTTGCCTTACTTTCATCACTGTCCACCAGCAGCTGCACGACCTGAAATTAATTTGTCTGGATGTTTTTTTTCAACAAAATCAGAAACCTCTTGCCACTTTGCCAATACGTCTTTTAATTTACTTGTAGAGATTGCTTCCTCCTCCTCACTGTCTTTGTTGTGGAATTTCATTATCTCCTCCTCTGTCTGAATGCTTGTGCTCCTGAACATGAAGTGAGCCTGCAGAGGCTGCATCTGTTGGGAGGAGCACCTGTTCATACTGCGGATTTCCACTTGTATTTGGAGACAAAAATTCTCAGTAGCTGCAGCTCATAAAGCAGATTTCTCGTACTGCAATGCACTCGTATGATGAGGGTCCACTGTACTCCATTCAGAAAAAAGCAGCAGAATTACCAAACAGAATATGCTGTTAGCACAGGTTATCCCACAATAACCTGTGGGATTATTGTCATATTCCAATAGTGGGATTATAGTTATATAATTATGCATGTAAACACTGGAAACACTGACATAAGGCTGAAGCTGCTATTGTAGCTGCATTAACATGCTGCCTTGTCTGTGCAGGCTGTGTGCACTTTGTGCACCTTTAAAAGACTCTTTTAAGAAAAGAAGCACAATATAAACCATTATTGTATTTGTGATCAGGGGAATCTGACCAATCATTATCATTCCAAAGCTTCCCGAGTGATCAGAACCAGCAGATGGAGCCTAATCAACATCCAAAAGGACCATATTTCATAGCAGATAATTACACATCAAGTATTGCCAACCACTTCTTAGTTAAAATTTCTGATTGATAGATTTGTGTGACATGATAAGAAAGGCATAAGTGAAGTTTAAAATATTAGCAGTTATCAAATATAATATTTTACCATGAAGTATAGTCCAATGTTGATGTGAATTTTCATTATCTATTTTTTTTCTGTAACTGATCGTGTTAAGCAGTGACATGATGGCAAACTGTTAGTTTTCCTGCAATATAACTGATCACAATATTTAAGCCTCCCACTCAGCATGATGTCAGAAAAAACAGTCATTGTGTGAATATATTTTATACAGTTGCTTATGTGGATGATGTACTGTGTCACAGGCTTTTAGTTTAATCCCCTCTTTGTTTGCTTGCCTTGCAGGTGAACCACGCAAGTTTGACCCAAACTTCAGAGGGCCTATTCACAACAGGTATGACATACACTCAACATCATTATCATCTTTTGCTTAAAAGGTCAGCATGTGATATTTAGTGACATGTAGCAGTGAAGTTACAGATGGCCACAATAAATGCAGAATTCACTCATTATGATAAGTGTTTGTGTCCATTCTGAGCTTTTTAGTTAAAGGGGTCATATTTTGCTAAACCCACTTTTATTACTCTTTGGTTCATTTATTTGTGAATTTGGACCCTAATAGTTCAAAAAGTTAGAATTTGAAACCTCCAGGTGCTGCAAAGCTATCTTTATATTCATTTCGTCAAAGATTGAGTGGATTTCTACAACCAATTTTAATTCCTGCTTAATTTGTTACATCTATAACTAGCTACGTCACAACATCTGCACATATAAGGTCAAGACTTTTGATGACCATTTCTCCGAGTACAACATAAGTGTTTGTCAGCAGCAGCAGTTGTAGTAAATAAATAAAAATTCCATGAAAATTAACCAGTGAAAATCAGACATTGCTTTTGAATTGTGGTTCAACAGAATTATTAAAAAAAAACAAAAACTCATGAAACAGGCCTGGACAAAAATGATGGAAAAAATCATTTCTGTGACCTTTGTGGGTTTTTCTTTCATTAACAGACAGGTACCAACAATTTTGTCCACGTGTGTATGTATGTATATGTGTGTATACAGGTACTCTTACAAACCTCTTTTGCCTGTTATATAATCCCATAATCTAATAATGTTGTATAATCTTTATGGCCCATCCCTGACCAGAGTGCTGATAGATTGATCATTTGTCATGCTACGTTAATAAAGATGGAGGCTGAGTGCCGACAGCGCTCTCCGCTCCAGCATACAGATCAATGGCCATAAGTCAAGCGGGTGGCTGGAGTTAGCCCAATGACACACATTATTACCCAGCCAGATACACACCCAGAACAGATGTAGTCCACACATCACTGGAGTTACTGCAGGAAAATGGGGGAAAAGTCTACTGTTTTCTAACAACCAGCACAGTAGGACCTCTTCTTCTGAAGCACATTTTGGCTGGCAGGGAATATCTGTCTGTCTGCCCATCCATCCATCCATATACACACCATATTTGATAAAACTGTGAGTCTCAGATAAGACGTCATTCCTTCAGAACAATAAAAAGCAGAATATTGCAATAAAGCAAAATCTCAAGGGTGTCACCACAGGCTTTTCTTGATGATTTAGTCATTTTCTGAGGTTATGTTGGCTCTTATCTCTTTTATGTTCAATGTCAGTTTGGCAGGCTGCTGTGAAGGCATGTTTCAGTCCTCCTGTGTCTCTTTAGCCCAGCCTATCAAGCCCATTTCACTGCTACAGCTGGGTGAAGGCACCAAGGATTCTTTGATGTTTCTGTGGCTCAGAGGCTTTTTCTTAATGAGAACAGGGAGAGAACAGACTCTGTGGTCGTCTTGTTTTCATATGAGCTCAATGCCTAAATGAAGTAACCGTATCTGTGGTTATTGAGCAGTCCTCTAAAGGCCAACAAAAGTGGACACAGTGTAGTGTAAACTCACCCGACTTCATGAACGAATAATGTGATGAATCTGCAATTAGTGTAGCACATACAGCTGAGTCACTATTGCATCACTGTATTACATTGTAATAATGCATTAGTGACGTGTCACATTTTGGTTTGTTCGTAAACACTTAGGTTCTCCTCTTTCTTTCCCACTCTCAAACATTTGCCTGAGGAGCCTTTTGTTTTTGTGGAAATCAGAATGGCCTCTGTGGCTGCTCACTGTAAAAAGTGTGTTTTGGGTCTCTGGACTGTGAGAAGTATCCCTTTTGTGTGCAAATCTGGCCCTCCAAGTATCTCATCTGGTTGATGTCTATTACAAAGCAGGGGCAGTCTGGCAAATTCACACCACAATGGCACCCACGCTATTCTGTGGCACTTCTGCCATCTGTGTCACCTTGGCTCCCATAGAATATCAGACCCTGCAAATGTAACACAGACACAAACGGTTTCTCATTGAACTGACAGAGCTTTCAGTGTAGATGCCTCTCTTTTAGAGCAGTACAGCGTGTCAGCTCAGTACGTAGGCAGCACAATGCTTTGGTCCTTTGCTAAGTATGTGTAAGTAACATCTGAGGAGATCAGAAGTTCTGGAGTGAGGCCAGGTTGGAGTCCGAATAGATTTTCTGTTCGACTTTATTTTGGATCTCCCCTGCAGTCCATGTGGCGTGTTGTTGTAGGATAAGAGAAAGAAGCAGAATTGTTTTCACTCTCCTCACATTGTCAGCTTTCCCTTTCCTCTCACCTTTGCTTGTTTCAAAGGTGACTTTGTATTAGCGCTGTGGTGCTGCGTTTGCACTTTGACTTAATAATGCAGTCCTGTCTATATAAAGAAGTCCGTAACTACAACAGAAGTACAGGAACAGTGGCATTATGGCAGACGAGAGGCAGGTTTACCTTTACAGTCCCACCCTTCTTATCACTAGTGATGTGTGACTGAGCGATAGCTAACTTATCTACCAGTTGAAGGATGGAGGGGGCTGAGAAGGTACAGAATGCAACTATTGCCATGGCAACCCAGATAGCACATCCCTTTGTTCATATTGAATGAAATGCAATAGTACTCCCATGTCTCCCGTTGTTAATAATATGCACAGTATCAGTGATAGCTTTCCTGGTAGTGTAACACACTGTATTGTTAATGTAAAACTGTGGCTGTCTTCTGTAAAACTGGGCCCACTTTGGCTTCCTTTGTTTGGTTAATATCACTGAAAATAAATTGCTGTACCTGTAGAAACCTAGTCATTGCACTGATGTGTACATCAGCGTTCTTTCATAAGGCATGGATTATTCTTTTAGTTTTAACATCAAATGTTATCCTGTAATATTTTTGGCTTGTTCATGAAGATGAACTCATTTAAAGGCCCAGTGTATAGAGACTGTGATATTTCAGTAGTTTTACAAATTTGTTGCAGCTACACTATGTGACATGAATGTAATAGAATTGAGAATGACATATATGCAGACTAAACAGACAACATGTCCAGGGTCTGCCCCATTGGTTGCTGGGATAGGCTCCAGCAGCCCTGTGACTCTCTCAAGGATGGACAGACAGAAAGATGGATGGACGGATGTGATAGACAGATGAATGGACAGACTGTACAATGATAACTCTTACCAAATCTCAGGCTACAACACAAGTCAAAGTACAAAAATTAAAAGCTGTTAGTATAGGCTGTTTATCCTTACAGCTATGATACCAAACAATGAAACTAAGCTAATGATCATTCACTTACAAAAATGGTATTTATGTGAATGGAAATAATGTAAAGTCAAGGGGAAGGTAGAAAATGTGGACCAGTCATGACCTGGGAAGTGAGGTCAATAAGGGATGCTGATTTTGCTAAGAAAGCTTGAGCCTAGTATTTTTAGCTATGTGAAAATAGCTTTTGCGTTGATCAGTCTGTCATATTATGCAGAATTTCTTTGTCACACAGACATAGGTATTAGCCTTAGTTTTACTGTGAGATTGTAGCCTAATCCTAAATTTCTGACAGGTCACAATTTTGTCCCAGGCTGTCTTTGGCTGTAAGACCAGAAAAAACACTCTGTGTATCTCCTTCACTGCAAAGTAGGACTATCATTTTCTAGCTACAATCAGACATCACTACATTTTCTCCTCTTGTGTCTGGAATAGAGTAATATCGTACATCATATATTACACCTGCAGGGGAATTTAAAAGGCTGTAATTGTTGCAATTGTAAAACATAAGATAATGTTTGTAATATGTTTTCATTAGCACATACTGGTATTAAAGTGAGAAGTGTTTTTGTTACTTTAGAATGAACTGTTTATCATCTACAGGGGGAGTGGGTAATTGTTCAGAGACTACTGTGTTTCTACAGTAACTCTGAACAGGCCAGGCCTATGTCCCTGAATCCCCCCATGGTTACAGGGGTTGTGATAAACAATTTCTCCTCTATATTTCACTGAATATCACATGCAACCTATACAAAGTTGTGTCCAAGTTGTGATGGGAGTTAATATGGTACATTTTGAAATCACAGTGATTTACAGTCTGAACTTAATTCAGAAGAGTGCCATATTATTGGAAACAAGTAGTTTTAGCTGCCCTACTTTCCAACAGATTCTCAGTCTTACTTATTTCTAAGCAGTCTCTGTTTCTCACCAATCCAATCTTCCAGAGCTGCTTTTTGACATGGATTGCAAGCATAGTCGCATTTATTAATACGGGGCCATCTTAATTGGAGCTACACTTGCAAACATTCCAGGATAATTACCCAGCTGCATAATTCAAGCAGTCGTCTTTGCATTTACAGTTTAAACAGTTGTTTGTGTTGTAATGTACAGTCATTAGTGACTGTTTTATCCTCCTTAGTATGGGCATCAGAGGCCTAATCTTTCTTGACCAACTGCAAGGATATTACAGAGTGTATTCAGAGGCTGAAAAGCAGCACATGTGTGTGATGTCTGTATAACCATGTAATTATGCTGCATACAAAAACAAGGACAATACTGTCTTCAAAGAGCTGCACAGCCAAAATGCTGTCACATCTTTGAGCTCGGGCCTCCTTTTGACATTTGCTGTTTTGCCTTGGATGAAAAAACAAAACGTTGAAAGCAGGAAGACATGAGTGTCTTAGTTAATTTGTGTAGTGTGTGATGTTTGGAGGAGGCGATGTATGACCCTTGAGTTGTGTTACTTGGAAAAGGCAATTGGACTTGGCTCTGTTCAAGGTTGGGCTCAGTGTGAATAGTGTTGAAAAAGGGCATAGAAGGGGTTGGACTGACATCTTGTCTTGGGGCGGAAGGGAAGGAAAGAAAGCTTGTTATGGGAAACAGACAGTAAGACAGCGAAGAGAGTCACAGAGAGAGTCTGTGAGATGCAGCTTTAAACTAGCATACTGAGGCGGTAGCCTGAGAGAGAGGCGGTCTTCAAATAGCTGTCTGTGTGCCTGTGGGACAGTTAACTCTGTGGGGGATTCAGAGTCTCATTAGAAAGTCAGTAGAGCTCTACACCACTTCCTCTGAAATCTGAGAGATGACACCTTGTCAGGCCTGCTAGCAAGTATCAGACGTAGAGCACCACACACTTGCCATCCAGCTGCTAGGTCATGATTACCAGCAACAGTTAAGGCCATACACAGTTTTCTACTTGAGGTTAATAGTGTATAGTTGTTTGTATTCATCCCCTCATTTTGTCAGAGATTTGGGGATATGCACGAATAATGGATTAGTCAGTTAGACAAAACTGACTAATCCATTAGTTCTTATTCTTATGGGTTTGGCAGAAGATGTAGGTTTGCAGTGTCATAACTAATGGACTAATTGACTTAAATTGGTTTGATTATATGATTAAATAAAAAAAATCCATCCCTGCTTGCTACAATTGATGAATCATGGGCCACTTTACATCTACAGCCAAATCCAACCATAATCAAATCAATTTGTTTAATTTAAGTATGCAACAAAACAAAATATTAAAACATAAAATAAATAAATGTAAATACAAAATGCTTTTGAACTCTGGTTGCAAACATAATTGGAGTGTGATTAAAAATATGAAAAAACCAAACAAACAACCATATAGCCCTCTGACTGAAGAACTACATGAATTGTAGTAAAAATGAATAGTTATTGTTGGCAAAAAATATCACTATAAACAGGATGTGAATAAAAGTCCAAACTCAAAGGGCTGCCTCTCAGGGGCTGATTTTATATGTAAGGAAAAACAAGGTAAGGTTTACAAAACAATGTAATGCATGTCTGTTAGATAGCTCTGTCTCCCTTCTTTGGAATGGCATCACCATGATTTATAACTTATTTATTACAAATACACATTGTAAAGTTATTTTAAAAACAGATGTCGTAGCGAAAAAGGAGATAAAGGTGATCTAGTCTAAACAGACATTAACATGTGCTCAAGGCCTTGGTATCATTCTGAGATTGAACATCCTGTCTATGGATGTGTCTAACTTTGACACAGACATTGAAAACATCTGTCTAAGCCGATCAACCTGTGCTTAAATGTCCATGAGAAAAACATATAAATCAACAGTGACTTACGTAAATATTGATTATGTAAGTGTAACACTTTGGACCATATGGACACAGCAGTGCCTGCATCTATGTGGCATGAATAAATGTAAACCATTATCCAAATGACAAACTATTGAAGATTGTGATTTGTGACATAATAGATCATAACATGAAACAGTAGTTGCTTTTTGTTTTCGTGCAATATGCATTGTCATATCCTGTCCCCATGCACACAGGGTTTGTACCATCATGAGACAAAACACACCAAGAGACAAGTTCAACTCAACTACAACCAACATCGGCTTGAACGATTAATCTGTCCTGACATTTGATCACTATTGGTTTTGGCCAGAGTTGTCATTTAGAGTAGCCCATAGCCAGTGGTGGAGAATCCCAGCACCATAAAGTAAAAGTCCTGCCATGTATTTGTTCCAGCCATTCACTGAACCTGCCCATTTTGATGAGCACAACTCCTCATCCAGGTAGTTGGATAATTAGTGGAATCACCAGCGTTAAGTGAACAGGTAGAACCAATACAAGGCACGACTTTTACTTTATAGAGCTGGGATTCTCCACCACCCCCCATAGCTAATATTAGGCTTTGAAAGTCAAAATACTGACTTTTACCAATATTTGTTGGTTGAATACTTAAAGTCTGATGGTCAATAATGAAATTATTCATTTAGGATTTCTTACTTTATTGTGGTTAAATTAGTCGCTTGAGTATGTTTAACTGTTGTAACAGAGACTCCATTCAGCTTTGTTCACCAACTGGTCAAGGCAGACGGCCATCCTCCAGGAGTCAGGGTCTGCTCGAGGTTTCTGCCTGTTAAAAGGAAGTTTT
>JAPQRP010000020.1:30123960-30147077 GCA_037367295.1 Apogon hyalosoma
ATATGTATAATAAGTCTAATGCGATGGTGAGGATTTTTTGATGATGAAGATTTGAAGATGATGTCAGTGTGAGGGGTGAACATGAGGAAGATGTGGTTTCTGACAGAGGAACAGAAGCAGATGCTGAGGAGGCAGATGGAGAGAGGGATGGAGTCAGAGGATCCAGCCTTATTTCAGCTGGACCACACCATATGGTTTTATTTTCCATATAGATTCCAGTGCAGTGACACAACATGTTACTGAATAAAATAACATGTTTTCACCAGAAGCCTTTGTTATTAGGTTGGATATGTAAAGCTTCACATGTGTCTTATTTCATCTGTAATTATGATAAAACTAAAGATGAAGCAAATTTCTACTCTACTGCATAACAATTCAAAAAATAGTTTAAAAGTGTTATTGACTCCATTTATAAATATATAGAGAGTCCACGTACCGCACTGAGGACGTTCCCATGCCATCCTGCCAAGACCTTCTGCCACCCCCTTACCCATGTAAAGTTTTCTAGATCCACCACTGAGAATATTGTTCACTAAATTGAGTTTGACACCCTTGACTGTTAGTGTAATTTTATCTTCAGTATAATTTTTGCACTTGGCAAATTCATCCTGCAGGCCAGACAGGAACCTTTGGCAGGCCGATTTTGGCTCTCAGGCCTTATGTTTGACACCCCTGCATTAGACACTTTGCAAACCTACGCCTTGACTTTTCAGTAATGTCACTAAACAGTCACAATAGTACGCTGTCATCTGCATACAAACCATTTCGATCAATAGGTGAGAACTGCATGCTCCTTCTCAGCTCCTCCAGTGACAGACCTCCGGATGCACGCCGCCCACTGTAAAGTTAAAGCACACTGAATCAGTTCAAATAAATGACTCTATACACTATTCTACAGAAAAACGATACTAGTCCAGAAGCACAGGGCATGTTCTGTACATGGAGGCACACAAGATCAAGTGTAATTCAATATCTTATAGCGGACCGTATATCAGACAGCTCTCACTTTCTCTGCTACGGTATACAGTCTGCAATATTGATGCCAGGTTTGATGGAGAGACTACAGAAACAATCCACACAGTAGTTCATAGAAAGTCTCAGTATTACACCGAAAACAATAATGAATATGGATAGTCTGTTCAATTCAGTGTATTTCAACTAATGAGATGAGTTGAACATTTTGGTGGCGTTCCAGGGCACTACTGCCGCTGCCACATCATGATAACCCACCTACTGTTACTGAGCTCATAGTGACCGTTACCAAGAGCCCACACACACACACACACACACACACACACACACACACACACACACACACACACAGAATACAGAGGCTCACAGCCAGGCGTCTAATAGTGGCCTTCCTCCTTGGTCAGAATACCATGCATGTTTTATCGCCTTTGCTTTCCTTTGTTTCCTTTTCGGTTTCTGAGCAACTCCGGTGCTTACTGTTGCACTGAGTATCAGCTGTAAATGTTAGTGACAAAACAAGAGAGAGGCGTTTCATTAGAACAAGCTCAGACATGCTGTTAAACTTTTTGTCAGAGAAAAACTCTCAGTCATTGTCAAAAGAATGACAGAATCTGTGGATAAAGCTGCTTCAGTGAACATGACTAAACCTTTGTTACTACTACACTGATGACAATATGTGAAAAACACGTAAATAGTTTAAGCATTGATTTCTCGGAAACATTGTAATATATTGCAATTCTGACAAAAGTCTGACAAAAAACAAGAATTCTGTTTGTGAATTGACTGGGTTTATAGGATGTAGAAAATCTATCATATCATTCATGATTTTGACTGATCCAATCATGCGTCTCGGTTAAATGTGTCAAAAGTTTAGGCAGTGACATAAATATTGCATCAGTTATTTAAGATGTTTTCTGATACATTACCTAGGTGCACTGAAGAATTATAACTGCTCTGTAAGTTTCAAAGTCTTTAATTGGCAAATAAATTACGTTTATGCACATTTATGAGTCAAATTGTGCCATTCCAGAAACTTTTGGCCAATACTGTATGTGACTTAAAGTAAAACTAGCATGTTGATCTGTGGGAATCCACGGGTTCTAGAAGCAGTAGAGTTGATAACCTAATGTGCGTGAACTTGAAAACCTCAGCCTGACTTATCAGGCGCACTACTGCCCCCAGTGGCCCGGCTTATCAGTGCATGCCAAAGTTTTTGGACAGACAGTCAGACGGACGCACGGACAGATGCACGGACGACCAACTGATGACAACACCCTGCGGTTTGTGTGGCCGAGGGTAAAAATGAGGAGCTGAGCTAAGTTTACTGGTGTATTACACAGATTAGGAAAAATATAATGACCCTCATTTTGTTTTGTATTGAAATCAAAAGTAACAGAAAAGAATGTGTTCATAGTTTCCTTATATATTTGTTTAAAGGACTTTACATCATTACTGAATGACTTCATCACATTCGCATTACTTGATGACTTGACTAAGCTTACTGGTGTAACACACAGATTAGGAAGAAATATAATGCTACATAAATGTCAAATGTATTCAACATGAGGCAAACATAGGGTAATGTTAGCCCTTCATGTCAGCCCTCTCACACAGTTTAACTAATGGTGACAAAATCTGTTCTCCTCTAAATGTGCAGTCATTTGGCCAGTAGTTTAAAACAGTGATTCATTTGGAAACCACCTTAAAACTTTCCTCAAAGTTATGTATTCCATGAAAGTAGGCTCTCTCTATGTGTGCCACTCACTTGAAAGACGTTTATTCTGCCTTATTCGTTTGTATTTCCAATACTCACGCATCTTTCAATGAGACGTGCAGTGACCTGTCAATCAACTGGGGTGGCACTGACACCTGATGTGTCCAATCAGGTTCCAGAGGTGGTCAACGCTAGTTAGCAATATTTCCCTCGGCATGACCCGCCCTACTCTGCCTCTGATTGGCTCATCAGTCCTCATTCCTAAAGTTAACCAATCTAATCAGTGCAGGCAGCGAGTACTGGCCAATTAGAGGCAGAGTAGGGAGGGTCATGGCTTCACCATCCTAGGGGGAAAATGGGCAATTTCATTTGCAGATACTATGCATGGTGCATATCTGTGGGATTTATCAGTGGGTATACACAATACTGACTGAAAAATAAGTAGGTCTACACCGTATACCACTGTATGCCCTGGACTACACCACTGCTTAAATTCACATAAATAAAATAACAGGTGTCATAGTTATTGCCTTCAACCATGTTTCAATCCGGCTAGTGTTAGATTTCCATTTCTCCAATGTTTGTGCTGCTGACATTCAAGTTGCTAAAGTTCAGTCCTGAACCCCCCATCCATGAATGATCCCTGGTGGCTCCATTCATTCCCATCTCTGTTATGTTAAAATACTAAACACTAAATACACATTCGACAAATTATTTACAAAGATTACCACTGATTATATTTATGTTTAATTGATCATGTTTTAATTGTGTGTTTTTAACTTGTCTCTTCCATTTTTGTAAAGCACTGTGAATTGCCCTGTGTATGAATTGTGCTATACAAATAAATTTGCCTTGCCTTGCCTAATATAATTTATTGTATCTGGTGAATTTTTAAGACTTATAAGTGCCATATTTTAAGATTAATTATCAGTTTTAAGAATAATCAAGGCCTTAATTCGGGACAATCACATCATTGAGTCACTGAGGGCCTGTGGGTGTCAAGAAAAGAGCATCAGAGAACCTACTGTTTGAGAAAACCACCATGAGTTGAAACAATCGCAAATATTGTAAAAGTAAGAAACACACCAGACATTTACATAATCACTACCTATTATTTCAAGCAAGTCTGAATTCTTAATGCTGTTTTCAAGGTCATCCGAGGCAGAGACATGCTGTATTTTTGTCATCTGGACTTTAAATATTGATTTAGTCTGCATTTGATTTAATCCTCAAAGGTTAATAGAGGAAACAACCTTTGAATTGGATCAGATCTCACTGGTCATTCCCAATGTACAGTACTTAATACCAAACCAAACTGGTCTGAATAACAATGGCCAGATCTCAACCAGTCCAGCATCTATGGAAGCAGGACATTATTACCACCTGTCTAATATTGTGTAGGTTCCCATTTTCTCCCCAAACAGCTCTGATCTGAGGCTTAGACTCCACCAGACCTCTAAATGTGTGCTCTGGTACCTGGACCGAGATGTTGGCAGCAGATCCCTTAAGTCCAGGAAGTAGAGAAGTGGATCTCCATGGACTAGATTTATGTGTTCAAGACCTCCCACAGATTGGAACTGAGATGGGATGTCCTCCCTTAGTCTATTTTTGGTTAGTGCTAACCACTGCAGACCAGGAACACCCAACAAGACCTGCAGTTGTAGATGCTCTGACCCGGTCATCTTCGTTATAATAAGGACATGGTCAAAGTCACCCAGTTCCTTTTGTTGCTCATTTTGCTGCTTCCAACACATCAGCTTCAACAATTAAATGTCCACTTGCTGTCAAATATATCCAATCTACTGAAAAGTGTCATCAGGGTGCAATTTGTTGGGGGATGGGGGGAATCAATCCCCCCTCTGGTTTTTACATTCCTACTTCTGCTCAATGAATTTCATCCTCAAGGGGGGGCAACTAATTGAAATAACAGGCAGGTTGTGACTGAGTTTTCTTACACTTATATCCTACATTACTGGCACTAACGTTCACCTGAACTGAACTGTCGGCAGTCTCAGAAATCACGAACCTCCCCGTGCACTGGGGCACCATAAAGCGGGGTTGAATGTGACAAATTCATGGGACCCAGCATTTGTGTGTCCAGTGGATACAGGCGAGAAGTTGTGAAAATTTGGTGTAAGATCTGCTGTAAAATAGAGGAATAGAACCCGGGAGTTGGATGTTGAAAGTATGTAATTTCACTTTCACTTCACGCTAGTGTTAGTTACATTAGTTATAGACCACACCCCCACATATATAACTGCTGCCAAATCACACCCTGGGTGTCATTGTAATGAATACTCAATATTATACTCAATACCATTTCTTCTGTCAATGGTGTGTGAGTAAGAGTATGGAAAAAAATACTGAAATACTGTGTGCTTAATTAAGCTATTAATGTAAAAATAAATAAATAAAAAAAAGAACTCTAAAGACAAAAGTTTATCATAGTCTAAAAATACATTACAGTAATCAGTATTTTAACACCCAGGTTTATTTCTAATTGTACTTGTAATTATTATGGACATCTGAATATGCAATAGGTGAGCAGAGTGTGTGATGGAGCAGTTATTGAATGCCCCTGCCATTTACAGTCTCATGACAGCAGCCCCTCAGTGGCTTTTCAGTGACTGAAATAGTCTCTCCACAGTATCACTTACACATGCTAAGGAGATTGTAAATGGGTGCATGTGAATGAGGCCTTTGTGCAGTAAATTACTGTGGTGCCCCCTGACCTTCACCTGTCTGAGGAGGTGCTTGAGTAGTCTGAGTACCTCTGAGTCCAGAAGGCGTAGGCACGGGTATTAAGAGCGTACTCGAGCTCAAAGCGAGAGCGCAGGGCGGCCACGTGGCTCCGGCCCGGTCCTCCTCGAGCCAGAAGACAGTCAGAGGACGACGAGGGGGACAAGGAACCACTGCTGTTACTGGAGGCTGGAGACATCAGCTGCATAACACAGAATGGAATCGAGTACTTTTAGTAACTATGAATATGAGTATGAAATTAACCCATTCAGAGCCAAACATCCACCACCAACCAAAACATCTACTGATCTAAACTGTTTAATACTTGTTGATCCATTATCCTATCAATACATGTAAATAATTGGTGTAAAATACAGTTTGTCATCTTTTCATGGTCAACAGATATGACCCATTTGGACATTCAGAGGCTCTGTAGTTACTATGGAAATGCCGTCATTTTCTACAACACTGATTCACCAGTAAAACCCATGGAGTTGGATTAATGATAGTGGATGGAGATACTGTGTTTGTGTTCAATTAATGATAGATTTGACTGAAAAAGTAATTTTTTTCTTCAGTTTTCTCTGTTTTTGATATAATAATCCTCAACTTTAATCTGAGTTTTTATTAACATTTACATGATCGGTGAATTAAATATTAGAAAATACCTGATTTCACTGGAGAAATGCAAAATATGGAGGATTATTTTATTATAAATGGTGAGAAATCACTTAGGAAATGTAGAGGAACTGCCACAAAAGTAGTACTGGGTCTTTATGGGTTAATACCTTTAAGCTGGATTCATATTTACCTCAATGTTGCACAGGCATTCCTCCAGGTTGGAAACAACTTCAGAGAACTCAGGTCTGTCCTGAAGGACAAAACAACTTTTTTGTTTTAACACACAGCTGTATTGTGTTGTGACTTTTCTGTATGGTCGTCTCTTTGTCGTCCACCCACACATAAAGCAGAGGTGAACAGTTTCAGAGGAAGCCCTTAGATCTCTGGCCTCACTGGAAGAGAACAAACAGTACCGCTGACCCTGGAGCTGTTCAATTATACATCACATCCACAGACAGCGGTCAAGAACTGACCTCAGTCTGCTTTAAAGTGAAAGCAAAACACCAAACACAAAACCCTAAGTGAAGAATAATAGCATGACAACAATGAAAGAAACCTCAGGAAAAAAACAAAAGAGGGATCCCTTGTTCACAAACCTGCATGTGTATCATAAACAAATAAATGTACAGATACATGCGGAAACTAATTCTTTTTTTTTTTTTTTTTTTACATTATATGACACAGTGACAGGCTTAAAAAGTCAAGCTCAAACAACCCCATCTCCCCCTGGTGGCTGGCTGTAGTTTAAAGCCCCCCTCTTCATATTTGTTATTATTCCCACTGGTGATTACTAGCTTAATATTCTGATTTCATGAGTTTATGAGAGAGATTTCATTTTAATGATTGGTTTGTAATTTAATGTTGTAAATATAGGTGATTGACAGCTGCAATAACTAGTCATGGTCCTGATGAGCCAATCCATCACCTGGTGGGCCTGAGGGTGTCATGTCCCCATATCTGTATTGCAGAGTTCAGCTCCATGTGGGGTCACATTAAGAATATGGCAGCTCCTGTCACCAATAGATTTGGACTTTATTGAGAGAAAACTGCATATTTATACAGTTTATGAGGGGGCTTCAGAAAGTTCATGGAAAAAGGATAGTTAGAAAAAATTATTTAAGTTATGATGTTTATTTTTCAACTTATGCTCCATCTGGGTCAATACACTTGATACCAGCCTTTAAGTCCATCTGTGTAAAACTAAGGGCCATGCGATTTAAACCATGTCAAAGATATGTTCTCTTTCAACAAACTTTACGAAGCCCCCTTGTATATATTCATTGCAGGAGTTTGACAGATTTTAATAAGCCTTAAAAACTGCACAATAGTAACTTCAAATATTCTATACGACTGAAAAAAATAATAATCAGTTTAGCGGCAGGCTTCACCATGTCATTTATCTTTTTATGCTGATGATGTACAATTGTACATTTCTATATTTTTAAAGCTAAATAAAGAAAAAACAAACTTCATGTAATGGGACTAAAGAATGCTCTAGACAAAAACAACAGTCAATACCTGGAGGTTTGGCAAATAGGTAAAGACAGGAGTCACAGTGAATTTAGAGTCTCATTAAATGTTAATTTTGTGATAATGGAGC
Source organism: Apogon hyalosoma (assembly GCA_037367295.1). Lineage (NCBI taxonomy): Eukaryota > Metazoa > Chordata > Actinopteri > Kurtiformes > Apogonidae > Apogon > Apogon hyalosoma. The sequence continues at coordinate 30,131,607 of JAPQRP010000020.1, forward strand.
ACATTAACCCAGTTCTTAAGACTCAGTACAGACTATGTGCATCATTTGGGATTGATTTTAATGCTCTATTACTTGTTCATAAAACTTTAAAAGACCTCAGTTCTCTATACAGGTCATCAACTGCTTTTCTTCTTAATATTTTTTATGTATCCCAGGAAATTTAAATGACAATAAAGACCCATCTGGCTTAATCTGGCTTTTAATTTGGTGTGATGCGATGCTTTTTTTTTGTTTTGTTTTAATCACTCCTTTATTCATTTGTTTATTATTTGGATTGTCTTTAGTAACGTTAAAGTCTAGTTGAATTATTAGAAATCAACAAAATCAGTGTTGTCTATTGTTCAATATTCAGTTTATGTGAAGCTGCATCTTTGTATTAAAATGTAATTTAAATTAAGTTGACTTGACTCGAGCTCTCAGTGTTTTTTCTGTCCACAGGCTGTAAACACAGAGCAGCATGTCCTACTTTTCAGTCCCATGTGAACCAATGTACAGTGCAGCACAGGGAACATGAGAGAAGTGCGCACATGAAATACCTATTATGATCGTGCTTTTAGAAAGTGTCCTGATAAGGTGGCAGTGGGACGAGTTTATTACCAGGGGAAGGACTTTGATGATATCCAAACTAGCTGCTGAAAACAGAAAACAAAAGTAGCACAGGGGGAGTGGTGTGCCAACACGCTTGGCCGTGTCTTAATTAGGACAAGAAAAAAAGTCAGGCCAATGATGAACGTCACACCGCTCTAAGGGAGGACCATTTAGATCATACTGGATGAGTGTCTGCAGTTTAAGCATTGTCTGGGGAAATGCCGGTCCTCTTCATTATTGCTGCATGTGTTAGCAGCAGGAGATGACTCAGCATCCTACAGTAACTAACCTGTCTTTTACAGTGTCAGTGGGTCAACAAGGTTCAAGACAATAAAGGGTTTTAGACTATTTCAGTGGCAGTCACTGGCTGAGTGCACACCGGACAGCAGCACACAGTGAATGGAATTTATGTTATTTACAACACTGTTTAGTTAAATGCAAAAGTTGCTGCAATGATAAACTAACTATAACTGTAATACATACTGACTGACCTGAGCAAAGCACAGGTCGTCTTGCAGTTCCTCTCTGTTGTAAATATGTGTATTAGTCTGTGTAGTTTTGTTTTTTTTTTTGCACTATCTTGGGTTTTTTGTGCTATCTTTATGCATGCAAACTTTTCCTTGTACTTTATTCTGTTGCTGCCTTGACCTCTGAATTTCCCCGTTGTGGAATAAATAAAGTCTAATCTCATCTCATCTAACTCATGTTCTGTTTGGGGTTTAATAATAATCTCCAACTGCCCTATTCGTTTATAATATAAAGTATACTGATCAAAATCAGACCTTGTATTACAATGGTAAAGGGTAATTCCAGGTCCTGTACCTCTGCGCAGGCGTTCCAGCCTCTCATCAGAAGGGCAGAGATGGGTTTTGGGATGGAGTAGCCGATGGGTGGGCGGATGTGATGGTAGGCCATGTCTGCAGCAGCAGCAGCTGAACACAACAACAGGAACATTTTAACGTCAGGCTTAAACCATTTAAAACCTGAGTGAGTCATGACTTAGTGTAAACAAGTAAATGTCCTCAATCTGATACTAGGAGTAGAGGGTAAAAAAGGTAATTTTACCAATGTATGCAACTTAAGAACTTTTTACTTTGTCCCCATCTATATTATAAAAGCCAAGTGGCCTCTGTGTGCATGTGTGTACGTGTCTCCGCATTCACACAAAATCCGTACAGAGCTGACTGCTCCAGTTTGGCATACTTATGTAGTTTTGGTCAAGAAACAGACTAGCAAAAACAGCAAGTTGATAGGAGCAATATTTTGGGAGATATTATTAATTTTTGAATACAATAGCCTTACAATCACATTGCTACACCCAGAATGCTTTGGCGGTGACTGCTGGACAAATGCAGTACAGCATGCATGAATACACAACAGCATAAAAACTACCACATCTAGAACCCATGGATCCCCATGGGTCAACACGCTAGTTACATATTATCGCCTTAACATTACCTCCATTAATTATGAGGTTTTTGATCCCTGTCCAGTGAAAACCATATATGTTGATTTTGAATGTTTGTGATAAACTGGATGAAGAAAGAAATCTTTATTCATTTATTTATCTATTCTTTTTTAGGCTAAATAAACTCTTTAAACACACTTTAAAAACCTCTTGAGGATTTGCTGTTTTATATATATATATATATATATATATGTGTATATAGGACAGCTATGGTACAAAACATATCATCTTACAGAATATGATGCATTGCTGTTGATTAAATGAGCTCAACCTCAAAAACATACAGCAGCAAAATGTATCACAGATGAATGTTTTAATAAAATTAATCTGTAACATCATATATAATAGTAAAACACTGACATGGACCATTTTACTGCACGACTACTTTGACTTTTCATATCCTATGACCAGTTTCACTTACATTTACTTGGGCAAGCACTGGAATACAGAACTACTACTTTAAAGTATTGGAGTACTTTCACATCGTGGTATTAGTAGTTTTACAAAATGAATCTGAATATTTCTTCCAACACTGCCTGCAACTTTTACTGATGTCATTTTCTGTGTGCTTGGCTTCAGACTGAGGGTTCAGACAAACTCTTTATAAATCTTTAACACAGACCAACGATAACCATTTATATCTAATGGAAAATTACCAGGTTTCAGATGAGCAAAGGGAATTTCTCCTGTAAGCAGCTCCCACAGACAGAGGGCGTAGCTGAACATGTCCGCCTTTACCGAGTAGCGAGTGCACTGCGTAAATACTTCAGGAGCCATCCAGCGCAAGTTCTGCACACACACACACACAAACATATATATATATATATATATATATATATATATATATATACATATGCAAATAAACACACATAAAGAAAGGCAAGCTCTTAGCTGTGCTTCCTGTAAATATTTCATTTTGCAGACTGGATTTAAAAATATATAATTTCACTGTATTTCAAGATATTAAGTCAGTCCTTCATACACACACACACACACACACACACACACACACCCACACAAAATGAAGCCCAATTACTGCCGTAAACACTGCGTCCCAGCAAGGGCAAGTGGTTCCTCACAACAGGCAGCTCCCAGGAGATGTAGCACACTTAACACTAAACTGCAGGCCAAGCACTCTGGGTAGTGATGAGTCAGCACATTGACACAAAATCTGCATGATGGCAGTTTTTTTTTAAGCTGGTGGATAATTGATGGCAGGTGCCAGCAGATGCACGAACGGGCTCAAACTCCACACAAAATAACACAGCATACACTATCAGTGTTGGGGAAAGGCTTGTCGTAGATATACAGGTTAATGTTTTAAATGTGGCATCCAATCAAAAACCAAACAGAAAGGAAGCAGTTCTGACCCCCGGCTGCTTGGTCATGTTATCTTCATCCACAGATTGGAGGAATCGAGATTCTGCATAAGAGTGGGAGGAGGGAAAACAATCATTATCAGTAATGTAATCTTAAATGTAAACAGCGCAGTCACATACAGTTTAATGAGCTGAGTCAGTGAACTCAGATTGACTGAACAATGAAAGAGTAACAAAACACAAAGCATTTGAAAACCAACTTTCAGTGTTAGATATTACAGTAGTAGTTAGACATGTGTAAATCAGTTATTAAAGTTTCAAAAACTGGCAAAAATTCCAGATTACGTTTAAGCATATTGTAATAGGAGACGACTGGGAGGAGGTGAGACCTTCTGTGTTTCTCCTCTCAGCTTCTCCAGAAACTCTTGACCAGTCACAGAGGGGGGATGTAAAACAGGTGACTGGCAGGTGGTATGACTAATGTTTCTATTTTTAAGCTTCAGTTTCCCAAAGCAGCATGAAAAGGCCTTGCATCGCTCGTATTTATTGTGAGTTTATGCTCATTAGTGACACGGAGCTGGAGGAGGGGGGAGTGTATTGTTATATTTTTACATTTACTAATCCCTTTTTTCTGCCTACTGTGGCTTTAAATCAGAACTATATTTAATTATAAGGAACTTCAGTGGGCTTGAATGTGTTCATTTGATCATTTGGCATTTATTTACTCTGGAGGTTAGTAAAATCGCTATACTCGAGGTATTTCCATTGCACAAGTTATACATCACACTATACACTGTGCTGCGTCACCATCCCTTTGATTCCAGAATGCAGGTCCGCTGTGTAAAAGTCCAGCCTGGCTCACCTGTTACTCCTTTGGCTTGGCTATGGAAATTGGTCAATGGAGGCAAAAAGGTGGGATCATCATCTCACCTTTTTTCAGGGATCTCTGTGTAAAAGTGGCCAGTATTTCTCCAGTAGGGTTACACATTAGGGTCCAAAAGAGACAGGAAAACAGCTGCCCTGTGCTTTTTGGATGCTGACAGAATGATTTGCTACAGCAGAAAATTAGGAAGTCAGATGTCTCTTAATGCCTATTTGAACATTTTGATCTTCTTGCTACAGAATGATTAGCTAATGTGATGGATAGTGAAGAATAGAATTCTGATGGGAGAACACTTGGAAACATGGGTTTTATTTGTCCAGGTCAAAAAAACCTGATGAGACTGAAATGACTGACCTAACTGTGCCTGCCTCTTGTGTTATATGTTGCTGTACAATGTTAGTTATTGTGTGTAACTTTGTCTGACATTGCCAGGCTCATATATTCAGATGTATCTCTACACTTCTCTGCACCAGTGCTGGAGAAAGTTCTGACACCTTCAGCTATCCTTCTGGAATACTGGTAAAAGTTATCTGGGTTGTTTGGTGTGTTCTAGGGAAGCACTGGCTGCAGAATGCTGAGACAGTATCCTCCTAAGACCCAGAAATGCATTTTTGTCCTCTGAAGGGGACAAGAGTTTCACAACTTTACGTAGAAAAATAAAATGCTATTCACTGCAGAGGACACTCCATAAAAAATGAAAAATGTAACTGAAAAAACTGTTGCATCATATTGTTTCCAATCAAGGCAATTATTTAATGTAAAAAAAAAAAAGCCAAAACTTTTACTTCCCGTTTCAGGAGGGTACGTTTGCAAAATAGTGTCAGGAGAGAAATTGTTTTGGTGTGACATGGGCACATGAGGAAGTTGTGGTATTAAAAATAAAAAATTCAAAAACAACAAACACAACAAGTGGTGCCAGGTAAAACAAACCCCGCCCCTCGCACATATTGTCAGTTATTTTGGCATCGATCCAGCTGATGTCATCATGTCTATGCATGTGCTGATGTCAGCATATCAGTTGCCTTATATATGTATATATATATATATATATGTACCCTTCGGGGGCCGGGGTAACAACAAAACAGCACATAACATTATCAGAGTGTAGTTGCAGCTCAGAGGTTGGACGGACGGACGGACGGACGGATGAGAATGCCAGAATTAAACAAAGCACTGTAATAATACCATATATATACCACCATAAGACAAAAGGTAAAACCTAAAAGAAAATAAGTTCCTGAAATCAGTTTTTGTTTGTTTTATTTCTTTTTTCAAAGGTTTCTGTTGTAAAACTTGACTCTGTTGGGTTTCTGTCACATTATCAGGAATCCTCTTGTTCATGCAGCTTTAATTTTCTCAAATAATATTACAAACATAACAGTAAGTCTGTCTACTTTACCTCCAAAATCAGCTACCACTGCATGTCCGTCCTCATAGAGCAGAATATTGTGACTGGAAGAGGCAAAAAAAACAAAACAAAAAACAGCTGATCATTGGGAGCAGTTATTTCAGTCTGCCGATAGCTTCCCACCACATATACAATCAGAGTGTGTCCCACCTGTTGAGGTCCCGGTGAATGATAGGCTGTGTGAGGTTGTGCAGGTACTCCATGCCCTTGGCCACGTCGATGGCAATGATGAGCTTGGACTGCAGGTCGATAAGCCTGTCCAGTGACACATCATTAAAACAGAAGCCACTTAGTGCCGGATCAATGGTCCCTGCCAATCACACGCAGCACTTAACACGGATCGATGGAGGCAGTCTATAAAGACCGCACCTGAGAACACAGTTAGCAGAACACTTCATCTGGATCAATGATGGCTCTGCACCTCAGGAGGAGTGACTGGTGAGACGACGATCACCTGAATCCACTAAGACACTGAATGCCTCATTAAAGTTGTTTGGGGTCTTTTTACATCTCAGTGTTAACATATGGTCTCTGCAAAGCGAATCAAATGGCATTTGAAGCATTTAACACATCAGTTTGCTTTATTTGGCTCAGTTTAACAAGAGAGGACTCAACTGTGATAAAATATCTGTGGAAAATAAAACCACATATTATTACCCTGCCCCCCAAAGGGGAGGCAGTGAGGGTATTGTTTTTGGGTTGTTTTTTTTTTTTTTGTTTGTTTGTTTGTCAGCAACTTTACGCAAAAACTACAGAACCAATTTCCATGAAATTTTCAGGAAAGGTGCGAGGTGGTCCAGAATAGATCCCATTAAATTTTAGTGAATGTAGGTCAAAGGTCAAGGTCACCAAAATGTGTTTTTTCAATGATAAGAGATAGGGCAAATCAGGTAAAATGTTTGCAAATGTTGTGCCTGGCACCACTTGTTTGCTCAGATTTTGTCATGTTGCTTTGAAATATTGAACTAGAGTTTTAAGTAATGATGGAGGTTTATGATCAATAAAAATCAGCCAAGATCTACTTCTAACACAATTCTAAAATAATGTAACAATAACACTGTCTTATACTTCTATACCAACACAACTTATACTTTGTGTATCACGATCCATGAGTAAAGTTAATATTCTTATGTGCAATATTCATGCATCAACAGCATTCTTACTGTTTATTGTTTTACTTCAATTATCATCTCATTTGTTACAGTATTATATTTTTTATATTAGTATGCTACACTTTGGTATAAGTGCCTTTTGTACATTCTTTTAGTTTTATGTTTTAATATTTTGATCTTTTATTGTTAAATTACCCTAATTTACCCTGAATGTTCCTTTCCTTTATGTAAAACACACTCACTTTCTGTGAATTAAGTCAATGATCAATACATTACTCTTTATCACACCTGGTATATGTACTACATAAGATATCAACTGGTTAGTACATGTACACTGTTCATAGAAACAACACTTCCTGTAACTGTTCCAAAGTAAAGGTCCTCTTGTTTCTCAGATTAAATAACTTTTTCATTTATTTTATTGTGAAACAGGCACAATGTACAAATGTGTTATGGAAAACTCACTGACTCAAACACCCATTCTTGATTTAGCTGATGTTTTCTGGCTGAATATCTAAGATAAATGCTCTTGAATTCACTGGTCCCAAAGCAGTTTTGAGTCTCTAAGGGTCCAAACATAAGGCTTGTGACCTCTTGTGTAATTTTCATTACTTTCTTGATCTTTGCAATTTTTACTCTTATGTCTTACTCTTTGCTACATCACATTACATTTGTTTTGTCATATTCTGCTGTGCTGTGCCATGCTATACTTTGTTATGCTTTGTTGTTATGTTGTAATATAAAGATAGGTTAGGCTAAACTAAACTAAAATAATATGTTATGTTTTTATGTTCTGTTATGTTATGCTAGCTATGTTACGTTATGCTATGCTATGTTTAGGTATGTGATGCTATGTTATGTATGCTAATGCTATGTTATGTTATGCTATACAACCTATGTTATGGTATGCTATTCTATGTTGTTATGCTATGTTATGTTATTTTATGCTGTGCTAAGTTATGCTATGCTATGTTATTTCATGTTATGTTATGTTATGTTATGCTATTCTATGTTGTTATGATATGTTATGCTATTTTATGCTATGCTAAGTTATGCTATGCTATGTATGCTATGTTATTCCATGATATGTTATGCTATGTTATGCTATTATGTTATATTATGTAATGTTATGTTACACTTGTGTGTTTAATGCATTAAGGTTGAGGACTCCATTACTCACCTCTTCTGCTCATGCAGCAGGGAGAACAGTGAGCCTCCAGAGATATACTGGGTGACAATAGCAAACTGGCTGGGGTCATCCAGACATGCTCCCACAAAATGGATGATACAAGGATGGTTGAGGCGACAGAGTATAGAAACTTCTCTGCAGAACATGTCCACGTCTGATTTAGAGCAGTACGTGTTGGCTCGATAGCTAGAGTGAAGAATGATTGAATCATGAGGTTCATTTGATAGATAGGGGGTGCAAAATGACTTCTATAGTTGTCTCTTTAGTCTAAAAGTACCGTTTTATGGCCACTATTTGGTTTCGGCATTTGCCTTTGTAGACCCTCCCGAAGGAGCCTGAGTGTGAAAAACATCTGAGGTCATGATATCATCAGTTTAGGGAGCACAGTAGTTAAGATAAAGAAAAAGAGAGTTACCTGATCCAATAATTTCATTAAACTCCAACTCAGACAGCTGAAGGTGGAAATGAGAAGGGAGGCTTGCTCTGAGGAGGAGAACTTCTGCCTTCTCTGAGACAGACAGAGGGAGTCTTTATCAAATAAACAGATTTATAGCACACTGTAAAAACAGCTCCAAAAAGAAAATAGCCATATAGTCTAATAAAACCAAATTATCATGTCTTGTCTTCAGAAAAAACTGTGGGACACTTGGTTTAAGTTAGCATCAGCACCAAAAGAACATCACGGACCATAAAACAGTAAAACAAGAAGAATAACTGCTAATTCAAACACACTGCATGTATGAATTTTCAGGGACTTAAGATATTGAGTCAAAGTTGTGTTTAAGGAAATATGATTACAGTTCGAATGAAAAATTTAAGACCATTTTTATTTTTTAGAAAAAAAAATATTTCCAAAAATCTAGGTACTTTATTTTCTTGAAATTTCTTTTTTGCAGTGCAGTGTAGTGTGGAGCTGCAATTATTAATCAGGTCATTGGTGACTATGGCGTTAATGTGTATTTTTTTTTGATAATCAATCACCAGTAATAGTATATATTAAAAAAAACAAACCGTAAAAAAATAAAGGGGGAGGGTGTCTTTCCTGTTTTTTGATATTAAACCAAAGACGTAGAAGTTACAGGTCAAACAACATTTTTGAAAACATGTTGGGTTTTGAGAAATACTGATCATTTTCTGACATTAAACAGATTAGTCAATAATGAAACTAACATTTGTTAACAATGTTAGTTACAACTTAGTTTAATGCATTCCCACTGTCACACAAACTAGTAATGCATTGACTTGCTTTTCTATAATTCAGTGCCACCTTTCTAACTGAATCTGCACTGGACAGGTTTGATAATACTCTGAAAACTCAGATGGAGATATGAATAAAATACTCATATCAGGCTCTGGCTTCCTCAGACATGACATGTGAACATCACACAGATGGGGACACCAGCCGAGACGTCACAGAGAAGGAACGCAGCCAAGTGTTATTATGAGCAACAGAAAGCCCCGTCAGTTGGCCACACACACACAAACACACTGTGTCATCATGTTATCTCCCAAGAATGTGAAGCGTGGGAGAGATGCCACGCTTCAGTCCACCTCACTACCTTTAGTCATGCTTTTGATCTTTCCCAGAGGAGACGGGACAGAAACATAGGAGCCATCTGGAAAAGAGTCAGAATACACAGACAGATTAACGCAGTCACTATATGCTTTTTTCACACATAATTTAACTCCATCGCGGTCACCCACCCCCTCCTGGCTGGGAGTACTCATTGCAAGGGGAGTCATCTGGACGTTTGTAGTGTTTCAATAAAGTGACAATGGCATCATGTCCTGAGAGAGGAAAACACAAGAACAATTACAAGCAAAGGACTTTGACTTGTGTCGTAATGAGCAGACAATTATTTCTCAGACTCTTAATTCAGATAGACCAAAACAGAGGAAATGTATGCACACAACTAAAACATATAAGAATCAAAAGATGGCACAATGGACCTCTGATACTATGACAAAAGCCACGGAAGAGGAACCAGTAAAAAAAAGTTTGATTATTGCAAAATGATTAAAGTTTAAGTAAATCTAATGTCACCAAAAAGAGATCAAGACAAGTGCAAAGGTTTGTCACACTTACTATCGCCACTTTTGTCTGATTTTGTTTGATTTGTCATGTCTCTGTCAGCCTACACCAGGGCAGCTGTGGCTACACGTAGTTCATCACCACCAGAGTGTGAATGTGTGAGTGAAAGAATAATGATTCTAATGTACACAATTTGAGTATGCCTAAAATAGAAAAGCAATACATAAATATGATCTTTTTTTTTCTTTTGAAATGCTGCTACATATTTTCTGTATATATTCCAGTTACATCTCATATGAACTTTGCTAAAACCACAAACATACTGTTGACTAAAGACCTTTGCACAATATGTACCTAAATTAGGTTCTCATTTGATCTCTCTTCAAATCTCAGGATCAAACTCACCATCCTGCAAACACACCTTTTTCATAAGCCCACATCAGACAGGTCTGCTCATCCTTCTCCCCACTAGACCTGCTGGGGTCGCAGGCCACCAGGTTCATGTCTGCCCCGCTGTCCAGTAGGAACTGCACCAGACGGATGTGACCATGGAAACAGGCACTGTGCAGAGCTAGACAGCAGCCAAGTGTTTAGTATTTACACACAATAAGAATGAAAATGTGCAGTTAACTTTGTTTAACAACGCCGATGAAGAATTCTGTTCCAGTAGTTTGAAGAGAACCTGTGTGTCCATCTCTTCCCTGGTGGTTGATACTCATAGCATTTTGGTCGAGCAGGAACTTGACCATTTCCAGATCTTTACCAAAAGTACATGCACTGAAAAACAAAAAATATATCACTTCAAAGAAACAGGCAATTTAAACGTTGCATTCATTTGAAAGGTTCAGTGTATGATATTCAGTGACATGTAGAGGAAAAGTTTACTGTAAACAGAGTAAGTACCTCAAGTTTTAAAATGAAGCCAATGTGTATCTTACAGTTGCAATACCACTGATAGCCACTGGGGGCAGCTGCCAAAAGGCCCGACTTCCATAGACTTGCATGGAACTTCTCTCTAAAAAGTCAGTTATATTTTTTCAGAACTCCTTCTAGTGTTGTTTGTTTTATTTGTACTCCCTAATAAGTGACCTGGTCCATCTTTAAATGGTTGCTCTGTTGATCAAATCTCAGGTCAAATAGAGGGCTATGATGAGTCTTGTGTTGGGCTTTGATTGACAGGTCTGTCAATTGCCAGTCAGACTTTTGGCATTTTCTTTTATTAAATAAAATGCATTTTTTACTGATAGACAGCTAGACCACACTTGTGTTTGATATGTTCCCCTTACAAGACTATAAAATGACTCTGATATCTATCGTTAGCCTCATAGCATACTTTCCTAAGTCATATTTTTATCACAATTTGGACAAAAATATGACCTGGGCAATTATGATATGAAGCTAACGATATGCAATACTTAATGAAGTTTGATTTGGTAAGGTAGCACCAAGTATTAGCTGACCTGTGGCCCCTGGAATCTAGTAGTTGTGTGCATTTTGTCCAAATACGGTCACCAGTGGTTCATCCACCAGTAGGTGATGTCACGGTTCCTCTGTCTAATGACTTTATACAGTCAATGATTGAAACCAATTAACCTCCCCTATCCACCGCTACAGAAGCCACAAAACACACGAAAGTCCCTCATTAGGCTCAGTGTTTGCTTTGGGGTTTTGTAAAAGGGGTATTAATACTGGTAGTAGTAGTCAACATTAACGCACTGACACTTGATGCTCCTTTCTACAAAATGAAAAATAGTGCCAATGTCCCTGTATCTCACCAGCATGTTCTATTAAGAATCAATAAGTTGAATTTGGGAGGTTGTCAGATTCTGGAACTATGTTAGAGTCATGTGGTCTTGATGCAGTAGATCAATCTCCCAGTAGAAGTGGGTTGTACTCTCACTGGAGGAGAAGTCAACTGATTAAATGAAAGTCCATATATGACTTCATATCAGTGCTCAACAGGAACTATACTGATATCTGTAACCATTTCCATGGTATAAGTCATCGGAATATGGCCCATTATAAGCAGAGGCACATTTTTCATAGTTAAAAAAATAATAATTTAAAATAATAATAATAATAATAATAATTCAAATGCCAAAATTTCTTAAAACTGTGAACAAATTTTGTAGAGATTTTCACAAAGAGGCTACATGTAAAATGTTTGAAAAAATTGCTAATGAAAACGAAGACAACGAAGACGACAATGACACACAGAGCGCCTTCACAATAGCTCATGGCCTATCAGCTTAAAAAGTTAAAAAAGCATAAGTTCTTTTGGTTTTTTAACTTTTTAAGCTGATTCTTCTGAAGAAGAGTCTGTTCAGAGTAGAAACATGGCAATACATCAAGTTCTCCATAAATGGCAACCCATTCCCTGTGCAGATATAAAAGATTCATTCTAAGGTCACAAAAAACTGCCATTCTCATGTTTTTATGATGATGAAAACATAATTAGGTTCTTTAGTCAGATCCTCCTAAATCTCACACACTGAACCCTTAAATAACTAAATGAAGACAGGATGTTAGACATGCCTGTGAAGTGCCGTCTCGCTGAATATGTTCTCCTTTGACAAACTGTCTGTACCAGAAAGCTGTATAATCTCCTTCGCTGTTGCAAACTTTCCATTATAGCAGGCCCTGATGAAACACAGCATTTGACACATCAGCTCCTGTTCATCATTTACCACAAAACATGATGTACAGTACTAACGGCATAAACATTTACAATATTTACAAGTGTAATGGAGTGTCTCCATAGATGTTGACAGAGTGAGGTTGTACGTCAAAGTTGCCCTGGAGAAGGAAACGCACAATGTCGTGGTGACCAAATCTAGCACAGAAGTGGAGTGGAACGTGATCCTCGTTGTCCTGGGCATTAACTGTAAAGGAGCACGAGAGTCAAAGACACGTGAAGAAGAGATCCAGTAAATCATCCCAACCCACAGAGCGTCGACCTGAGTGGAGCTGAGCCACAGTGGATGGAGGGTGACTGACTCATGTTAACTTCAGCTGAATGTAGGAAGGGACTGTATGCAGTGTTGTATAGTAACTAAGTAACAGTACTTCACTAATGTACTCAAGTATGTTTTGGGAGAATTTGTACTTTACTGAGTACTTTTTATTCTGTTTTCTTTCACTTTTACATCACTACATTTCCTAACTGAATTGCAGACTTCTACTCCCATACAGTTTTAATGCACTGTATCGTTACAAAAAAGAAATCAAAGGAAATTTGGTGTTTTCACCGCTGAGATTACCGGTGATGGCAACAAAGTCAGGAAGCTGATTTGACATTGGGTCTAATCACATAACATGTAAGTGCAACCCATTTTCCACACTCAACCTGTTGGCAATCTGTTAATGTGAGCAGCAGCGTAATATTGAATATTCTGCCTGCCTTTGGTTGGTATTAACATTTACTCATACTTTTGCTTTCATTACTTGAGTACATTTAATTGTAGATTGCTTGACTTACTTAAAGGAATCATATTTTGCTAAACCTGCTTTTATTAGTCTTTGGGTCATTTATTTGTGTATTTGGACCTTAATAGTTCATAGTTTGAATTTGAACCCTCCAGGTGCTGCAAAGCTATCTTTATATTCATTTTGGCAAAAATCTAGTGGATTTCTACAACCAGTTTTAATTCCCGCTGAATTTGTTACGTCTATAACTAGTTATGTCACAACATTTGTACATTTAAGGTCAAGACTTCCAACGAACATTTCTCTGAGTACGACATAATTGTTTGTCAGCAGCAGTGGTTGGAGTAAAAACTGAAAATATGTCCAAACTTTGAGCCGATTACCTAAAATGATCAGTTGTTGGTTGAATGGGACAGAGCAGCACAGCCAACAGCCTGGAGGGGGTGGGGCCTGAAGTGGCTCATTTGCATTTAAAGGGCCAGCGCTCAAAATTACCTCTCTTTCTCAGAAATAGTGTTGAAGATGGACTGGTGGAGTTGAATTAATGAAGAATTCAGACCCAAGCAGAGCATCTACAGTTTATGGAGACCACTGGGAAATGTTTGAAAATGCATAATTCCATTTAAAAAAACTAAATATCACTCCTTTAACTACAGTAAATACTAGATACTTAAAGACTTTAACTTGAGTAACATTTCAGTTGGTGACTTGAACTCCTACTAAAGTAAGTTTATGGTTGGATACCTGTACTTCTACTTAAGTGTGACTTTCCAGTACTTTATACAACACTGACTGTATGTTTTAATCTCAGGTCTAACCGATAGCTTTGCTTCCATCAGCCATCAGGAGTTTGACGATGCTGAGAAAACCCTTAGCTCCAGCAAGATGCAGCGGTCGGTCGCCCACCTCACCACTGGCATTCACATCAGCCCCAAACTTCAACAGCAGTTTTGCCACCTGGAAGAAGCAGGAAGAACACATCTGACCAATAGTGAAGAACAGCTAAAAGGAATGAGTGAGCTCAAGTACAAATTTGAGTGACTTGTATTTCTATGCATGTTTTGGGTTATTTGATAAGGACAGCGCTCATCAATCAACAGAAACATGAGAAACTGTAAATGAGACAGAGATAGCCAACAGGGTTCATTTTCATTTTTCGTCTCTAGCCAGAATGTGAATTTAAACTTGTACTTTTATTATACTTCATGGTATTTCTGTTCAACTACATCTTAGAAGAGACAAAGCATTTTTACTTAAATGAACACTTTGAAACTGTGTTCCAAAGGTAAGGACTGAATCAGGACAAAACTCTTCTAGGTTTCCAGCTCCTGATGCCATTAACAAGCTTCAGTCTGAGCTCCATCTAAACACACTGATTACTTTAAGTGATTTTAAAAAGAGCATTAAAAAAACTCTGGAATCAAGGCTGTTGGTCTGTAAATGTTTCCGCTGATTTTACATGATTTTTCTATGTTTGCAAATGCTTTTATTATTGTAAAACTGTAATGATGTGACTGTATCACTGCCGGCTTGGCCAGGTCTCCCTTGAAAAAGAGATCTCCCATCTCAATGGGACCAGCCTGGTTAAATAAATAAAATTAAATGTCACTACAGTTGTCTACTGGCTTTTTTAACTTCTTTTTTTTTTTTTTTTTTTTTTTTGGTAGTTGTCCTTCCTGTGAACTGAAAAATGCATTGTTAATGCTAATGTTAAGCCAATTTTACTGAATGGTGCTGAAACTCTTGCATATTTGGCTTTATGTGGTCATATAATCTGCTCTGTCACATGCAGGAAGTTAATATTGAAGAACAGCTCTAGTTATTCTTAATCACTATGCTTTATTACCCTGCCCCCCGAAGGGGAAGCAGTGAGGGTATTGTTTTTGGTTCCATTTTGTTTGTTTGTTTGTTTGTCAGCAACTTTACGCAAAAACTACTGGACCAATTTCCATGAAATTTTCAGGAAAGATGCAAGGTGGTCCAGAATAGAGCCCATTAAATTTTGGTGAATGTAGGTCAAAGGTCAAGGTCACCAAAAATGTGTTT
>JAPQRP010000020.1:30149388-30164834 GCA_037367295.1 Apogon hyalosoma
CAGACAGACAGACAGACAGACAGATAGATAGATAGATAGATAGATAGATAGATAGATAGATAGATAGATAGATACTTGTTTATTTCTTCTTTTTATATTGACCTCTGTGTTCAAACCTACTGTGGACTTTCATGTGGACTGTACCAAAGGTCATCTCTGGACAATAATGCCTGTCAGTTTGCTATAATCCTTTCTTGCACTGTAACATTTTGTTTAGAGGTTATTAATAGAGTCTAGTCATGCATACCTCCGCAAACACAGCAGAGATGCAGCAGGGACAGCCCCTTTTCTGTTCGGTAGCTCAAGTTCACCTTCTGAAAAGCCTCATCAGAGCTGAGCCACAGAAAAATCAACATCAGCTGCATGTAATAATTGAAAACTGACAGGAAATAAAAGCACACTGCTCAGAAAACAGGCAAGGAACAGTAATAGTTATTATTTTAATGGTTTACATAGTGATGTGTCCTGAAAAATGCTTTCAGAAGAGATTCTACAGAATGTGTCTGTCACCTGAAGGCCAGTTTAAGCTCTGGTACGCTGTTGTCTGGAAGCTGGAAGTCATCTTCTAACTTCTCAATGATAACAGAGTAGGATTCACTGACCTTCTTCTTCCACTCATCTTCACAGTCACATCACAGATGAACATAAACATGAATAATCAAGGATTTATCATCATTCTTTTTACGTCTTTCATTTAAGCAGAATTGCTGATTCAACAAGTTTTGTACAGATTTGAGCCCTAACACTTGGTATATTACAAACACACCAAAGCATTACTATAACTCATCAGTGTGCATGAAGGAGCTAAACAGACAAAATTTACACCTAAAGCACCGTTCACAGTCTGAAATTAAGACACACAGTCAGACACCCACGGAGCCATTACCTGTGCATGTCTGAGAAGGTCTTGATTTGTAATTTCCCATCGATTCCAACCCTTTTGCGTGCGCTGTAGGTTTATGAACTAGACTAAAGCAGTAATACAATCTCTCACTCTTCCACAATCGCACAGGTCCAGATAAAGGGGGGGATCATGACTGTGAGCTAAAAATAAACACCTTTGAGTGGAATGCCGAACAACTATGACAACTGATCTCCCTGAACTGAATGTGTGCATTTGTGTGTGTGTGTGTGTGTGTGTGTGTGTGTACATACTCATACTGTATAAAGAAAAGCAGGTGACCAGTCCCCCCACAGATACAGTCTGCTGGTGGAACATCATAGACATCCTGGACCTCCTAGATGCTATAAACTCCATAGCAACCTGTCAGACTGAGCTTTACTGACTGAAATCTGATAGGGATCAGAGGTTTCTGAGTTGAATGGAGTACATCATATCATCTTATCAATATGAGGCAGAAGAGACTCGTCTGATCCCATTTATACAAATTATATGAAGGTTTAGTGGGAACTGTGAGACACACACAGGAAACAATCAAAATCTTACCAAGTGTATTTTTCTCATTTCTAGTCAAAATATCTCATCATACTTAAAATAAGACACAATCACCTAAAGAGTAACTTTTCAGTGAGATTTAAGAACTTATTTTTAGACAATAGATCTGGAAAATCTTATTTTTTACTTGACTTAAGCAAAAAAAATCTTGAATTAAGAAAAACAAATATGCCAATTGAAAAACTGAAAATTATCTTGGTAAGTTTTGTTGAAATAAGATTTTCCAGATCTATTGTCTAAAAATAAGTTCTTACATTTTATATATATATATATATATATATATATATATATGAATATGAGAGAGAGAGAGAGACCAACTTACACCATGGACCAAAAAATTCCTCTACAGCACACCTTCATTCCAAAAAACTGTGTAGATGATAAATGTGTGTGATAAAATGCCAAAATAAAAAACAGAATGCTCCATCACTTTTTAAAAGCACAAAAGTCACATTTTAATTAATTACATGTATTAAAAAAACATGTATGGATAATTTTCATAAAACAGTAGCCTAGAAGTGATGATGAATCCATTTTTGCATTTGTTACAAAAACTCACAATCCTGATTTTTTTTTTTATCATTTCTAAATATTAATCTGGGACGACATGAATCTTGTGAGTCATGCTGTGATTATTATGAAAATTGGCATCAACTCAACTGGTTTAACAAGAAATTGCACTGATTACTGATCATTTTGAAATGTGTATGTTTTCACAAATCAAACATATGGAATCAAATTTAAAAATGAAAATTAAGTCATTAAATTAAAAATTAAATTAAAAAAAATTGTCTTAATAAGAATTAGCACCTCATATTTTACACAGTACCTCTCTCTGCTTAGAGACAGTGAATAAAAAACATCATCAGACAAACAGTGCAGCCTTTTACAAACTTCCACAGCCTGACATTGAAATATGATTACCGGTATATGTATACATTTTAAAAAACGTATTTCCTCTAGCATTTTACTTCAGTATATTTATTCTATTTTTTTTATTTGACTTTATTAGTTTACATGTCTTCTGCCCTTAAACTAAACCAATCTGAAAACTGATCTATACAGTTAAAATTTATCGACTGATTGTTTCCCCCTCTTCGATCTTATGTCAATGACAGCACAGTGTAATCACGTACTAAAGAGCCAAATAAAACTTTGACCGTGACCTCAAATGCCTCTATTTGCTGACTCTTCTCTGTTTAATGTCGTCATAAAGCCCCTTTCTTAACTTCAGCATCTCCCTCAGGTTCTTCGACTGTAAAGACTCCTGCATAGACATGAGCTTTACGTCTTTAGCTAATGTGATGGAGGTTCCATTCAGGACGGCATGTAGCATCTCCAGAGATAGTGCGAAGGAGCTTCTTTGGTCATTGCAAAGAGGAAACAGACGAGCGTTCCACAAACTACAGCAAGATGCATCACCAGAAAACTTCAGCGCTTCATGGTCCAGGCCCCAGCGGCACAGACACTCCACCAGGCTGACCCCGAAGAGCTTTAGTGTTTGTATTTGAGCAGGGGTTTCCACACTCTGCTTCAGGTTGTCATTAATCCCAAAGATGACAGTTATGAACCCAGGTTGGTCCTGGTGGTTCACACACAGCGAGTGCACAAAGACCTGGTCAGGCACCGAGAGGCCAGGACTGACCCAACAGCCGCTGATGATGGAGCCCCTTCCTACAGACGCTCCCACTCCCACTCTGGAGTACTCCACCACTGATCCACATCCCACAGAGCAGCTGGGATCGAGGATGCTGGACATAAGGCAACACCTTGTGGAGTCTTCAGGGTTCTTGTCGTGATGAAGACTAAAGGCAGATGACAAGAGGCCCAGCTCAGTTCTCAGGTTCACGTCCTTGGTGAGGTGAAAGAGGTATTCTGACGTGGTGCCGACATGATAAAACTTGGAGTTGTTGAGGAGGATGACATGTAGAGGAGTTTCTCTGAGAAGATGGAAGATCTTCTGGCGGATATGCACCAGACTGTTCTCCTCTTTGGTGACATTAGCTGTGTTGTAGGTGTACTCTATCGTAGCTTTAGGACCCAGTGCTTGGAGAAAATCCCCATATGCGTCTATCTCACAGTCCAAAGGCCCGACCTCCTTCAGCAGGTTAAGGAGAGACTTCGCCGTGCTGAAGTCGACATAATACGTACTGTCCGTGTAGACAAACTCAGCATCACATACAGAAATACAGCTGCTCTGTCTCTGGCAAACAGCTCCACTGTCTCGCATTTTACCGATGGTTGGCTTGTGCAGAAAACCCAGGCAGGAAACAGTGTCTATTTCTGAACTGTATGACTTTTCATTTGCATCCAACACAAACACCCCATGAGTAGTTCCAATAGACAGTGGGGAGGGGTGGGCTAAAGCTGTGAAACCAGATTTATCAAACCTAACGCTCTCATCATCTGTAACACTGTACAGCTCTATGTCATCTGCACAGCTCACCAGAACGCCAGGCTTCATGTGCAACGGGAAATCCACATACGTGGCCAGTTTGAGCTCCAGCATTTGGTAAAGAGGGTCTCCCAGAGGCACAGCGGTGAAGATTTTTCCCAAGGCACTCGCACTGGGCAAACGCTGACTCAGCCCACCTAGAAAAACAATAGATTCAGACAATTATTGCACAACTATCTGTTTTTTTTTCTATTTTTTCTACTGACCTCTCTGATTGTTTGAGTGACAATAGACAATCTGATATCAACAGTGATACTAACTGTGTACCTTCGTTTGTGTAGGTATACATCGTTTATATTACATGCAATATCATTTGTTGTACTTATGACTGACTGCTGTGTATAAGCCAAACTGCTCCTCAGGGACATTAAAGTTTTACTTTAAGCTATTTAGAATAACTGAGCGTTTGCACATAAACTTTTGTTACTTTGGTAGATGTGCAATAATAAATTCTAACTTTAATTCAAAAGCAACATAAAAAGTCAATGTCACACACTCAAAAGATGATGGAAGGGTATTACATACTGTCTTAATGTATACAATATTTTAAATGTTGATGATTGTCCTTTTATTTTAGATGATGAAAGTAAAAACTTTGCACCTAGTCAAGTCAGTACTTGTTTTTCTCACTCTTTTTTATATGGATATGTATTTAGAATAAGAAACAAGTATGATTTTATCACCTGTAGATTTTGGAAATGAATACACACATTGTCACTGTTGACAATCAACATTTTAAAGGTCCAACGATAAATCGATCGTGTAACCTTTTTTTTTTGGCGGGTAATGTCCTCCAGTATCACCCTCCAACCCCCCCCCAAAAAAAACACTTCAGGAAAATGTTTTTGTCTTTATTACAAAATTTTATATCCAAACTACTAAACTTTCAAGGCAATTGATAAATGAAGTAAGTATATCTGGATGACTGAATATCAAAACCAGACTGACTTAATATATCTGGAACTGACCATCAAAAAACTGACCATCCATTATTTTCTATCAAAGTAAATTATTATGGTTTATAAGTCAAATATTAGCCATCAACCACTATTAGAGTAAGATTCTGCCAGTACCAATAGTTAGTAAAATGTACAATTAGTACAGAAAAATTGATCTAGCTCTAGTATCAAACAACACTGCAATTCTTATAGGTTGGTATGTTAAAGGAATAAGGAGATGGAATGTTTTGCAGTGGAAAAAGGCTTCGGTGTCAAACCTGCGTGGATGAGGATGACTCTCAGTGTGTTCAGAGTCTTCTCATAGATGTCAGTGAGCTGCTGCAGTGCGCACAGAGTGGAGCCCCCGTTCCCTTCAAAACACACAGTCATCACGATAATGAAGTGAACTGTGACAGCATTCAGGGGACAACGGGTGGGCAGTGATTTTCTCACCTATTTTAGATCCAGGAGGATCTGAAAAGACCAGGTAGTTCACTCCGAGAGGCAGCTCTTTCCTGTCCACTTTGTCACTGATCTGCAGCTCGTACGCGTCCCTCTGGTTTTCGTCCACAGCAGTCACAACCACCACATCCCAGAACTCACCAGGCTGCACCTCCCGACCTGAACGCGGAGAATAAACACTCATAACTCAGCCTGCTCACTTTGCTGACACAGTAAAATGAAGGCAGTAATATGTAGCTCCATATAAAACTCACCGCGGAGAAAGTTAAACTTTCGGAGCTTTTCTCTGGTTGCATTTTGTAACTTTCTGGCACACTCTTCAGTCATATTGTCCTTTCTAAAGTGCAACAACTGCCAGAAGTTTATCCACTGGAACACAGACGGTTTGTTTTAGACATCTGACATCTGTACCACTCACTTCCGGGTGCAGTCACGTGGTTAGTGCGTAGATGTGACGTCAGGGGCCCGCCTCCACTGAGAGATTTATCTCAGTGGAATAAAAGTACTAATTCCAAAAATAATAGAATGAATATGTAAATAATAAGTCTTTAATTAAGAAAAATAATTAATAAATTAAAATATAGAGTATTGTGCAAAAGTGTTTTTTGTTTTTGTTATCTTTTTTTCTATTTTAGCATAGTTAAAACAACCATACTTATTTATTTATTTATTTATCTCTATATTTTCCTCAGATATAACAAGAAAATACAGAAAATATGTGAACAACCTTAAAAGACACACAAACAACTGACCTAAATGGGTCTGTAAAAAGTCATCATTTAGTGCGACCCCTGTCCCCATGACAGTAAGCAGCACGAATGTAATTAGAAACATCTGACATGTGTCGAATGAAACCTGATATAAAACATCACAAAGTTAATGGGATAGATCTCAGAATGTCTGATCAAAAGATATGTTAAGTGCAAAGGGAGGTCACACCAAATACTGCTACTTTGATTTATAGAAGCTTTTTTTTTCCCTGAAACTTTTGTTTTTACTGCCGTACATATTTCACATATATCCAGAGTGTATCTTAAAACAGAAAAATGCATGCGTGTGGTCATTATAACTTTACTAAACCAGTTAACCTAATGTTGGCCAAGGACTTTTGCACAGTAGCGTGTATTGCAGGTTTATTGGGGAATTAGATATTTGCATCATCAGGAGTTTGCACTAATATTATAGGTGCATAAAATGAGCATAGAAAATAACATAATAAATAAACAAACATGTGCTGTGGGTAGAAGTTAGGGATTAGAAGCAATAAAACAATAGTTCAAATCAAGAATCGAGAAGGTAAATACAAAATGAAAATAAAATGACTACTTGAAAACGAGACAATGGGAGGATATGATAGTGCAATGCAATATATCTCTTTACAAAAAAGAAGAAAAGTTTGTACTATATGATGTATGATTTAATAATACTAGATCCAATACCTTAGCTCATCTTCTTCCAAGGTGAAGTAATCAGTTTTCCAAGTAATTTTCAGCCTTCAAAGTAGTACTGTACTTAAACATCATTTCCAGTCCTCTGATCTGACCTTGCAAACAGCCTCTTACCCTCAAGTCAATAAATCAGCTCTGGTCAGCAAATAAGTACAATCAATCAAGTATTTTTTCTGAGTGTGACTAATTGTGTGCTGCATACATCAGCTAATCCACTGATGACAGGCTACAAACCTGTAAGTGTTTTGCTTCTTGGATATTGCCTGCTTAATATTTAATTGAAAATATGACCCATATTGATCAGAAATTATATCTTACTACAGGGCTGTTATTATTCTTCATGATGAAAGTCGGCTTGTAGAATGAGCTGCTTCATATTTGTATGACTTTATATGGTACTTTTTGTTACATGATGTGTTCTCATTCACATAAGTGCTGTGTTTTATGAAGGACAGATGCTGGGATCCTAAACCTAAATGTGCCGGGGCTGGATATCAAACACAATCTTTTTGACATTTTAATGGACCAGTATCATTAACACATCTTAAGATAAATTTTTACTGACATTACACAATCCTACTAAGTACATGACACAATGAAACCGGAAGTACTGCCCCACATGGTGCAAAAGAGAAGGCATGCCACAAAAAAAAAAACTAAATATACACAGAATAAAATCTACATGCGTAAAAATATGCATATGTGCAAAATTAATAGATACAGTGTGTAAAATGTATTACTGATGGTCCACTGTCAAAAGAAAAGCAGCTTTTTCTTCCTGCCTCGATACTGTGACAGCCCTTTTATTTGTCTAAGCCAGAAAGATCTGAACTCTGCTGCAAGACTTTTAACTCACACCAGTAAAAGAGCACACATCATACCAGTTTTAGAACTACATTGGCTCCCTGTTCTTTTTAGGATACATTTTATTTTGAAATTGTAGTTCTCACTTTTAGAGTTCTAAATGGTCAAGCTCCTGTTTACTTTTCCGAGTTGCTGAAATTACATAACCCTACACGTGCCAACCCTACTGGAGTCAGTGCCTGCTGGTCATCCCCCACACCCACTTCATAACTAGAGGCGATTGAGCCTTTCAAGCAGTGGCCCCTAGACTGTGGAATGCATCGTCACTGTCACTTTGCACTTTAAATTTTATTGAGTCTTTTAAAAAGCAGCTGAAGACCTTGTTGTTTAGATAGGATTTTAGTTTGGTGTAGGTTTTGTGACAATTTGCTTTTATGTCTTTCTGCCCGTGTATGTAGCTGTGTGTCTTTGTCTATGTATCTTGTGTATCTTGTGAATTCTTTCTGTGAAAAGCTGTATAAATAAACTTTACCTACTTAGTCATGTCCAAGCTCAGTATGTTCATTGATTAGGGCTATTGCCTTGTTGTAAAAACTGTTCCTGAGCCTGTTTGTTTTGATTAAAGGCAAACGTCTTGTTATCACAAAGTATAAAAGCATCAGCATATCAACATAAGTTACTTGGTATCACATTTTCACTGTCAGTAAAGAAATAAAATCTCCTGCACAGCACTGTGCAAAAGCCAGAGGTCACCATTAGATGTGTTGTTTTAGCAGGGTCATATGCGTTTCTCAGACTCTGGATCAGGATACAAGAAAGATTCGAAAGGGAAAAACTAAAATTTCAAGAGAAAAAACACTTATACAGATCAAATTGACAAGTATTTGGTGTGGCCTCCCATTGCTCTTAACATGCCTTGAAATATTTTGTGCAGATAAACTGCCATAATTTCCTAATGTTTTGCTCATCACGTCAAACATTTCTTATTGTTCGAGTTACTTTGTGTCATGGGAACAGATCTCACACTAAATACTGACTTTTAACTGTACTCTGTAAATCACAAGTAACATGTATTATTATTATTATTGTTATTGAGTAGATTTAAAGTTGTTTCATCAAGATATACATATATACTATATAAATATATGTGCTGAGCAGCCTGAGTATTCTGTATATATCCAGTTCAACCTTACAGAACAAGTAGACTCAAACTTACAGTCAAAAATGTATTACATTTAGTAAACAGTTCACAACAAATTACAGTAATTATATCCCTGAACGGAGTTTCGGGGATATTATGTTTTTTAGATTAGTACTTGAATATATAGATGTCAGATCTAGAAAAACTATGGTAAAATCTAAAAACATTTACTAAGAACTTTTTAATAACCAGAATGTGATTATGTTATACATTTAAAAGTGTGAAATGTTAATTTATAAGAAATGAAATCAAGTGGAAATTGAAAATGGCTGAAATCATCACATTAAAATGAATCAAATAAACATAATTTCCTTACTCTTCCCATTAAAATCAAATCAATGTTATTTCACCTGCTGTTCTATACTATTTAAGGTTTAATGAATACATGGTTTAAATATGTGTATTCAAATTCATATTTAGTCTATTATGCATTTTATTGCATGTATCTTGTGTGTACTTTTAATACTGTGCACATATGTTCTGTCTTTTCTCATATCTTAATAAAAAGATTGAGAAATAATCATGTATGCTCACTACAACCTGGGAAAAACAACAAAACTAACAGCAGCCTAAGACTTTTGCAGAACACTGTGTTCATAATTTTACTCCTGTATTATAGAAGGGAAGTGGACTCCGTCTGTGTCTCAGGCACCACACAAAATCCAGAAAGAGCTGACTGCTGCAGTTTGGCATACTTCAGTATTTTTGGTCAAGGAAGAGACTAGCAAAAATGACAATTTGATAGAAGCAATATTTTGGGAGATATTAGTAATTTTGGAATACAATAGCCTTACAACGGCCCATCACGTTGCTATGCCCAGAATCACAGAATCATCACTGAAGTGGGTTACCTAGCAACAGATAAACAATAGGGCCACATTGCCATGGTGTCAAATTTCATGTGCAGAAACAGACATGCCAGCTGAGAGGTTATTGAACTGAAAATGCCGGTGGAAATTACCAAGAAAGTAAAGAAAGTAAAGGAATGAACTGTATCAGAGGATCTAGAACCCATGGTTCCGCATGGATCAGCACGCTAGTTTTAACATATTGCTGTCCCCGTGGTTGAATATTTGACAAATATATAACCTTGTGATTATTATAACTTCAAAATAGTATTACACACAACTATATTTTTGCAAACTTATTACGTATATTTCTTTACTTATCGTACTGATGATATATTGTTTAGTACATATTGAACAAATTGCTGTTCTAATTTTGTATCTTAATAGAGTGTTTTAATATATATATTTGGTTATATACAGTGTATGTATATGATATATGAGATCTGTGATATATGTTTGTATATTAAGAGCATTATATAAAGATTATTTTCCTTTTTTTTTTTTTTTTTTGTTTGTTGTATTGATCATTTCTCTCCTGGTACTTTAATTACACTTGAATGGAGTGACTGTAACACCCAATAATTTCCCCTGGGATTAATACCAAATTCTGATTCTGAATCAAACTTCTGATTATTAGTGACAAATGTGAATATTAATAAAATGCTAAATTAATTAGTGTGCCACCAGTTCTTTCTAGACAAGGGGTAAAAAATAAGTTGTTAAACCATGTATAAAGCCAGAATAGCCATGGAATATGGCAGACATTGGCAGCGTGGCAGCGTGACAGCAGGCAAAAGTGCACACGCAGATGGAGGCAGCCGCTCTGAAAGCGCTATGAGCCAGTGGGGACGGGCAGGTGCAGCATGGCCACTGCACTGGCATGTTGTATTTTGTACTAGAGATTGAAGGAGGTGGACGGCTTGAGAGAGTGGGCACTGATGAAGGCCCTAAGGGGGAAGCAGCTTGTCTCACACTGACTGAAGCCTTAACAAGAATAGCACACATCAGACGCTGTTCAGTGACCAGCAGAGCAGTGGGAACTGGCAGTGAGCGTGAAACTGTGGGCCAAAAAACACACAAGACACCCAATCCAAGGAAGCTTTGGACAGATTTTCCACATGATTTTAAGAGATGACAGATAGCTACTATGCTATTATTATTATTATATTTTTTTACCTAACATCTCACGGTGTACTGTGCATCATTTATGTTCTTCGCTGTAGACACTTCAGCTTATGTCCTTGTTTTCCATTTTGGCCTCCCAGGAAGTAGTGTAGTGCTCAACAGGATGACCATGGAACAAACACAATACCTGGAAAGCGAGCAGAGCTACCAACTCCAAGAGACTCAGAGGCAGCCAGAAAGGGCTTAGAGCGGACTGTTTCACTCAAGACTTCATTATACTAACCCTCTATGGGCCTGCACCTGTTACAACACTAAAAAAAAAAATCACAATATATAGTGGAGTGCAAGTGCAAGCTGTGTTTGTCTTTTCACATGAAAAAAAATGCTTAAGGAATGATAGGAATGTGAGGCGGAGGGGGTTTATTGTGTTGTTTATTGTTTCAGTTAAATCACAGACAGCTTAGCAGTTAGTGTTACATCTTCATATATTATAATGTAAAACCTCTACAACTACACATCTCAGTGTCAACATAAAACAGCATCAGCATACACTTAAATATACATCTTGTCTTGTCTATATTGTAATTTGACTTAAAAGGAGGTAGAAAATATATTTTATCACTATCATTTACATACAGTAAGAGACTGATTTAAACAGCATAGGCTACTTTAAAGCTCATTTTTACCTTTTAAAGACTGGCCTTAGCTTTAACAAACAACAGGACTCTGTCAAGATCATCACATCCTGTTAAACTACGTACCAAAACATGATTCAGTGATGCATAAATTAGTATTGCACAGATGTTTATGCATGGCATATTGGTTGTAATACAGCCTAAAAAGCTTTAGACTGGTTCACTATTGCTTCATGCTTCATACCTCTTACTTATTGACAAAAAAAAAGTCCATCACTAATAAATTTATGCACTATAGTGTACAATTTACAAGAGAACATCTTTTCATTTTCTGAATGGACAAGGTATAAAAGGAAATCTGAAAAGATGTTTATAATCTCAGAGCAGCTCTTCCCTAGAAGAGATATTAAAGAGAAAGTTCATTCCTACTGATTCCTCCAACTATTTCTCTTGTGTGGAGGCTGTGGTAGTACTGTCCAGTTGCAGAGTGGAGAGCGGCAGAGCAGCCAGGCTGTCCTTGTTGGCTTCCAGGAAGTGGCTACAGGCAGAAAAGGCGCTGTAAAAGCTAGATGACAGGCCAGCAATGTCTGTGGAGATATAGGGCAGGACTCCCGGTGTGGCCTGGTTGTAGTAGGTGATCTGAAAAAAAAACCCCAAAAAACACAGGAGGTGATGCTCGGTCCGCTTTATTTGATTTGCAGTTGAGGCTTTCAGTGTGTGAGAGAAATGGCAGTAAGAGTATGGGCCATGTCCCTTTCATTTGTCCAACCTTGGTGACAGAACTGGACTCTTCCCAGATCGTGAAGCCGGCACACAGCACCTCTCCCCTGGTATAATCCTCAGTGGGAGGGTGAGTGGGTAAAGTGACAGAGCGCAGAGCGATCAGATATGGGTCCCTGAGAGGGACAAAAGAGGACAGCATCATGGGACTTTATGAAAGAGCAAGTAGGAGGCAGAATAGTGATAACTCTGGTTAAAAAAAGAAGATAAAAGGTGGAACATCAACAAGTCAAGAAACATTAAGGATCATTGTCAAGATGAAGAAAATACAAGCACTGGAATGCAAAGCAGCAACAGACAAAATGTGAAATGTGTGTTTTGTGTCCAGTATGCAGTATAACCCACCTGGCATCGCATGGCTTCCTCCTAGATGCCAGTAAGATAAACTCCATGCCTTTGCCCCGTTTACTGGCAGACGGCGTAGTCACACGATAAAGAGTATCCTCTTCATCTGCCTGGCTGATCAACTCACACTCCCTGCAGTGGCAACAAATCAATAAGCAAGTTCATAATTCAACACTAATGTAGTTTCTTAACAATATGCAGTCTGAGATTGGTGGTGGTGACAAATAGAAGAAGCAGTTGTTCCATGTAGTGCACAAAGAAAGGACAATTACAGCCTCACAGTCAAACTGTATTTTACATCCATGTCTGTCTACAGTAACATTTACACTGCCAGGCTTAGTGCTGAGTTCACATTTAGGGGTCAGATCTAAGTTTTGTGGCCAATATAAGATTCTGATGTGAACTGGTCTCAGACCTGAATTGACTCACATGGAAAGCAGTGGAGCTGGAAATGGAATGGTTTGAAATGGAAATGGAAATGTTTTCAGTCCACATCATCTGTTGTACCAGACATGTTTTTACACTATACCAGAATATTAATTGATAAGTCACCTAATCAATGATGTAAGTTACATTTTCACTATATCAGAATTAAATCCCATTTCCTCTATGTGCATGCACTCTTTTGTGAAAAAAGTTAACTTTTTTGCAAAATTCACCATTTGTGATTGTACATATTGCTCTTTCCATAAACATTTTCCATTTTGAAATTTTGAAATTCCCATTTATGGAAATACACATAGTGTGTATAGTGTAATAAGGGCTTTTCATAGAGGACTGGAGGTCAGGGTTGGGATAAGTACAGAGTGGTGTTATGTACAATTTCACCACTAGATATCTCTAAATATTACACACTAAACCAGTGGTGTCAAACTCATTTTAGTTCAGGTGGGCCGGACCAGTAAAATAATACAAGAAAAACATGTAAATAATCAACATTTTTTCTCTTTGTTTTAGTGTGAAAAAGTAAAATTACATTATAAACATCTGAATAACCTCAACAACCAGGTAAATAAGTGCAATTTCAACAATATTATGTCTTTGCTGATCATTAACACAACTTACAGAGGATCTACAAAATATTTAGTAAAAGGTATAATATTGTTCAAATTATACTTATTTTTCTAAAGACATTTCAGGTTGTTCATATTTGTGCAGATTATTCACATTTTATTGTGAAAGGACAGTTTGTAAATATATATATTTTCATCATGAAATTTTACTTTATTACCCCACCCCCAAAGGAGAGGCAAGGGGTATTGTTTTTGGTTTGGTTTTGTTAGTTTGTTTGTTAACACTAGCAGCAAAACTATTAGCTGAATTCACACCAAATTTGGTTTATAGATTGCCAGGGACCCAGAAATAGATCTGATTACATTTTGGGAACAGTAGGTCAAAGTTCTAATTTTTTATGAATTTTTAAAATCTCTTTTCCCCTCATTTACTTATAATGGGCGAAATTTCACATGTCTGTAGCAGCAAAACTATTGGTTGAATTCATACCAAATTTGGTTTATGGATGGCCAGTGAGTCAAAATAGATGTTATTACATTTTGGGATAAGTAGGTCAAAGTTCAAATTTTTTATGAATTTTTAAAATATTTTTTCCCCTGTTTGCTTACAATGGGCAAAATTTCAAATGCCTATAAAAACATTAATTTTGTTTGAATTTACTTCCAACTTCGCACATGTATAGAGGCAATTCATATGCTGACATCAGCACATGTGTAGACATGATCATCAGCTGGATTGATGCCAGAATAAGTTACAATATGTGCAAGGGGCGGGGTTTTGTTGTGCCTGGAACCACTTGTTTTAACATTAAACCAAGAAGAAAATTTGGAGTTGTCATCATTTGTGGGTTATTATTCTGATGTTTATTATCTTCAGTGTCATTTTTGCACTTTGCAAATTCATCCCACAGGCTCCATTGGACCCTTTGGCGGTCCAGTTTTGGCCCTCGGGCCGTATGTTTGACACCCCTGCACTAAACCGTTCTTGTATGAATGCAGCTTTGTACATTCAGAACAGTCTTGACCTTAGGCCACCAAAATCAACCACTTTGAACCTGAAGGAATGTGAGGAAGGAATTTGAGGAAATTCTGCCAAGCTCTTCTGGGGATATCATGAGAATTGGTCACATGAACAAACAACCTGAAAACACAACACTTCTGGCCACTGAGGCATAAATGCACAAATAACACTACATTGTGGAATGTAATGGTTTTCTGCTGCTGTTCCTCTGTGCTGGTGTGATATGCTGTACTCATAGTGCTGGTCCCACTCCTTCCTCCTCCTCAGATCTGACAGCAGGTGAAACGTCTGCTCTGCTGGGACGCTGACATGCATCTCCACCTTAAAACACAGCATCTGGTTTTCCTCTGATGTGTACAGCCTGACCTGGGAAAACATCCACATAGAGGAGGCGGGTTCAGTGTCTATAAACCCATTTATTTCAGGCATTTACAGTTCCAGTATGACCAGAATTGGCATATTAATTGGTGGGTGCGTGAATGCTTCTAAATGTGGTAATTATACAGTTTTATAATGCCCGGGTTTTTTCCTAAACTTTAAAGAATGTGCCTAAAAAAGCAAGAAAAAGCAAGTTTAGAGAATCAACTTTGGGCATCATTTTCTGTCTTAATCTGTATTATTTCATATTATACTTCAAGCAAGCTCTGAGTGTGCTTTTTCAGCTTAAAGACCCAAACAGCCAGCAGTGACTAAAACCATCTACTGATGTAAAATGTTTAATACCTGTTGATCCACTAATTCTATCAATACATGTAAATAATTGGTGTTGAATGCAGTTTATCATCATCTCATGGTCATCAGATATGACCCATTTCAGAGGCTCCGTGGTGAACGTGGAAACACCGTCATCTTCTACAACATTGATTCATCAGTAAAACCCATGGAGTTGGATCAATAACAGTGGATGGAGACACT
>JAPQRP010000020.1:30164959-30186441 GCA_037367295.1 Apogon hyalosoma
AACACCGTCATCTTCTACAACATTGATTCATCAGTAAAACCCATGGAGTTGGATCAATAACAGTGGATGGAGACACTGGGCTATGTTCTGTTATTGATATATCTTGCTGAAAAAGTGAGTTTTTCTGCAGTTTTCTCTGTTTTGATATAATAACCTTTGAGTTTATGAGTTTTCAGGAACATCTAAATTAAATATACAAAAATATATGATTTACAGTGAAACTTGAAAAATACTGAGGATAATATCATAATAAATGGGGACAAATCACTTAAAAAAGGTTAAATAGAGAGAAAAATTCATTTGGGAACTGCCACAAAAGCAGCACTGAGTCTTTATGGGTTAAAATGAAACTGAATGCATGAAATGTATGAGTTTGAGAATAATGCATCACCTCTACAAACACCACTGACCTTATTTTTCTCTGAGGTTAATACCCAGTTGTTTCTGGCATCCATTAGTTTCAGTGCTGATACATTGTTGTAGCTCAGGTACATCTGGGGAAAAAAACAACACTGACTGAGCTCATAAGTTGAGCACAGAAGCAATATCTTTCTTCAGTTTGCCAAAAGGGATCATAAGTACCTGGTTACTTTGATCCCACGGTACTGACAGGGGCACCTGGGTTTGCTTGCAGGACATAATGTATTTCCTTGAAAATGAATAGGAAGGTGAAAAACAGTGAAAGAAAGTCACAGTAAAAAGGAACAACAACTTGACTAGTATGTAGACTTTAAATCCTGACCTTAACGCTCACGTTTGACTATCAAGTATTTGAATGAAGATTATCCTGGAGGCAGTGCATTTTACAGTTGAACAATGAAAGTATTATGTGCTACAGACTCTGCACCAAAGTCTGCTCAGCTCTGATATGCTGCTCTGCCAAGTCATGTGCAGCTGCAGAGGGTTGTAAACAAAGACTTTCCAGGCTCAACAGTAAAAATTCGACGCAATGATCACACTATTTAGCATTCTCTACTGTTTCACGTCACTGTTGCATTCAGCCACTTTTCTGATGTTTCTGATTTTCTTCCAATGCATTATTAGTTTATAATCTATCACTACATTAGTATGAGTCACAGATAGAGATGCATACGTAATAAACACAGTCTCTTTAATAGACCAGTTTCAATCCAGATGTATCACACATTTTTTGAAAATTTGTGCAACAGAAAATGTTAATTAATGTGTCTTTCCATTCACTATGTGAATATTAAAGGCTAGTACTTCATCACCATCATGGTCGAACTTCAGCAGTGTGGGCTGATGGTGTTGGAGGTGTTTTATCAAAGACATGAAGCTGGTTTTAGCCTTTCCTCCCCAAGCCAAACTGAAACACTGGTCTGGATCATATAACATTGTTCCAAACTGTTCCATGGTTTTTAAAGCATTTTGTCTAACATGTCTTTCTACAGCTCCTCATACACAGGGGCTTTTTTTCAGTTTTCCATCTAATATGACATTTGTCTTTGTTTCTTGTATTTACTCCGTGAATGGTACAGTCTCTGTTTTGGTCCTCACACATTAGTGCTAAATCTGTTTCCATCACACTCATTCACATTTACCTTTTATCAATACATCAACTTTTCAATTCCACACTTTTGTGGTAT
The DNA here is from genome assembly GCA_037367295.1 of Apogon hyalosoma. Classification (NCBI taxonomy): domain Eukaryota; kingdom Metazoa; phylum Chordata; class Actinopteri; order Kurtiformes; family Apogonidae; genus Apogon; species Apogon hyalosoma. Next base: position 30,166,567 of record JAPQRP010000020.1, read on the forward strand.
TTAGAATTTTTTCACAATTATTCACTCTAATTTTTATGTGCAATGTGAAACTGGGACCATAACTAGCTGAATGGAAACACATGATTTTATTCCATTTCTTTGTTTCAATAGAAATGTATCTGCCTTTATTCAGGTAAAATCCTTTGGGAGACAGACAGTAAGTGTACTTGCTGATAGTACACATACAGTATATGGTATTATTGTCTGCAATAAACTAGTGCCTGGCTCTGAAGGAATCAGTCAGCCTCTATAAAAAAATAAAAACTGACCTTAGAAGACACTAACCTGTCAAGACGAATTTTCTTCCTGGCGACGGCTTCTTGATAACGTCTCTTTCCATCCTGGAGAACATGGGAAAAATAAAACCACAAGTCTTCACCTGAGAATGCCAATTGTGAATGTGGGATTTTTTTTTTTTTTTTTGCTTACAGTCAGTTCCATATTAATTGTATTCAATATTAATTACCCCAACCCCCAAAGAGAAGGCAAGGGGTATTGTTTTTGGTTTACTTTGTTTGTTTCTTTGTTTATTTATTTGTTTGTTAACACTCTAGCAGCAAGACCATGGGTTAAATTTCTACCAAATTAAGTTTATAGATTGCCAGTGACCAAGAATTGATCTCATTATATTTTGGGAACAGTATGTCAAAGTTAAAATTTTTTATGAATTTTTACTTTTTTCCCCCATTCACTTATAATGGGCATATTTTTAAATGTCTGTAGAAGCAAAAGTATTGGTTGAATTCACACCAAATTGGGTTTATACATTGCCAGTGACCTAGAATACATGCCCTTACATTTTGGGAAATGTAGGTCAAATTTTTAATTTTTAATGAATTTTTTAAACTTTTGTTTCCCCATTTACTTATAATGGGCGAAATTTCACATGTCTGTAGCAGCAAAACTATTGGTTGAATTCATTCCAAATTGTGTTTATAGATTGCCAGTAGCCCAGAATAGATATGATTACATTTCGGGAAAAGCAGGTCAAAGTTCAAATATTTTACAAATTTTTCAAATCTATTTTTTTTCCCATTTTTTTTATAATGGCCAAAATTTGTCTATGCTCTCTAGGTCTATGCTGACATCAGCACATACATACACATCAGCTGGAATTGATGCCAAAATAAGCCGCAATACATGCGAGGGGCGGGGTTTGTTGTGCCTGGTACCACTCGTTCCATATATTAATTGCAGCCACAGAAAACTCACCACAGGCTCAGGTCGTATTCGCGGCAGCGTTCGTGGTTTCCTGTCACTGTCCAGGACCTCAAAGGTCATAAAGGCACTATTTATGTGACGCAGAGGTTCACCTCCCTGGTAGGCCTCTGCACACACTCCCACCTCCATGCTAGAAAATAACACACAAGTAGATTCACAAAAAGACATGCATGCTGTCAGACACTGTACTGCCCACTGCCAACACAGTCATTATGTTAACATGAATCGGAAGTTTCTGGTGTTTCATTCATTATATTATGATTCTGAATAGGATTGTTTTTATCTACTTTTGAATACGTCACAGTGTTAAGAACCATGCCAACCTAAACATAATATAGGAGTAAAAAAGTATTATTTACAGGATTTGCATATTTGATTTTGGGGATTTCGATATAATACAAAATGAACCCAAGTTTCCCACAAATATGGCATGTGAATTAATAATTAAAAACTGATAGAGTTTTGGAAAGCCAATAAAACGTCATACATCTTAATATTGTGATGCTCAACTGTATTGATTTTCCGACATCCCTAGTTTTTCATTTTAAAAAAAAAATCAAGGTTCAAGGTACTTTATTGTCTCCCAGAGGCAAATTATTGTAGAGCCAGCAGTAAACACATCAAAAACAAATGTCAGGTACAATACAAAAACAGCAATCACACACAATTTAGGAAAAACCCAAGGATTAAAACCTGGTTAAAACAGGTTAAAAACCAGCAATTAAAAACCACTGTTTACTCACTGTTGCTATATATCACTAAACCAGCGCCAGCCCAATGGAGACTCACCTGTGCTTGAAGGCATTATTAACAATGGCTTTTAGCACCAATCGGTCACCAATGTGTGACGGGCCACGAAAATGGAACATATCTATGGTCCTCAGGGTTGGGTGAGCGTTACACAAGCGGCTGCATCAAAAAATACAAAAGTAGAGTTTTGTTACTAAAAAAATAACAGCTAAGACAAACATAAAGCTTGAAAAACATCTTTAAAAAAAGCAAAAGTCTGTAGGTGAACACCATGCTGCGATTGTAGCCACATTCTCCATCCAAGCCATGATCTGGCCCCCAAAGGTGCTGACTTGGTGGTTGGCGTGAGGAGGCAGAACCAGCTCTACGCTCTCCACCCGCGTCCTCTCAGCTGGCACAGCGTCCTCGTACTCCTGGCATTCTCCTGGTGAGAAAACAACAACAAGCAGCTTTAATCAATCAGGTTTTAAGTGGTGCAAACGCCTGCCTGGTTGCTTTGTTCATCCAAAGCCTTCTGTCTACACTTTGTACCCAGTTGAGCGGTGCTGCTGCTCAGTAGGTCTGTAATGATCTCAGCATGGATGAGCCTCATCCTCCTCCGCTCTGCTGCCAGGCTGTACTCCATCTGCTCCATTTGTGTGTGTGGAATCACCTGCTTCAGCTGTACCTGTAAACACACACACACACACGTAGCTGATGTTGAAAAGGCTTCAGTTAAACGCCTCTGTGTCCAGTGTTGGGAGTAATGTGCTACAAAAGTAACACATTACAGTAACAGATTACTTTTTACTGTAACGCAGTAGTGTAAGGCATTACTAATCAATTTTCAGTAATATTTTACTCGGTACATATTCAATAACGCTTGTGTTACAATACACTTTTCACCCATAAGTTAACTGCTCAAATGAAAAAACTAAAACAAAACAGCAAGACCATGAGACCTTAAGGAAGACAAGACTTAAGGAATCAAAAATGTGTCAGGAAAGTTCTGTTTCCTGTTGGTGTTCAGCCAATGGGTGAAGACGGCAGAAGACAGTCTATTGGCCACATGGACGTATGCTCATTACTAACCTTAACCCTGCTTTACAGAAGCGAGTTAGCATGATCCCTGTGATCAGCAGTGACAAGGTAAGCTAACGTATATGACTAGTTAGAATTCTTTATCAACTGCAGATTTATCTTCCAGTGTCCTCGGTGCCACGCCCCCTGTTTGAACATGTCAAATGTTGAAAAAACAACTACACACATGCCATTTATGACGAGTATCAGTACATAACTCAAAAGTATTACAGGAGTCATGTAACACATTAGAATTCTGACACAGTAGTATGGTAAGGTAAGGAATTACTTTTAAATAACAGTAACACGTAATCTGTAATGTACTACAGTTCGGAAGTAACTTGCACAACACTGTCTGTGTCCATATCGAGTCCCGCCTTTTACCTTTCCAGCTTCGGTTCGCCTGGCGACAAAGGTGGCGAAGGCGTGGCAAACCTTCCACTGCTTGTCTGTGTACAGGTCTTCACAGGTCACCAGTATACCCACCTAAACAAAGCACCAAAATAACAACTGCTTATGTCTGAAATCACTCAAAGATTCACATTAACCAAACAAAAATACATCAACTAACCTCCATACTAGACGTGAAGGCTCTGTTGACCTTTGCAATGATGTTGACAACCTTCCCCACCCTGTATCAACAGATACTTATTTTTACTATCAACACAGAGCAGCAGCAGAAGTGGCAACACGATCTCCCAACCATTACATAGATACAAACTTTTCTGTTTTTTTAATGGCACTTTTTTTTTTATTTGTTTTTTCCAAACATATCACATTATCACACATCTAACATTAAAATTACAACACTGGTTAAACTACCCACCCACCCAAGAGGGGGTCTTCCTATCAATATAGTGGCTTTTTATCCCAGACAGACTCACTTTGAGTATCCATGTATATATAAGATACAGATTTTTCTTGTATAAAATCTGTCTACTTTTCTTTGTACATACCTTTGACAAACTTTAGTTCCTTGAACATGAAATACATAAAAACATGCACCCACTACAGGTAATACCTTACCCTATGGTGTGTTCAAAATGGATGTCATCCACAGAGGCAGTGATACAGGAACAACCTGCATGTCTTTCAGCTGGCAGACAAGAAATCCATTATCAAAACGTACCCACTGCTTCTACACTTCCTGTCATGTAAGAACAAACTCTGAATGCTTAAACTACAACTGTTCTGTTGTGATTCCTGTGTACCAGATAGGCAGGCTGTGGAGTCCATCCACTTGAGCAGCTGTCCAACACTCAGCTCCCCACAGTGGTTTGCATGGCAGGGCAGCACGATTTGACTCATCTTCACTTCAGTGGGGTTGCGGTATGATTCCCCGTTAATCTGCGGGTCTGGCAAGTTATCCGGATCTTTCCAGTCTGACATTGTGACTATCAAAAACAAGAAAGAAGGCAGGAAAATGCACCAGCAGAAAGAAGTCGCTTTCCACCTTGAAAACTCAAGGTCAACGTAAGAACTAATGTACAGCAAAAGTATTATTTATGACTCAAGTTTAAAACAAAAGGTACAGTCAACAAAACTTAATCTGTCTGGAACTGGACACTTTGAAACTGAAGTTGTTTTCTGATGCTGTAAAAAAGTGACATTTAGTAAGATTTTACAAATTATAGTTTCAAAGGAGTCTAGAAGCATACAGTCGTGGAAAAAAATACAAGACCACCCCTTGTTTTCTTCCATGTCTTGTTCATTTTAATACCTGGTACAACTAAGGGTACATTTGTTTGGACAAATATGATAACAACAAAAATAGCTCGTAGTAGTTTAATTTCAGAGCTGATATCTATTCATTGTCCATGTTTTCTTGATAATAACCAAAATCGCTTCAGTTCTTCCATCAATATCCATGTCATTGTACTGACAAAAACAGTGCTTTGATTCAGTCCATGTTTTCTTTTCTATCTGTTTTAGTCACATGATACACACAGGAGTTAGTACTTGATTGCATAACCATTGTTTTTGATGACTTTTGATGGTCTAATATTTATTTTTCTGTATAAACCAGGTCCTGGAGCTGGTTTATACATATATCTAACAGTAACTCAAAGAGCAAGACGGGACTGCAGTGAATGATTTTTTGATAGCTTAAAATCAGTCTGAGTAGAAAATTCTCAGATTCCAGCCTCTTATATGTGAATATTTTCTGGTTTCTTTTCTTCTATAAACTGAATATCTTCTTTTCAGGATGTCGACTAAATAAGACATCCTGAGGACGTTATGTAGGTTTTTGGAAATCTCGTCATTTTATTCACTTTATAGATTGAAAAACTGATCAGTGACAGTGAAAATAATCATTAGTTGCAGTCATTTAAATAACGGTGGTATACAATGATTTTTAAAATGATTTTAAATTATCATTCATGAACTTGTGATTCTGAAAACATAAAATATGCAGTCCGGTTTATTTACAGAGTCAGTGTGGGCCAGTGCTCTCACATAAGACGCTTTAAATAATCTGGTTGTAGTAAAGGAATTGCTCAACAATTCTGCAAAAAGCTCAAGCCCGTATTTATAGAAACATGTAGATGTTATTTGACTGCACACAGTAATGTAGTTGTAGAGCAGTTTTACTCAGACTGACACACTTTACAAAGTATTTTAAGACATGCTGCTTCATGGGATATTCATAGAAACTATCTGTGTGGATACAAGTGTTTGACCCTAACTTCTGCCCCTCAAGGAGACACATGGCCTCTGCTGGTCATTTACTGGTCATTTACTGGTCATTTACTGGTCATTTACTGGTCACCTGTCTGTCCTGTTATGGGTGACAGGTGTAGTGACCTTTCCATGGACTCAGACATTCCACCCATGAACTTCAGCTGCAACTTTAAAGGAGAGTTAGAGAAATCAGACGGACTGTCGGCATCTATTAGGCCCGTTATTTATCACGTCTGGAGTAAACACGCATTTGACGTTGCATAAAAGTGCTTACCCGGTAGGAAAGTTAGAGCTGGAGGTGAAACCGACACGAAGCCCCCGCGAGTCCCGATGAATGTCAGCTTCAGAACATTCAAGTCTGCTGAGAGAGAGCGACTGTGGGTCCGTCACCCATTCCTCTGCTCAACACAACACAGCAAAACACACACAAACACACACACACTACGGCTTTGTGCTTCAGCCGTTCACCGCTGGAGGGAGAGAGAGGTGGAGACACGACGACCCCTGCTACGGACACACTTTTTAAGGTGGAAATTCACTTCACGTGTGGATCCTTGAAAACACACATCCTACAGTCAGTCGAACACGTTCCTGTCCATATTTTATTTTATTTTATCGTATTTTATTTTATTTTATTTCATCTTATTTTATTTTATTTCATTTCATTTTATTTTATTTTAGTTTATCTTATTTTCAGATTCAGATATTTTATTCATGCGCTGAGAAAGAAAAATATATTATACATGAGCAGCTTACAACAGATGTACATGAAAGAGAACCCCAAATAAGTAAGAGTGCTTATAGATCCCAAGGGAACCCAAGCTATTTTATTTTATTTTATTTTATTTTAATGCTGCGTCTTTTTCTGAGAATTGCTTTAATGGAAAACTCATAAAGATGCAAATAACCGGAGATAAAATATTTGGTATTATGTGGGTAAATGGATTAATTTGCACTGTTATAGAGAACAGAACATTTCATAATTTCACGATTTATTGCTTATTGCTGTATAATTCTGGAGATCTGTCCTTTCCTCCAATCATTTAATAATTCCTTATAGTACTGTATTTTATTATACTTTTATGTACCATTTGCAATTATATTTCAGTATTTACATATGATATTTTCTTTGTTGAGCTCTTGTTTTTATTTTACTTTCAATCATGCAAAGCACCGTGAACTACGCATGTGGGTGTATGAATAAACTTGCCATGTAGTTTATAAATTTGATAAATGTTTATTGTATTACATATAATTAGTTATTCATTACTTCCCTTTCGAGCATACCATTAAATGTCAGGCAAATACAGGTATAGTGTAAATGAATAATACTTCTGCTATTTTATTAAATTACAGTCACTAGTATCGCGGCTGTCGGCGTCAAAACAGCAAACTGAAAGCACAAAAAGGCAGACCTTAAGGCAAACAGCGGACGATGATTGGTTGTGGTGAGTGTTCGTCAGCTCTGGCCCCGCCTCTTCCACCCGGACGAGGCTCGGTTGAGTCGCTGGGTTGAAAAGGAGTGCGGTTGGAGTGCGAGAGGGTCGCGGCCGCGATGATCTGACAGATGAAATAGCGAAAAAGAGAAAGAGAAGGCGGGCGTCCTCCCACACAAAACAATGTTCCCCAAAGGCAAAGGCACCCCGGTGCCGTCGGACGGCCAGGCACGGGAAAAGTAAGCTCAGAAACGTTTATTATTGTGTATTTTCTGCATCGTAAGTTGCTCCCTCCTGTTCTCTGTTGTTTGCTGGACAGGCTAGCAAGAGGCGATTTCCTCCTACCGAGAAAGGAATTGAATGAACCGCCTTGTCTGCTCGCCATTCCTCCTCTGTGCCGTATTTCTGCTATCTTTGGTTTAATGCTGCGTCTTAACACATTCCCGACCGTTTCCGAGTGCAGTTTGGCTGTGTTTTGTTTAATATTTTTTCGTTTATTCAGTCGAGAGCACAGTGAGAAGAAAACAATAACATCGCCTTGTAACACACAGTACATTGTTTTCTCTGTTGCGCTCTGGATAGGCTGCGTTTTTATTTCCCTCAGCCCATCAGTGCCACCAGGATACTGTACCTAGCTAATGCACAGCTGCCTGCTGGGGCTCTGGCAGATTTTACATCATGACGGGAAATTATACTCTTACTTTTTGTACTTTGTGAAACATGTTGTTGGTAGTGAATCTCCACCGGGGTTTGGCTAGGTTTCCCAGTCCCCATTTAATTTTTTGGCTTAGGCTATTTGGCAGCCATTGTTCAGTGGGCCTGTACCCGACTCCATTCACTCAGTGTGCCCGAGGAAGACGATTTAACCTGTTCTCTGATGTTTATTATCACCACTGGTCATTTCTGAAAATTAAATCTATCATCATATTCATTTTTTGCAGGTTGGCTCTATACGTCTATGAGTATTTGTTACACATAGGAGCACAGAAGTCTGCACAGACCTTTTTATCAGAGGTATGTGGAATATTAAGCAGAAATTCAACCTTAATATTTAGCCTTTTTTAAGATTTAATCACTCGCAGAACAACTGCACATACTAAATCATTTTAGTCATACAAGTTTTTTTTGTTTGTTTTTTTTTCCTCTTGGCACCTATATTTATTACTAAAATTCCTCATTCCTAGATCCGATGGGAAAAAAACATAACACTGGGAGAACCCCCTGGATTCCTACATTCCTGGTGGTGGTAAGTGATAATGTTCTCATCTGCCTGTAAACATGTGCGGGGGTTGTTTGTGTGCTTCATGACCTGTCTTGTCCACAGTGTATTCTGGGACTTATATTGTGCTGCTCCGGAGAGGAGAGAGACATGTGACCACTCCAGCGAAGCGAAAGCCTTCCATGATTATGTGAGTAGTGCTTACATGAGAACTGTTGCGCTTATTGCTCTGCCTTCTGCTGAAGAAGAGAGAAACTTTGCTATCAGGTCTAAGAAGTGGCGTAAATAACATGCTTCTATCTTGTGTTGAGCTAATTTTTTCATTGGAGTGTTTCTAAACTCTGCCTGTTAACACTCAAAGAAGTGTAAAATCTTCCACAGTTTCCTTGTAGATAACAGCTGGTATACTTGATTCCTGTTTATTATATTTCATTTCCAAGGAGGCAGATTTCTTAATTTTTGCAGACATTTTTTGCTGTTATTTGTCTCTTGTTTATGACATGTATATTCCCAGCAACTTCTTTTGTAACAGTATTCGGATACTAAACGTAGCCCCCTCCCCCTTTTGAATTAACGAGTGGTCATTTTGCTCTGGTGGTGGGTCGAATGATGCGCCCAACAATGAGCTTTATGGGCTTCTGGGAAAATGATGCTGAGGTCAGCATGTCCTGAGTCAGACCTGTGCTCTCCCCCTTTAGCCACCCTCCTTCAGTGGTGAAGATTAAAAAGGATCTGCTGTGTTTTCTGCAGAATGTCAAATACACAGTTATATTATTTTTTTGGCCTCCAAATGGTTTTATGGAAGTGAATCTCAAGTAAATATTAAAGCATTCACATTTGCATGACATGGTTGTTTTACTAGTTGGTATTTTTGAGATAATGGTGGGTTCATGTGTCCCATTCAAGTCAGCAATCAAAGACAACATCAAAAAGATCCTCATGTGGTTCAAAGAAAGTGAGAACTGCTCGTCAGTGGCTTTTGCTTTTGCTGTCGTGGTGCATCTTAGACCTTTACCTCAAAAGGCTTGTAAAATGAGCGCTGTATTGCTGAGGTAAATTAGAATATCAGTTTTGGCTGATTGAGCACTGTCCCAAGAATACATTCACCAGTGCAGTGCCAGGCTTGTAGGATGGTTCATGATACATCAGGCAGGAAGAGGTTAAAATGGAGACGTTGGCCCTGCTCCTGGCAGATAGGGTTGTCAGGGTAACGGGCCTCCTGATCTGGCAGGTGACCTGGGATCCAGTGGAGAGGCTACAGCATGGCTGTGTCCTTTCTATTTTATCATTATTGTTATTATTATTCAGGTTCATGCAAAGACAGAAGTTTTGCATTTGTTAAAATATCGTCTGAATTTACCTACTACTTTCTGTTGGTTCATTGCAGTATCTTTGGTTTCCTTCGTCCCTTGTTTAACAAAAATAAGACTTGATTTTAGTATCATTATTTAAAAAAAAAAAAACTGTCATTTCTGTGTTTTATAGGTGCATGATTCTTTGTGTGTGTGTGTCATTGTAAAGCAGAGAAACTGCTAGACTAGTTTCGATAGAATAAACAACACTAAACAGGTTGTTAAATTGCACCCTTTGTGACCATTTTCATAACATGGAAAGCGTTAAGCAAATGAGGAAACAGTGAAACATCAGTGCACCGCTGTGGTGTGGGGCTTTGAGAGGTTCTATGTGGTTGACTTTCCCCATCATTTCGTGGTTGCCCTTCGCTCTGATGGTTCTCCTTGTGTTCTTTTGTGGTCGGGGTCAGGAAAATGTGTGTGTTTGTGTGTGCGTGTGGACAGTACTAGTCCTTGGACCCTAGCCTTTGTCTAGGTGTGGGGGAGGTGAGAGCTACTCTGTTAGCCGGCAGCGCTCGTAAAAACCCTTGCGTATTCACGCTGGGCCTGACGAACGCTCCCCAAGGGGCCCGGTCGCCATGGCGTCTGTGGCTGATTGATGGCTGTCATGGAGCTGAAGGGCAGATTGGAAAAAGGAAAGGGGAGTGGCACTGTGGCATATGCCCAGCATCTACCGCGGAGGACGAGCTGAGGGAATAAAAGGAGGGGAAGGAGGAGGGGTGGTGGTGAGAAGTAGAGGGAGAGCATCCAGTCAGAGATCCAGAGAGGGTTTTATGATGTTGATTGATGGTTAAACATTTACAAGCTAAACATAGGGACCAGTTTTCTTTGAGCATTGGTTGCAGTGGAAGAAGTGAGGATGTTAAGAGCAGGCGAGGTCAGGATGGTGGCTGGGTGGTCTGTGTTTCAGCCCAACCCCCCTTTTATTTCTTCTTCATCCACTTAGATTTTTTTTTTTTGTTTCCGTTTGTCTCTTGCCGGATGTTTGTCTCTTCTTTGCTTTTTCACTGTTACCTCAGCCAACCTTTTAGGCCATCTTCACCCTCCACACTCTGTCCTTCTCCTCCCACCCCCCATCTTTTCCATCCTCTCCTTCTTTTTGTTTTTCTAAAAGGGAGCGAGAGCACATCTGCCGCCACTCTGGCCTTTTGTAAACCCCCTCAGTAATTCAAAGATTCAAGGGAAATTTACTTGGCCACGATTGCTTCTGTCCCCTTAAATGTACCAACACTCATACACGCTGAATCATGGTGTATGAGGGCTGGTGGGGGGAGTTTGTCTGTCTTAAAGGAGGCCCCCTGGGAAGTATAAGGAAGTCCCCAGACAAGAAGCTCATAGCCTGGGGCAGGACTGAGACATCTGCCCCTTTCCTGTACCAGAGTAAGTGGACAGACATGGCTTGCTTCAGTTGAGAGCAGCAGTGGGCTGTTTGGAAATGTCCAGCAAGTACAGCTGTGGGCTTTAGCGAGACAAGATAAAGATCTTGCATAACATGCCTGTGAACCCGCCATGCACGCTGCTTCTTGAGCTGGTTTGTGAGTTCTATGAGGCTGGCTAGGTAGAGTGTTGACATTGTTTTATTATTCGGTGGTCACCACTTCAACTTTGTTTTACTTCATTATTTCAGCGCAGACCTGTTTCCAACCTGGATTAGTGTAGAGGAGTAAAAAACGTAGCTGCTGGTTCACTGAGGAGTACAGACAGTGTGTTTGTATAAGCATATACTTTTTCATATGAGAGCGGCAATAAACCCTAGAAGCTTTATCTCCTCTGAGATCATGATAAACAAAGTCACATCTGTGTACAATTAAACAAGAAAAGTCTTCTTAGGTTAAGAACCAACTCTGTTTCAGAAAGAAAAACAAAAACCTTCAAGGTGGAGGAATTCTATCCAGAGTGTAATGCTTGTGAGGCCATTGCATATATTACACATTTCATCTGAAAGCTACTAGAGAGAAGAGAATGTGATGATCCACTAGATTTGATTAACTCAGTCATCAAGTGTAAAAGCACAGCTTGTTGTTGAGGCCCAGGGGAAATAGGTACATAGATCTGTAATTGCAATTAATGTTTACAAAGTAAGAAAGCAGTTATTTTATATGTAGTGTGATTGTCTGTTTCATATATTGTAGAAAAGTGACGCCTGGTTGCTGCATGTGTTCATCTGATGCACACACTTTTGTGGTCAACATGGAGATCTACCGCAGGAAGGATACAGCAGGCCAGATAGTGATAACCAGTGACAAAACACGTATTTTCTTGTTCTTTGTCCAAACTAATAAAGATGTTTTTCTCTGTATTTTTCAGCATCTCACCCACATGTAAATGGGGTTTTAGGTCATTAAAAATGGAAATTAAAACACAAAAAACAGCTCCCAGTGCATGCAAATATGCATCCGTTGGTTTATTTTAGGGGTTGCTTTTAAGGGTAGTTCTTACGTAATGCTCTGCAAAAAAAAAAAAAATTAATTAAATTCAATACCGCATCCATCTATTGCCATGAAAATTGCGAGTAATATGCTTGTATGTATTACACGCGTCTGATTATTTCAACGTTTCACTGTGTGCCCTTGGTTACTGGCTTACCTTTTGTTGCAGGTATTAAATGAACAGTATTCAGAAATTTAAATGTGATTACAACAATGCCTACGAGGATGCTGTTGTGCCTAGATATTACAGTGCTAGTCACATGATCTCTGGTGTGAATATTCCCACATGTCAGACACAGATAAGAAAACTAATGAATAAATGCATGTGCAGATTGAATATGGTATGGAACAGCATAATTGATGAACTGGAGAATCCTGCAACACGCTTATCCCTTTCACTGTGCGCATGTGCGACATTCACACATTTAATTCAAGATGTATTATTTTTTTTGTCTAGAAAGTGTCATACTATTGTCACACGATCACAGTGCTTTCATTAACAGTATGATTTATAAAACAGAACAAAACCTGTAGTGTTTCCAAGTAAATGAAAACAACAAAGACAAAATCTCACTGAAGACATTTTAGCAATGCATTGAGCTGAAACAAGAAAAAATAGATGCAAATGTGAAATTACTATCCCTCTGACAATTACTAGCCAATACTGTAACCTCAGTATTAAGTGACAATAACCTGGTACTGTAAAGTACGCAGGTGAGAGAAAATAAAAACACAACTGGCCTATTTAAAGAATAAAACAATACTCACTTGCATATACAGTTCACAGCAGCATATTATTTCAGTGCTGATATAGTGTGTCTTAGTCTCTTCATTATACCATCATGTGTGCGTGTATTTAGTTCATGCCCCTGCTTTACTCATTCGGAGAACAGTATCCTTGTCTGATTTACTGGATTGTATTGTTTAGAAAAAGATGTTTTCAAGTCTTACACATTTACAACAGCAGAATATTTTAACTTTTTGGTAGTTATTTTAGCACATGAAATGCATGTAAGAGCATCATACGTGATTGAAAATAGTTACTGCAAATGTGTGTTTTTGGGCAGGACAGAAATGATGATGGACAGACATGATTTTTAGTGAAAATTGCATTGATTTATAACAAACTATTGACAGAGACAGTGGTGTAATGTTTCTAGTTGATATATAGTATACATTAATCACTAGTTCATATGAAGGGACTAAATGTATAAAAGTCTGTATCTATGAGCTTCATTCGCACACAGCTTCAGCTTGCCAGACCTCCCGCTCCTAGTTATCGTTACTAATGTGGGATTGGACAGTAGCTGTTTTAGAGGGGCTTAGCAAAGGGTCAGCTGTCATGCTTGATGTGCATGTGCAGAAGGAAGTGAGGTAACTCACTTCATGGCTGTTTCCATCATTGGTTCCAGAGACGACAGATTTGTCTATAGACTGAGATGAATGGGGTTGATTCTGGAGTCGATCAGTGTCTTCTGGGTACGAAGTAGACTCTGGTGACTCAGAAATGGCTGCACAGGACCAGTAAACCTCCTAAACAGTCTCCAAGCGAATACAGACGGCACTGTTTGTTACTAATGTTCCATAATGTTTTATAAAAGGTATTCATATTTTTAGACGGTCAAATATTGCTAGTATGTTGTATGAGTTGTTCATTTTGGAGAATCTGATTTTTGGGTTGTTGTGTTCTGTGAAACTTGTTGGGGACTGAACCTTTCCTGTGACTGGCTGTATTTTCAGCTTCTTAAGCCAACTTGGCTCCTGTTTGTCAGAGCAGAGAATAGGCTACTATACTTCCTTTAGTCATGGATCTTGAAACTTAACTTAAAAAATGTAATTTATTGGCACATTTATGGAACTCTTTATTAATGCTTTACATAGATTTTAATAGTGCAGCATATAACATTTAGCTGGTTATTGGTGGACAAATAGACTGTTTTTCTATGCTAACAGTAGCCAGTTTTGCAGTGATACAGTTAATGTGACTCATGTCCTCTGCATAGAAATAATTCAATGTTATGTTGGAGACTGGAAAGGTTCTCAGTTTTAAGGAACATTATGATCTGTTCACACATTGGGGAAAAAAGATTATTGATACTTTAAAAAAAAAAAAAAAAAATCAGTTTCTCCCTATTCAGTGCAGTGAATTACCGTTCTGACGTCACCTACTAAAGATACAAGATTTATTTAATTTTTATAAACATTCTGTCTCTGTGCTCATGTCCCAGTGGTGATGGTGGGGCCTGATGAGATGTGACTTCTCCCTCCGGCCTCACTTCTCTCCCTGCTGAGGTATTTCACAGTGGCCCTGCAGTGGCAGCCGGAGCAGATATAATTAGGGAAGGTGCAGTCGATACCAATGGGTTGGCTATTGACCTGTGATGTCTGTAGGGCTCTGGACAGAAACAAGGAGCATTTGCGTATGTCAGATGCTAGTGTATCCTATCGGTGGTTAATTATTGCCAGTTTGCATATGTCTATAGTATAGCTAAGCATTAACAAATAAGACCAAAGGAGCTACTGCTGCTCTGTAGCTTTGTTTGGAAGCTAAACCCCACAGCTCTGAAGACATTAGCTCATCTCAGATCGCTCCAGCTACAGGGAAGAAAAACTCAGTCAATTAAGAGCGTGTGACCGAAGCAAATGGCACATTAGTGAATTAGGGCTGCGGTTTGAGCAGGAAATCGGCCCAGCGAGCCCCTGCTGTGTAGCAGCACTTTGGAGCCACTGACTCAGTGAATCCCACTGATGTTTATCTGATCCACTGGATCTTGGATCAGCAGGGCTTTGAACCTTTCACAGGGACCCCTTTATTGCCCCCTTCCTATTCACATACAGCATGATATAAATCTGTCAGATGAATGTTCATGTTTTCATTTAAGAAACATCAGTGAATCAGTTAAATGCCAGAAAGTCTTAACATTTACCTCAGATCTTTAGTATTATGGCAAGTCAGGTAAAAGTCACAAGTAAAATGTTGAATTTATGGAGTCTTAAATCTCACAAACATCTGATCTAATTTCTTTTTGTTAATGTGAGTCAAACTCTTCTCAAAAGTCCAAATTCCTAATATTACAAATCTACCTTTGCACCAAACTACATTTATACGACTTAACTTTACCGACTTTACTTTAATGTGCTCGAATAAGAAAAACAACATTTCTCAAACAGGTCTAAAACTATTGAATTTAAGTTTTGGGTGCTTGTAGACACCCTGATTAAAGGTGAACTGGAAGGTATAACTCATGTCAGTGTATTTGTCAAAAAAGTATTCTTTCTGTGCTCTTCTCAGGTAAAACTGTGAAACCTCACAAATGATAGGTTTGCCTAAATGTAGAAGTTCTACACCTGTGTAGAGATCACAGTTGTTTTGCTATAGGTAATGTTATATTCTCACATAGCCTAGCACCTTTATGAACGTTAACGCCTGTGTTTTGTCTCTCCTGTTTTCTCAGAGTGCAGCAGCAGCTCCGAGTCCTGTAATGGGAGGGATGCCCCCTGGTGAGGGGATGCCAGGAGGACCCATGCCACCTGGCTTTTTCCAGGTCAGTCTGCCACCACAGAAATATGACCCAGTTCAAGCTTTAGTATTTCCTCCTGGTAGCTCACTTGCCAGAATTGTAAACTAAGTTTCTGTGGCTGTACAAATTGATTAACAAACTGATGAGTGTCGTAGCTGCTGTGCTGTTGAACTGTATATATTATTGAGCTGAAGGTCTCCACTTTGGTGGCTGTGCTGCTTTTCTCTTGTGTTGTGCTCGACTGTGCTCAGTGAGTTTGTAGTAAACATCATAGACGTCCTGTCTGCCTGTTCTCCTCCAGTGCTGTAAACAGGCAGGCGTGGCCTGGCCATTTTCCCTAATGGAGAAATCGAAAGGTGCAGCACCTACTGTAAATCAATATGTCATGAGGATAAACACTTGGCAGACTCCTGTGTGGAACTGCCTCCAATAGGTGACAAATTTCAGTGGTGCTCTGCCTCTTCTAGATCCAACAATTCACACTAAATCCACCAGCTCGTTATATGGTATGAACCACAAAGCTGTGACTGATTAGATGATCATATTAATACCAGGAAAGACATTTTGGTAGTGATATGAGCGCACACACTTTCCATACCAGGATCTATTGGAGGAGGCCCAATTAGACCCCCTCTCTGTCAGATCAGCAACATTAGCGACACAGTGCCGGTGTTTAGTGTTGTTATAAAGCTAATTGCATAGAGCTTAATTGATGCTGTTAATTCAGGGAAAATTAGCACTGATAACATGCTGCATGCAGCAGGCTTCTTAATGTCTTGACTGACAGGCAAAAGAGCACACATCCTCTCCATCTCCCGGCCTCTTTTCTCTCATTCAAAGCTAAGTCATTCGCTTGCTCTTCTCTGCTCAGTCTCTTACTGTGTTTGGTACATGAAAAATAGCATCTTAATTTTGTACATTTTTTGCGCCACACATTGGTTCTTGCACTCCGACTGTCCTCTGCCCTGCAGTAACCCTGCTTCTCTCTCTGCCCCTCTTTTGTCAACATATGTTTCTTGCTCCGTCCCTCTTTGTCTCAACCTCCCCTCTCTCCCTCTTCAATCTTTTTCCTTGCGTCTTCATTTTTATAATGCCGCAGGGTCCTCCTGGTCCCCAGGGCTCTCCTCACCCTCAGCCTCCTCCCCCTAACAGTATGATGGGACCTCACAGTCAGGTAACACTCCCTCTCCATCTATCTCTCTCTTTTTCTCTGTTTTGCTGTCTGCAGTCATTTGGGAACTTGAGTTCTCAGTGCTGATGCTTCATGCTTTGGCATACGTCTCAGCTCAGTGCTTGTTGCTGCTTCCAGTATTCACACAAACATCCAAATAAAGACTATCCCTAAATATCTGACTTACATTTTGCATTGATGGTCATTTAAACTAATGAGACCACTGTCTTTCTGCCGTAGTCCTTCATGTCGCCTCGTTTTGCTGGAGGTCCAAGAGGCCCGCCCATTAGGATTGGCAACCAGGTAGAGTTTATGAAACTAAGTTAAATACATGTCACTCATTTGAACTGTGAAGTCAGTGTGTTTCAAAGTATTTGTTTTATCCCTTGTAGCCACCAGGTGGAGGACCTGGTCCTCATCCCATGCTGCCCAATATGGACCCCACACGACCACAAGGTGGGAATCTGCCGTAAATAACAGAATCTGCATGACAAACAAACGTTTCTCCTTTATCTGTTTTTCTCTTTGTATAAACTGACTTTATTGTTTCAGGCCATCCCAACTTGGGACCAATGCAGCGGATGAGTGGTCCCCGAGGTATGGGGCCCATGGGACCTGGCCCCCAGGTTTGTTACTCTATGTATTTTTATTTTTTTTTTTTAATTACATGTCTATATATATATATATTTTAAGGGACATATTGGGAGTCTTTAGGGTTTTAGCTCTGTTCCTCAAACCCATGTCAATAACAGTCATGGCATAGATGGTATGTTTTTTAGGTTGTCCATTTTGTTCATGCAATATCTTGGGAACTACTTAACATATTTTTTCCTTTTTTTTTAATGTAGCATGATTAGGCACCTGGATGTGGAAAAATCCTCTAAATCCCATTTGAAACATGAAATAATTTATTTACTAGTTTTTTGACATCTGTAAAAACATTTGCATTTTTTATGGCCATTATTCAACATCATAATTCGGGGAAGAAAGATGAGGATGGGTCCGTACTTCATATTGGTCAGATAATGACTCAGTTCTTGTGTGACCACCTACAAATTATGGGGGTTGTACAAGGGGACTTATCAGCAAAAATGTTATTTTCATTGGGGTGACCACCTGAAAGTAAAAATGCTTTTGTAACACATTAGAATGAGACATTAACATCTACACAGGGAGTGGATCATCTCATACAGAGTCCACCATATTGTGCTGGTGTTTTTCTACAGTAGTCTCACATCCTTGAAGAGCATGGGATATTGGTTGGCATCAGTCTGCAACATTATCACTAGATGCCACTAAATCCTACTCATGGACCCATAAAAGATGAGCGTTTGACTCTTTGCTGTCTTTTCAGAACTTCGGTGGTGGGATGAGGCCTCCACATAACACCATGGGTCCTGGTATGCCAGGAGTGAACATGTGAGGCAGTTTTCTCTGTATTTCCATACATTTAACTCACTGAAATACAAGTGCAATGTCTTAAGAATTGTCTTGGCCTTACAATGCAGGGGCCCAGGGACTGGTCGGCCATGGCCCAATCCCAACAATGCCAACTCTGTAAGTACTGATACACACACTCTGTCATACACACTCACACTTGGGTCTGTGAAATGCGGGTTCAGATTGCAGCCAGATCTCCTCTCAAAGTTGTGGAGGTTTAATGTGCTCCCAGGTCCTAGCCTGAGATGTAATTGTAGTATTATGTGTCATGGTTTCCACAGACGGCTGTAATGGTGTTAGGATGATCAAATGATGAATGATGACATTTTGAGGTATAGAAAGGGTTTATATTCCCATTTCTGCTCAGTAATGTTTGTGTTTCTGCCTACAGATGCCTTACTCATCACCTTCTCCTGGCGCATACGGGGTGAGAACACATCCTGACAGCTAAATTTAGTCACTTGATATGAGTTTTAGTGCAGGAAGAAATATTTACATCAACACCTTTATCACTTGTAATAAGCCTTTTTATTTTGTGCTCTTTCGAAGGGGGCATCTGGAGGAGGCGGGCCTCCAGGCACTCCCATCATGCCCAGCCCTGCAGGTTAGCACCTCTTTGATCTAAGTTGTTCATCATCACCAGACTTTTCATATAGATTGCTAATTCAATGTACAACTGGCTCTTTTGCAGACTCAAACAACTCTGGTGACAATTTGTACACCATGATCAACACTGGACCTGGCAACCGAAATAATGTATGTGTCACTTCATTATGCACCTTCCAGACACATGGTGGTTTCTTTGTTTTTACTGTTTTATCCTCCTGTTCAGCTGCCTCTTGGCCAGATCATCATTGTAAATGAGAACTGGATCTCATTTGACCTACCTGGTAAAATAAACGTTAAATAAAAGTAAATACCTGTTGCTTAAAGGGAAGATTGTTGCCACTGAAGATGATTTTGATTTCAGTGGCCTTATGATGCACATAAATTTGTGATATGAGGGGGGGGAAACAAAAAACCCTACAGTCCCCTTCTGCCATCTACATAACATTTTCTGAGGCCCTTGTAGGATGCATTTGTCCAGCTGTCCATGCTGTGGTGAAACTTACTTGCATTTGTATGAAAGACACTCACTTAGAAGCAGCTAGTCTTGCTGTTTGAGGACTCTGTTTTGTGCTGTGGAGATATGGGAAGGGAGTCCATGCTCTTCTGTTTCTCCTCCAGTTCCCTATGGGCCCCGGCTCTGACGGACCCCTGGGAGCCATGGCTGGGATGGAACCACATCACATAAACGGGTCACTAGGTAACACTACTCAGTGACATGCACACAACACAAATGTGTTAGCTGCTTTTTTTGGACAGTTGAGTCTATTTTAGTTGCACAGTGTTTCATGTAAGAGCGTCAGATTTTTACACAGTGTATACAGTTGTGGAAAAAAAACAATTAGACCATCAAAAATAATGGTTATGCAATTGTTATGTACTAACTCCTGAGTGTATCATGTGACTAAAATGGACAGAAAAGAAAACATGGAATGCCTAAAAGCACTGTTTTTGTCAGTACAATGCCATAGATATTGATGTAAGAACTG
>JAPQRP010000020.1:30211381-30222845 GCA_037367295.1 Apogon hyalosoma
AGTAATCTACACCTGGCTTTTCTGCCTCCGTCCATAATAATATACATTATATAGACTAAATGTCACCTAAAATTAACCTTTATTTGAACATAGTATAGCAAACTATTACATGATCAAAAACAAATTAATATTAGCAAAAAAAAAAATAAAAAAAAATAAAAGTCTCCGTTTTGAATGTCTGGGGTCGCCAGAAATTAGTGATGTTAAAAGGGGTCATGAGCCAAACAAGGTCGGGAACCACTGTTCTAACTCGTCACATTGTTGTGATCTTTATCGCTACATGTTCCAACACAAATCGGTTGTTATCGCACTGTGAACTTTTTTTTTTTTTTTTTTTACTTGCATGTTTGTGTCATTTGTACATGATACCACATCGTGTGGATTGCCCCACATGGATCTCACACTCCACATCCGTTTCCAGAATTACAACACAGCCATCTGGATAGAGATAGAGGAGTAGTAGTAGTATATCCTCCCACTGGAACACGGACGCAGTCGTCATTGGTGCTTCTGAATCCTGCAGGGCAGCGGAGATACTGGTGCCAATCAGACAGAGAGGGAGGGAGGGAGGGAGGGAGGGAGACACATGGGATGCTGATGACGGGTCTTTACTGAGGATGCTGTCGACCAGGCGTACAGATGCCTTCAGTTTGATAAACATGCTGATGTGCGCAGTTTTTCTCCTCCTAAAAGGCTGATTGGAAAAAGTGGGTGTTACTAAAGGTGTAACAGTTTTTCCCCCCAAATTGTTGATTTTTTTTTTTTCCTGTTAAAATGAATTCATGTTTGTACAATTCTGCGCACGGACTGTAAGGGGCGAAATAAACCCCTCACACTGCGTGTATTCATTGTTCTTTCCACATGTGCAGGTAATGTGAGCGGCGGTCACACGCTGCGTGGAAAAGCCGCGGCATTCATGCAGGACTCCTCAGCGCTGTTCGGGATGGTCAGCCACTGTCACACCCCGGCTTTCGCAGACTTTACCGGCTTGACTCTGTCCGTGTACGGCAGCAAGGCGGACCTCTGCGCGCGGAGACCCGGCGGCGGCGGGTTCGGGACTCAGATTTGCCGGAACCCTCATGACACCGCGACTCACATGAACTGCTCCAGCCCGAAGAGGCTGAGCGCGTCCGAGGAAAAAGCGCATCAGGCAGCCAAAGCCCCACGCTCCTGCTTTTCTCTGTCACCGCTGCAAGGTAGGCCAAGTTAAGTGTTCATGTGAGGCACAGAAGAGTTCATTTACTGCACTGATGTGGTTGTTAGAAAGGAACATAAATCCAGTAGCTGTACAGTAATCACAGCCTTTGTAAAGATGCCTGCACCCTTCATTAGAACAAACTAGAGGAGAAACAAATCAACTTTAGTCCAACTCCAGCTGTGCCAATGCTTCCAATTTGACCAGTTAGCAGTTCAGAGGTGGTTTGAGATGATAAAAGCCATCATCTTAAATACTGCTGTTTCCATATGGCTCATGAGGAGCATCCTTTTGATGCACTCCATTTCTGCTGAGAGCCTTGTTTGCAGTTGAGGATCGGGGTCTGTTAATTAAACCCAGATCTCACTTGGATCCCGAGCCAATTCATAAATAACACCAGAGTCGAAGTCTCTGCAGCACACCAGGCTGTGCGAAGGGATGTACAGTATGAGGAGAAGCTGCCAAGCAAGTGTGCACTTCCTATAGATGTTAACAAGCCATGGCAGAGTTAAGTTCATGTGAGAAGTTATTGTGATTCTTGGCTCATTTAGATTAAATGCAGCACAGTTAAACTTTTACCAGTTTTAATTAACTATTAAAAACAATCATTAATATTGTGTTTTCTGATTTGTTCTTGTTTAAGATGTGGATGTATGCTTATTTTTATGCATGAATCCTTGTGCTGTAAAAAAAAAAAAAAAAAAAAAAAGTTGACATGGGCTCATCAGTGAAAGCGAAAACTTTAAAACAACAATTAAATAGATGAAATAGGCACAGATAGCAACTAGAGTGGAAACTGGGCTTTGGGTCTCTGTGGCAGACTGCTCCATCCTGTTTAGGCAGAGTGTTGTTGTGAGAGGGCGGAGGTAATTACAGCCCCATCCTAAATTATGATTAGACGGAACAGACTTTTATATTAGCAATCATCCTTGCAGCAAGAAGAGGATCAACGGATTTGATTATTGTTTCTTCTTGCTAAACACAAACCATATGTCTTCTGAAAGTGTCTCAGCATTTATGAGTTCTCTTGGAGCACAGTTGTGCCCTCAGCCCTCCATCTCCAGCATCCCGAAGCAGAATGAATCGTCTCATTGTCTTCACAATGCTTTTGAACTCACTTCCCGAAAAATTGTGGCGACGCAAGATGTGTTATGTGTTTGTATGTAGTGCATATTAACATTGAAGCAGACACGTACATATCTGTTTCTTTTGCTCCGGTCCAATGAGGCATATTAGTGATATTTTAATTATTTCATTATCATGTGGTTTATGATTTAAAATAGTTGTAGAGCCTCTTTTGGAGTGCAGAATTGCATGTGCAGAGACAAGCATTTAGAATTTGTCTTTGTGCAAATACTCCATAAACTATGCATCAAAGATTTGACAGTTACACATTTTACATTATGTTGATGGAAAAAAATATATATCATTCAGTTTTTATTCCTCTAATGTTGCTGTTTTACTCTGTGTATGTTCTATATTCCAAGCATTGTTGGGTCATTTTATAGTGAGCGTGGACTATGAAAATGATCTCAGTTCTCATCAGTCTTTTGTTTCTGCCTGATTTCAGACTGAATGTATTACATACTCCCCTTTGGGGACAGAGCTGGATTTTATACTGCATTCTCTACTATTACTTTAGATTCATACCGAAAGGAATCTCAGAAAAAACACGGACTGTAATATTAATCCTGATGGAAGTGAAACCGTAGAGGAAGAACATACCTCAGAAGTGAGATTTCTGGCCTTTGACATTTACAATGGGATTGCAACATCTAAAAGATTACACACTGATGTAATTGGTCAAATATAATGCACTTCTGATTCTTGTAATCCTTAGATTTAGGGGGTATTGTGTAGGGGAAACAGTCGTGTTCTTCCCGTGCCGTGAGACGTTTGCTTTCAGTGCTGTTTTGCCAGTTTTCTTATTCAAAATCTACATTTGGGAGAAATCTGTGCAGTTTGTATGTTAATGATAAATAGTGTAGAAGTGACACCTTTTCAGAAGATACTTGTTTTCTTATTTTTAAAGTTTGATCTAATATAATTTGTACGGCCAGTTTTTCTAAACGCATAAATGATTATTTTATCCTAACAGTTAGCCTAGGTGCCACCATTCTACACCCGTTGCTGTGCCAGTGCATATTCAGAAATGTTTTTCAAGAAAGTGGCAAATGTTCCTTATATTTTTCTTTGCAAATTGAATTCAACACATATCCCAGTGACTCGCGTCACACCTGGTGCTTAGTTTGGAAAGTGTGTGTAGAGTAACGGCCTACGTGAGTGAACCAGCAGCTTATCATCTTTATACTGAGAGCCTGTGCTATAAATATTAGTGCCCACCAGCAAAGAAAATATTTAACTTGCAAAGAAAAACACTTGACCCCTCTTGTAAAAGAATATCAGGTTTGAATGAAGTGTGTACTCTAGCATCATTTGATACCTTACTAAAGTTTCTCCTGGCTGGGATGATGCTGTCGACTCTATGAGCTTATTTGAGGAAAATGTTTGAGGAAAAGCAGTGTGTTTGGATCCCACACTCCGTCTCTTAGATAAATGCAGCGGTTTGTGTGTTGATTCAGCCTGTAAAGTGATGAGTAATGGATTTGATCATTGTCAGTACATTTCTGTGGCTGTTTTGTGTCATTTCATGCCAACATACACACACATCATCGTGACATGTTTTCTTTAAGTCATCGTACTTACACACACACAGCCTACACACCTGTATGCTAGCACAACAGTTCTCTGGCCTCGGCTGCTAATACATATCGACACCATGCCACATGCTGTACACATACACTAAAATGCAGACTTTAAAACCCACACACATGTATGTACACACATGCATTTTTGTGGCAAAGTGGCATTGGCACCGATGTTGAATTCCCTCAAACTGACTTAGTTTCCTGTGTTTTCCCCAGCAGCATTTGTAGACGTCAGACTGCGGGGCGATAATCTGACTGTTATGAGAAACAACCGGCCATTACGACTGTGCTTTGAGCCTCCGCTGTGTCAAGGGCTTAATGACAGCCTCTCAGTGGCTCGTGAACCGTTTTGGTTGTGCGCACTCAGAGAAACACATTAAATGCTTTTGCTGAAGTGAAGTTACTGTGCTCAAACCGGGTTGTTTATTTTTTTTTCATGATTCCTCGGAGAACAAAGAGCAGGCAGTTTAGATTCTGTGGGTAAGACTGTGGACCAGCTGGTACAAATAGATTGCATAGTTTAATTAATTTTTCTCTCTTAAAAAAAAACAAAAACTAATCATTTGCCTCAAAGCATAATTGCCTATGTCATATTTTTGTCCAAATTGGGATATCTGCGTAGCTTTACTCTCCTAACACTGCTGAATCATTTTGAATCATTGGCTATGACCTGAAAAAAACACAATTTAGGCAATTATGCTATGAGGCTAATGCAATGTAAATCCTTATTGTTACATTAGATTACTGTGATTCATCACTGTCATCAAAAATATAACTACACGCTGGTATGCATTTAATTATTCATATCTTCCGCTCTCTCCTTTGGGAAGCTGGTTTCAAAGGGTTTTGCCTTTACTATAAATCCCCAAAATACTGATTCATAATTGCTTTAATGTTGGCTTTAATATGTTGTAATTAATGAAAATGTCTATCCTGTAGAACAAGAAGTGTGACAGCAGTTTCTCTAAATGAACAAATTGGCTGCGTGGTGTTATTTGGAGAATATACATAATATACCCTTAATACATATTGATCAGGGAATTATACACAACAAATATTTAGTGTAAAGTTTTACCAGTTTAAATCAGAGGATCAGTTCTGAACACTAGTCAAACAGTCAGTCAGCACTTTCTATGATGTAAAAAAAAAAAAAAAAAAAAATTCTGATATTCTTCGAGTATTTACTATTGCATTGATACTTTTACCAAGGTGCTGTCTGGTTTGGCTGCTGATCCGTGAATTTTATTAAAACTCAGGGCCAATTGGAATCCTTCTCTGAAATGAATGAGATATGTCTTGTTCCGAGCTCATACGAATCCCTGCCACCTCTCAGAAGACAGAAGACGTCAACGTGAGCAACAGAATCTGTCTTTACTCATTGCACGTGAAGTTTTGCGCAGTAATAGGGATCTCACTGTCAGTCGTGTGCCAAAACGTTAAAGCAGCGGGCTTAGGTTGGAGCAGCTGTTTGTCCCAGATGTTGTGAAAGACCAAATTCTGTCACTACCACTAAAAAGGATTTGACCTTTTATTGAACTTTTGGATTGCTTAGTTTAACTACTGAGGTTGACCAAGAAGAATTTTTTTCAGTACTTTCTTGCCTTTTTTTTTTTTTTTTTTGCACTAAGCTTTATTTTAGAGGAACGTGTCACCAGAAACTCACCAACAAAACGCAAGTCCTGCTCTGCTTTTATGCCTTTAAATCATGTGTAACTACACCTGGAGGCATGTTTATGTATATCAAATGAGCGCAGTGATAGTAATATTGTATTTACAAGGTTTCCCAGTAGTCATTACATTCCCATGAGCCAAATGGAGAACCTTAGCCCACATCTTTGGGTCTCCTGTGAGCTCAGCAGTGAGTTATGGGTAAATGTGCGGGTGTTGCAGGGTGTAATGTTTGCAGCATGTTCCATTGATTCATAAAGCCGAGGCCCGGTGATGATTCTGCAGCGGCATTCCCGTAAAAGCGTCTGTCTGGCTGAGACGCTAAGGAGGGAATGCTGGGTAATGGAATGAGCGAGCTTCCTGAGTCACAGCCACTAGAGAGGGAGAGTAAGAGAGCACCTCTGGTCTGGCATCTGGCTGGCTGAATCACCTCAATCAAACTTGGCCGGTGTTCACATGACGTGGGTGGAAACAGGAGATAAGTCGTAGAGGAAGAGATGAGCATTGCATCAACTCGACTGAGGTTGGACTCAAAAGTGAGAGAAAGAGATTTATGGGAGGTTATGGCTGTTTTTGCTGAAGTGTCCTCTTGAAGTTGGAAAATGAGTCTGTGAAGCTTTTTCCACTGAATTAACTCAGGTTTGCGAACCGGTTCTTTTTGGGATTTTTGATCCTTTCTAGTAGACCATGTCACCTTTCTACCATTTCTTAAACACTCTCATTAAGGACATATATTAGCTGAAGGCAGTACATAATGGATGAATGGATCTTACGATAACATTTCACTCAAATGGTACCAGTACTGGTCATACTTACAACATTAATTGTACTTTGTGTATCACTTATAAGCAACAGAAGTGTGAATTCAGTAAAAAATGGCCATAAATGCACCACACAGGACCTTTTCATTAAGTGAATTACGGGCAGGGCAGAACTTATGGGGAGCAGCCATTGCTGGCCAGAAGTGATGTACCTACCATTGATTCCGGGTAAGTGAATACGAGTAAACAAGCAGCAGTCAGTGAGCAAGACTGAGTGGAAATTACGTGTTCGCGCTTGTTGTTTGTGCAGCCGTAAGCTTTGCACTCTGCCATTGGCCTAGAGACATGACCCAGCACTGGCTGATAATGTGTCATCTTAGATTGGTGTCTGCTGCACGGGGTCAGTGACCAGTCCATCACAGCCCAGCTAATCGGATAACACAGTGAGGTTTCATCACTACTGGTGCTGGAACAGCCCATGAAGGAGGAAACATGTCGCTGACCATGTCTGACTGACGGAGCAGTGTCTTTAGTATTTGTGTGTATTTGACAATGGGCGATAACATAAGCTACTTGATGGAACCGCTATTATTATACGTGATCTTTTAAAATGCCCAGCAATGAAAGTTCACTACAGGTACCTTTTAAAGCAGGTGCAGAAGTATCTTAAAGCCTAAATACCATCAATAGCCATTAGAGGCTGGTTTCAAAAAAAGCCTTGCTCCTGTAGACTTACATTGAACTTTTTTTTTTTGTTATTTGGACATTTTCACCTTTATTAGAGATGGTGTGTAGTAGGGAGAGACAGGAAAGATGGAGAGAGTGAAAGAAGGGATGATATGCAGTGAAGGACTTGGGCCAGGAAACTACTCCAGGGCTTGGGGTATGTGGGATGCACTACATTCTACCAGGTGAACCACTTTGGGAATCCCCTTCCATTGAACCTTTCACTAACATACACAGTCAATATATTTTTCCATGCGGTATTCTGTCTTCATGTGCTTTAAATGGATGCTTGCTTGTCATCCCTCTCTACATTACTGACCTGCTAATAGAAGGCATGGGTGTCTATGTGTTAGGCTGTGATTGACAGCTCACTCACCTGTTGGGCTGGACTTTTAAAGCTTTTATTTATTGATCCCCCCCCCAGTGACAGGTCATTTATGGTTAAGAGCTGACACTACCAAGACAAAAGGTTTTGTTCAGCCACTCTTTCATGGGGTATACCATATTAATATGTAGGTACATTAGCGGTAGCATTCCTGTGGCAAATTTAACTCGTCAACCCTCATGCAAAGCTTTATAACAGCTCCAACATTTGTCCAAGTATGGTCTGATTTGGCTCAAAAACCAGAGATGATGATAAAATGCAAACCACAGGCTTGAAAACAGAAGTCCAAAGCCTAATTGGTGACATCACACTCGCTACATCCCATTCTTTTATACCATCTGTGGTCCAGATACTGTTTTTGGCCACTCTTTTCTGTAAAGTCTGTAAGGTTTTTTTGTAGTTTGGCATTCAGCTTACTCTTTCTTGTGCTATTTTTCTAGCTTTTCCTGAAACTGAGATGACAAAATCACCACCAAGTACTGGAATTTATCGGCAGACTGCTGCACATTCTTTTTTAATCCACTGTTTCTCAACATTCATCCTCTCTTTCCAGTTTGTAGACTTTGACACGCCCACTGATGTCGTCACAGTTTATACTTTAGGTCAAAGGAAAACCTAATGCTTTTTTTGTTCCAGATGGGAACTAACTTTACCGATCCAACCCATGAACCAAGTTATTTGCTCTGAACTGCTCAAAATTGGGACCGTGATCCAGAACAGCACCCATTCCATGATGCTGGAAAAGCTCTATGAATGAACAAACAGGCGAACACAGTCAAACCTTTGGATTTTAGCACTCGGGCCTCTCTGATGTCTTTTTTCATTTTCACAGTCAGTGTCATTCAGGTCAAATGGTTTCATTCTTGTGTGACCAGTGTGGTATGACTATGGCATCTCTCTGTAACCAAAGGCATTCTGACTTTCAAGAGCTGTGTCTTCAGCCAATACATTCAAACACTCAAACAGCAAAAATATGATCTGGTTTGAGTAAGTGTCGAAATATCTCTGGAATACCAGAGCAAATGTGCTCTAAGCCCCTGGATAATCAAGAAAAAGCTTCAGAGTTGGCTCTGATAAGTCATCATAAAAATGTATTTTTAGCCAAACCTTAACTTGAGAAGTTCTCTGAAAGGTTCACACACTATGTTTATGCTGATGAAGGGATTAAGCTGCCAGCTCATCTGATTGTTTTACCATTACCTATTTCTAGCCAATGATAAAGGGACTCATGTACTTCTTTTATGCAGCAGCTGACCACATGTCTATAGTGTCTGTGTTACTCATGCATTTTTAGACGGCAGCGACTCCTCTTGCAGACCTTTCTATGTATGACTTAGCACATGGGTGGGTTTTTGATTTACATCTCGGCTGTGCCACTTGCTGTTCTTGGCTCGACACTGCTGTGTTTCATCAAAGAAAAATCTGCTCCACTCTGACTGTGGCAGTTAAGACGGCCGTCCGCCGCTGAGCTGCCTCTGCCAGAGCAGGGCTGAGAGCTGATTGGGCCGAACACAGCTGTCAGCTGGAGAGAGCGAGACAGAGATGGCAGGATAGACATGAGGCCACTAGGATCAGAGCTTTAATGACCTCCCCCAATAAACAGCAAAAGCACTCGCTGGGTCAATGTGAGAGGGTTTGAGTCAGTTTTGTTGAAGCTCCTGGCTCATCTTTTTCACCAGTGAGTGTGCTGCTGTTTCAGCTATGCTGTGACCAAGAACTGAGTAACATTACCAGCATCTAATATTTGCTAAATGTGCAGAAAAATCTTTGTCAACAGGTCAGCATTTAATATAACAATAGTTTCTGAATGGTCCGACTCAGATTATATTATGTCTTATACTCTTTTTACAAGGTTGGTCATGCTGGAGATTAATCATCCAGCCAATCAAACATTGGCTACAAGTGAGTGATCGAAAACAAATGGGCAAACATGATGCGAGCCGAGCCTGTTTTAATGCCTTCATTAGAGCACAGGAGAAGGCAGCCAAAAAGCCTGAGTTTTATCCTCTCTCTTGTTCTCTCCGTCTCTGCCAGGAAGCTGCCATGGGGCAGTGCCCAGTCAGCTCCCAGCACGATTGGCTGGCGCTGCCCCAGAGGACTATGAAAGACATTATAAAGTCTAATAGTGCAGTTTATATATTTTATTAGTGCTCGTTAATAGAAGCCTAGTGCTCTGGAAGAATTACTTATTCTCTAGTCATGTGCAATCCAATCCAGCCTCTGCACTATATTAACTCTCTCACTAATAAGTGCATGAAGGCAAATGACGAAGCAAAGAAAAGGGCTGTTTAGAAAAGCTCTTTACTCTCATTTGTGAATGACGTGAGTCATAATCAGTCACAAACATTTAGCAATGCTACTCTGTTCTCTGAAGATTTGGAATCAGATATGCACATTATACTGGCAGATAGAGATCTGTACACATTATTGTCCAAGACAGAGAGCCAGGTTTCATCACACTAGTATCTATTGAATTAGTCCTCCAAGGATATGTTTTAATGTGACAGAAAGCAAAACTCGAGTGATTACGTATTGTTTTTTTATTGCTTGAAGTCAAAATCTCTAAGGGTAATTCATTGCTGAGTGATGTCATCCTGGTTGTCCTGTACTCACTTAGCACAGGTGGACACAAATGTTTCTTTTTAGTCCATTTGAATCAAATCTGAACAGAAAAGGACTGCATGATGGGAGGAAGTGGAGGATTTTGGAAAGGTGAGGCTGGTCCCATGTTCAGGTTAATGTTGGAAGTTAAAGTTGCAGGGAACTGGGAGGCTTGCCAGACCGACTGGATGTTAATAAAGGTTAGAGGCTCTGTGCCAGCACTGTGATCTGTAGTGCTTAGGGTTATTTTTACAGACTTTTTACAGACAATTATATTTGAAAGGGAACCCTGTTTTCAGAGGACTCAGAGCAAGGAGATGGTGTATATGATAAGAAGATGCAATTTCCCATGATGTGATGCTGTTTGGAGTTTTTTTTCCTTTGTGTGGGAATGTCTTTTGCATGAGAACTGCCCATGTAGAACTAAAACAACAAACAAAAAAATAACATTTTATACTGGTGTGATTTCACTTAAAGATCTTATCTTTGTGTAAGTTTAGACACTTTAAAACTACTTCGCATTCAGTGATAATTTGAGTTGAATGGTTCAATAATTATGATTCTGTTGCTCTTGTATCTTTATGTGAAGTTTGTGTAGGAGTCTGTTTCAGGTCATTAACATTAAAGGTGCCATATGTAGGATTGTGGCCAAAACTGGTACTGCAATCACATTCAGAGGACTGTAAAGCGTGGTATCCCCTCCACCTCCCCCCAGACTATGGGTTGCCAGATCCAGCATGAGCGTCTACGAGAAGGAGCTACCATGGCAAGAAACGAGTCCTACACTGGTATTTATGCTGTCTGTTATAGTCCCTTCCCCTGGGCCACGGTCTCTTCTCCAGGGCTGAGCCACGGTGTTTTCTCCTGGGGCCGGACTGTGGTCTCTTCACCCGGGCTGTGGTGTCTTCACTCAAGCCTGTGCCAGGAGAAGAGACCACGGCTCGGCCCGGGAGAACACACCATGGCTCAGCCCGCTGTCTCACCACCCGGTAAAAGCCACTGAAAGCCAGGGGAGACCACAGGAGAGCCGGCGTCAGTCTTCATATTTTTCTCCACTTTCAGCCGTCTCCATGTTTCAAAAGCATCTCCTATACATATCCTTGTTTTGTTTCTCAATTTGTCATGACGTATTTGGGAATAATAGGAGGCCTTTTAACCCCTTACCATTCCGGGGTGATTTTCAGGGTTCCCATGCATCCTGGAAAACCTGGAAAATGATTGGACAATTTTCCAGTCATAGAAAACATAAGGAAAATGGAAAAAAAAAAAAGGTCAAGTGTCCTGGAAACGGTTAAGCTATCCCGGAAGATTATTTATCCTCCCCCTGCCTTGTGACCTTGCCTAAACAAAGGAAATTGTTTTTCAGTGATTTATTGAAAATATACAAATATTTGTAGAGCAAGTGCAGGAGAGACCCCAG
>JAPQRP010000020.1:30229134-30241234 GCA_037367295.1 Apogon hyalosoma
TAAGTGCTGTTAATAATAAGTTGGTGGCATTGGGAGGGTCACTTTAAAAAATGGAAATGGGGGGGTGGGTTTGGTCCAGTGGGAATTAGAACATATGAGTGTCCTATCTGTTTGGACATTTACAGCCTTTTGCCCCAGCCCAGTGTTCAGCCTTTACAACAAAGCCAAAACCTATAAAGAGGAGTTTTACTCACCTTAAAACTGATACGCTGAGAGTCTTGGATCCACACAGACAAGACACATGGGTTCACACGGCTTCAATAAACAATAAACCTTCCTCTAGCAGGAAATGTCTCTTATATATCACCAGCAGTTTTTGACAAGAATATTTAGGATGAGTACCTGGCGTTTTCCCCAGTATGTCCTCACTGGAGCTGAGTCACAGGTTTAGAAGATGGATGGAGAGAATGAAAAGAGAAAAGGAGTGCAGGATTTCTCTCTTCTCTGCTGTCTGTTTATCTAACTTTTGCCCTTAAAAAGTCAGCTCGCAGCACATTGGCTAATTCCGATAAAAGCCTAATCAGGCACTTTGAGCTCGTATCTGCAGTGATCTAATAGGCATGTGTTTGTGAAAGTTGAAATGAATTAGGCAGAATCAGAGCCGTGACAGCCAGGTGCTGAGCACTTGGCCCAGCACACTGGAGCCTCAGCCAGTTGGAAAATGCTTTTCAGAATTTATCTGCACCCTTCTCCCCTGACAAATTATTTTATTGTTCCCACACAGTTGGTTTTCATTTAGTCTTTTGGCTAATGATAGGCTGAGAGCATGTGGACTATTGTTATCCCTTTACTCAGCATTGAGTAAAGAGATCGAGGGGAAGTGTTCACATCTGACAGTACAAACTGAGCTAAAATTGACTTTAGAATAATACAAATGTACACAAATGACACACAGGGTTCAGAACTACAGTGAGAAGATAAGATGAGGTTGGATGATCAGGACATTTATTTACAATCACAATCCATGATTAGAGTTTTATTTAGATTTGAAATGTGCTGTAAGGTGCAGACCAATAAGAGATGTCACAGTTGAAATACAATATTACATGAAAGATGCTATTTCCATTATAGATTATTATTTTGGTATTAGATTAATGATTGATACCTTAGTTTATTGCATAATCAAGATAAAGTGTTAACTTTAAAATATGCAAGCTATAATTCTCTGTTCCAGTCAAATTTATCCTTTAATTTCATAGTGAACTGAGAATGTTTTTACTCTTCTCTCTAACATTGTGTTTTGCTACATGACTTCAGGAAAGCATATGTAAAATGCAGAACACTGCATGGTCTGACGTCGGCAGATGACAACAGCTAAACATAATCTGAACTCAATTTCACTGAATAAATCATGCTACACACATTTTTACAGGTTAAAGATAACCGAACCAACATGTTTAATGCAGACAAGAGTCATTATAAAAGTATTTAAGTACTCTTGCTTGGTCAGTAGCATTAATGCTACAAACACGCCATGATCTAATGATCTCTGTTCATATTGCTAATACATGTTACACTGACAGTCGACCCACGTTAAAATATTATTACCCCTGCCATGCAAGTTACATCATCACTCCATTTGTCTGTCAATACTGTGCTGGGTTTCATGAAACTTGGTGAAAGTGTAAGGACATGAGCCAGAGATGAAGTTCTTAAATTTTATTCTCATTAAAAGGAGAGATGCCTTCAGGTGTAAACAGTTTGTACCCTGGTGGTCTTCAAAGGGAGACCAAGACAAGATACAGTGGCACTACACAAAAGTGCAGAGGTGACGTCATCTTTGTAGAATATTTTGTGAAGAACTGGTCAAATTTGTAACTAGGGTTTATCATTGAACTATAACGGAGATCAGAATGAGTGGAGTCACCAGTAATCATTCATGGGTGGATGGGTTCAGGAATGAGCTTTAGCAGTTTTAACATCAGTAGCAAAAACATTAGTCATGGAGAAATGTAAATGTGACATTCGACAGTATTATTTAAAAAAGTTTTTTAATGTAAGCTCTTAAATTTGATCAAAGATGCCTTGAAAAATTTCTTAAAATGTCATAAATCTGGCTCCCTCAAACTTGCAGATATTGTCAGGCTATCTTAAATGGCATTTTTAAACCTCACCCCCTCTGATTTTTATGTAATTCGGTATATAGGTAATTCATTGCTCAAAATGCCAAAATTTTAACTTTATCAGACCAATGGTTCTCGGTGGATGACTTTTTGATTTATATTTTGACCTTGAAATTGACACTGTGGGACACGCCTGACCTCTTTGATACCATTATGAAAAATGTAGCCTTATGTGTCAACTACAACATATAAAAAAATTGAGGTTTTTTTTTTTTTTTTTTTTATATTTGCGCCAATTGGGATAGAATACAGGCCTACTTTAAGATTCCTAGTAAATTCTGTGTATTAAGAGTGCAGAAGATGTGTACACAGAGCCTACATATACCTTGACCAGCTGTGGTATCACTTTGCATTTTTGACAAGTGCAAAAAACCTTTGTATGTTATTTGGTAGTGTTTTTTTTAACACTTCAAAACATAGTGGTCTGATAAAGTAAAAATTTGAAATTTCAGCTCCTCTGGCTATGAATTACCCATAAACCAAATTTCATCAAAATTGGAGGAGGTGGGGTTTAACTCATTGGGTGATCTGAGATGGACTGACCCAATACCCTAATTTTAGCAAGGTAGTAAACTTTTTAATATTAGTGACATATATCACGTACGAAGAGAAATACAGTCCACTGAGTCATTTTACATAAAACTGACTCGACTTGTAAAATTAGCAAGCTTTTAAATGACAGACATCATGTGTGTAAATGGTGGTGCATAAAATGGGCTCAAAACATTATTTGTCTCTCACCATTGACCACAGTTCATATTTTTTTTAGGTTGGGTACAATGGGAACCAGCTGAAGGCATGGGCCTTTGGCTCTCTACTGACTAAAAGAGGAAAACACAGATCAAAAGTTGTAATTGTTTGTCGTTTAAAGGGTTCCTGTAGTGAATTTTCATTGCTAGCTATTTCAAAAGATCATGTATAATACTAGCGGTTCCATCAGGTAACTTACATTATAGCCTGTTGTTAAGTATGTGTGAGAACTAAGTCACTGCTCTGTCAGTAAGGCATAGTCAGTGACATTTTGCCTCCATCATGGGCTGTTCCTGCACTGGTAGTGATGCAGATTCATTGTGTTGTCTGATTACCTGTGCTGTGATGGACTGGTCATCGACACCAGTCTAAGATGACACATTATCGGATCGAATAGACATTTACACCCATCCACTCAATCTTGCTCACTGACTGCTGCTTTTTTACTTGCCCTTAATCACTCAGATTCTGCACGGGTTTGTCACTTCCGGCTGGCAATGGCTGCTCCCCATAGGTTCTGCCCACACCTGTAATTCATGGTCCATTGTGGTGCATTTATGGCAATTTTTTAATTGATTTTTTTTTTTTTTTTTTTTTTTTAAATACTGAATTTGCACCTCTCTTGCTTATAATACACAAAGGACAATTAATGTTGTAAACATGACCAGTACTGGTACACTTTAATAATATTGTAGTTTGAAAAGAGTGCACTATTGGCCTTGATGGAGGACTGTGTTCTGATCTTCTAGTGGGAGGAGTGCTCAAGTTTGGACAGTGTTATTATTCATTGATTTAATGTTGTGCTGGTGAGATTGCTCAGGTCTTCTACAGATGCTCTAAGTGACTCCATGGCATGACCTCAGTGACTGTCTGTCAAAGTGGAAATGCAACTTCCTGAACGTACAACTCCTGTTCAATCTCCCTTCTGTGAACTCCAAACCCCGCTCCTAAACCTTTAATCACATTATTCAGTGTGTCTCATGTACCTGGACTAGCAGAGATGCTGTGTGAGAGCTGCAGATGGGAGAGATAGGGTGAGACTCACATTGCGTCCGAGCTCTGCACTCTGCCTGACCTGAGCTCAGTACATCAGGACTTGGGCTGCTAATCTTTTACAAATGCTGGGAGTCTCCATGACCAGGCCCTCGCTGAGATGGCTTAGTCAAAACAGCCCTGCTGCTCCTGAACGCAGCCTCAGCCTCCAGCTTAATTCAGACGCTGATTAACTAACAAATACCTGCTGCTTGTTCCACAGCATTACACAGACCGGTGCGTTCTGCTGCGCTCCATGAAGTTTGACAGAGTGTTTGCTGTTTTGCAGAGGAGCACACAGGCCTACTGTGTTACAGGCTTTTCAGGATTTGTTGGTAAGATGATACAGAACACATTAAGTGTGCACAAGAAGAGAAAATACTGCACCGTTTGAAGAGAGGTTTATTGTTCCATATTTCATTATGTCTTTCAAGGGAAGTGCTTTGCTTTTAAGCTGGAAAAAGTGCTGAAAAGAATAAAGATTTAGCAAAGATACTCTGCTGCATTGTGAAATCCAGTTGTATTTTAGTGGCAAACAATAACAATAAGGAGGTTGCACAACAGATCAGCGTGTTTTCTCCTTGCTAACAAGTGTACCTTTTAGTCTGAATTAAATTTGCACTGAAAATAAATCAGCAAGTAACAATTCACGCTGACAACCATAATCCAGACAGCCAAGATTTTAACAGTCTGGCTTCAATTGAATGATATTGTGATAAAGATAATAGCTGGTTTTAATAGCTGGAGGTGCGTCATAACAGTGTCTCTTGGGAAGTAATTCAACCACTGAAGCAAAATATAATATAGATATTAACATAGATGTATTTTTGTGATCAGTACAGGTAAGTCACAGACCTTTTGTCCCATTTTAGTGATCTTCTGTTGTCCATGACCCTAAACCCTCACACCTCCCCTTAGTTCTGTTTGATTTTATTGCCTCATTTTCCTTTCAGCTTGATCACAGCAGTACTAGTCTCTCACGCTGCCACTTTTTACACGTGTTTGACACATTTTCAGGCTATTTTGGCATTAAACAAACACCACACAGTTTAGGTATCCTAAAGTTTTCTCTGCAAGAAATGCCTAAATCCTGTCAAAATCTGAATACATTCATGTTGAACATAAACCATCCTGCCCATGCAGGCAGTTACTGTGTGTGATGAATAATTCAAGTTTATTTTTGAGTCATTTTTATGCACATGTGGTGCTTTCATTGTCTTGGTGCTCATATCTGATTGCACAGAAATGGCATGGAGCGCCGGCATCCAGCGTAAACTGCCAGTGTGTGTGTTTTTTCATTATTTATAAATGTTTGAGAATGATTTGATACGCTGGGAACAATAAATCTTCCACAATTTCTGCAATAACACAGTCATTATTGTTCTAAAGAATGCTGCTTCTTATTCCAACTTTAAAAAAGATTGGAAGTTCAGCAACAACTATAAAACTAAGTAGGATGAAATAAAAAATAAAGCATAGCCTGGATGTACCGAGGCCTGGAAAAGGCTGTAGTTAGAGAAATATTTAACATATAGCTCCAAAAACCGCAATTCAACAAAAGTCAACAGGACTTGTTAGCATGTCCTTGATAGCTTTAGCTGTAAATGTAAATGCACAGTTTACCACAGCGCCCACTTTTACAGGGCCAGACCTGTCATTTGACACGAAAATATGACCAATCTGGGCCACTGTAAAGATGCCAGTCGTCTACGAGCCTCAAGAGCTCTGAGCCATGAAGGAGTCCAGCGAGAGGCAAAGCATCAGTATATGTACACTGCAGCGTGCCAAAGTACACTCATTTAACAGCACAAAAAGCCTTGCACCGAGAACCCGCATGTTTATGTTAGGGATGATGTAAAATGGCCAGAATTCATATTTCACATCAAATTTTTCTTTTAAGATGGCTTCTCTCAATTTTAACGTGCAAGGAAACAAACATTTGCATTTCAAAGTTGTTCAAATAAAAATAAATGAAAAGCAAACCCTTTTATGGGTTTGGAGACTATATTGGAAAACAGGTCAAGGGCAAAATGAATATTTTTTATGGTTCGTCAAAGAGCTTCACAATGAATGCCAGGTTATGTGAAAGACTTGACACATGGTACAGACCAGAGCCCTTTGAGATTCACGTTTTATTCAGCTCTTACGCTCTGTGTCCAAGAGCAGCCAAACACACATTTCAGAGGCCAAGTGATCCAAATAAAGAATGATTTCTTTATTTCTGCCTGTTATCATCTGATTAGGCTCTTTCCCACTACATTCACCATTGTCCAAAGATCTATCAAGTTAACAACCTTGACTTTTTCTCTTATCATACTCATGTTGATGCTTCATCAGTTTCCATTTGTGTACTTTTGGCAGTTTCCTTTCTTGTTCAGTGTTTCCCCTGTAACCTCAAGCTGAGGTGTTTCAGGCAATATTTCAGGTTTTATTTGTTATCTCTTGTTTTTTGAGTCTCAGTTGTGTTTAAACCTCAAGTTATAAGGATATTATTGTATGTAATCACTAACTTACACTTATTTTGCAATAAGTGTACATGTTGACATTTTGCAATTCCTCTCTTTTGTAAATATGTACATTGTCTATAGACTTTTAGTACATAGTCTTTTGCTGCCTTGACCAGTGAATTTCCCTGTTATGGGATCAGTAAAGCCTAATCTAATCTAATCTAATCTAATCTAATTTTATGCCTCCTCCACACTGTGGGCAGTTTGTAAAATGGATATTTTTCTCTACCTTTGTGCCTTTTGTATACATAAACAGCACTTTCTGTCACAAAAGCTTTGATTTTAATAAATGCTAAAAACTTGATTTGCATGTATTCTTGTGGAACGATTGGAATACAATGGTGTCACATACTATTTTGCTCATTTTTATTATTACTTTGTGTAATGAAGCTGCACCTGAAACATCAAATCCAGATGTATACATTAATGTATGATCAAATATATCTTTATGAAATGGAACAGAAATCCAAATCCACATCATGTAAAGAATACACTTCAACAACCTCAACCAGCACTTAACATAACATAACTTTATAGCTGAACTTGTCATTGCTGCTTACCTTTATGGCAGATTAAAGGCTCTGCTTCTGTTATGTCCAGTATAATCTACAGTGCTTTGTGATAATAAGTCGGACAGAATTAAAAAAAAAATAAAATAAAAATGGTGGAATAAAATATCTATTTTGAAAATTATCTCTGTTGGTGTTGGAAGGGAATTAGTTTGGTTACAGAAATCACTGAAGTTAATTTACATTTCTGCATATGTTTATAGTGATGGCAGTATCCCTGCTGTGATGGTGCTTTATTGTAATAATAATACAAGGGAAATGCCTTTAATACTTCTTGACCATTATGGGATTTATTTAATTGCAATCTGTAGAGAGAATAAAGCAAAGCATTACATGTAAAGCCAATGAGAAACATTACTAATACATGGACTGTTTTTAATTTTAAACATCTCAGATGTATATTTCTTCTCTCAGTTACAGAAGAAATAGTATGTATAAACTAGTAGGAGTGCAAGTGATAATTTTCATGAATCAGTTAGTTGTCAGGTGTATAAAACATCAAAGTGTTGATAAATCTTGTATCTCCCAAAGCCCAGAGGTATTCACTGAAGTATCAGGAGGAATAAGGAAAGTAGAAACTTGAAAAAGAACACTTGTTTCTTATTAACATTTTAAATCAATTAACTGATTATCAAAAATAGTTCCTAGTTAATTTACTAGAAGAAAACAAATTGATTTCAATTACTTTTCATGGCTGTATGCATGTACATGTCATATATATATATATATATATATATATATATGTATATAAAAAAATGAATGGATTAGTGGCAACTTAATTGTTAACATGTACCCTCTACCCAAACCTAATAATAATAGCTCAACTCACTTGACGTACTGTGCATGTCATATCAGTAATATATTTGTGCATTATTATTGAATGTGCCCATTCTCTACCATTCTTTGGATTTTTTCTCTACACCACTGAACAGGAAAAGTTTTAAGTGATTATGGATTGTTCTTATTTATTGCAGTCCTGTTATGCAGAGTGTTGAGTCAGAGTGACAATGTCCAACATCCTAATAGTTTCACTGCTGAGACACGTCTCACGTTGGCCATAACTATCCATTGACTTACATGACGAAGCGACACAGCGAGAGCAGAAATCATAATAAAAGGAATCTTA
Organism: Apogon hyalosoma; assembly: GCA_037367295.1. Lineage (NCBI taxonomy): Eukaryota > Metazoa > Chordata > Actinopteri > Kurtiformes > Apogonidae > Apogon > Apogon hyalosoma. Next base: position 30,237,242 of record JAPQRP010000020.1, read on the forward strand.
TTACAGCCATTAAATAACAGGAGGAAAAACACAGGAGGCCTTTAATGCTGGGACATCTAAAATGCTTACGCTGTGAGAATATATTTGCTCATAAAGCTCTTTGATGGTGGCCCTGTCCGTTCCAACACACAGGGCTGCTGTCTGTGTAAATAACTGCGTATTGACCTCCCACCGCACAAGATTGAATGTGTTTCCATAGGTGTCATTTGGTACCATTTTTGGGTTTTTACAGGCCCCACTGCGCTTTAGTCGCTGTAACCGCGTGGACTCAGGAGTCATGCCATCAGGCCAACGGTGAGCTCTTCCTGAGGCTGTAGATAGGTCGACTATAAACTGCGACTCCCTCCTTCTCATTCTTCTCACAGCAGCATTGTGAAGCCCTGTTTGATGTGAAGTGATATATAATGTCTGCTGGACTGTCCATCTCATGTTACCCAGTGTGTTCCTGTCTCTGTGTATGCTCTGTGTTTGTGAGTCAGTGTGTGTGGTTGTAACGGGGGTGGTCCTCTGAGCCCAAGCCTTTGGTGAATGAGGACTCCCCACACAATAAAAGAATGGTATTGCTGACTTCCTTAGGTATGTGTGGTTTGAAACTCAACACAGGTTTGCTCAGTGGAAAACCTGGGGCCCTCTCCTATTTATTCTGTATATTTATGAAAACCCCCAATACTGCGGTGCCTTGTGAGTCACTGCGGAGGTCCCTCTCTGGCCCAGCTTATGGTCATTTTTCAGGCGTGTTAATACTCTTTGGTGGCAGACATTAACTGCTGTACAACTGTTGTCTTATGAGCTGTTCCACATCGTTGGTTTCAGTCAGATTTAAGATTCAATAATTTTTTGTTGTCATTATTTGTAAACATAACGCAATTTAGGCAGGTAGTTCTTGGCTAAGGTGCAAGTTAATTACAAAAAGTACAGTGGTAAAAACAGTGTGAGTTTTCATGAGTATTCAGTGTTAGAATAGTAACTATTTTGTACCAGAAAAGACCATAACCACCATAAAAAAGATGAATAATTAGGACTTGGTGATATGAGCAAAGATAGTACTGACATTTAGATCAATTGATATCTTGAGTAATAATAAACAAGATAATTGTAATATAATGAAATCAGATGATTATCTGTAATTTCAAACTATTCTTTGTCAGAACTGCCTCCCTCTACTAGTCTGTAACAGACACTGTTGCAGATCAGACTTTCTTTTTAACCTTATTTATACTGATATATAGGTAACAATATACAATTATCCAGTCTACACAGTCTTTGACAATTAACATATTTTGATTTATAAAATCAAGCTGTTTTAACACTTTGTCACAAAGTAAAGCAAGTTATCTGCAGGTCCTTAAAAAGTTACATTTTACAATTACCTTTCAGCAGATTGTCTGTTAGCAAACAAGATTTGACACCCTTTTCTGGACTCTTCTCTGGCTGTAGGAAATGTACTCCACAGCAGTGTAGATTTGGCTGCTCATAGGTGTTTTCAGACAGGTAAGAGGGTTAAAAATGTGACTGATTGATGTAACTATTAACTGCTGTCATCCATGCCAGCCATGACTCTGTTGTTCTACTCAGTAAGTGGCTTAATTTTTCCAATGTCTTGATTTGGACAGAGGGCAGAGCTGTAGAAGGGGTTTTTCTTGTGTTTTCTCCCTTGATTTTATGTCCTGCAACTTTGATTATCGTAAACAGAAATTTGACTGGTCCAGATTATGAAGTTAAAGTGATTAAACTGTAGCATTTGTATCTACACAAGACTTTGCTCACATATGTTACAAATCAGTCTTATAAAAGCAAAAAGGACATAGGTGAGCCATGATCCCTGATTCTGACATCTAGAAGTATGAAGAGGAAAAGGCCTCTTACATTAAATGATTTTGATTGACTCATTTCATTATGAGAAACCTCATTTTAGCTCACTGTTTGAGCCGATCTTCGATGTGAAGTGGATCTTGAATTGCCTTCGTAATGGTCTTAAAATAGTCTCCAGTTTCACTTGCTGAAATGTGAAAAACCCTGTTAAGTTTGTCACAACATGGGCAGGCTATGAAAACAAGCCCAGCATTTTTTTCTTACATTGCAACAACAGATAGTGATTGTATCACAGTCATTGTTGAATTTACTCTTTCTTGTGTCATGCGCCCTGTTGAGAGATAACATTTGTTTGGAGGTTATGCAAAAGGATTTAGTCCCTTATGTTTAGGCAGATCAGCTTACTTTACACACTGAAATGTGAGCATTTAGAAACTAGTGACATGAAACGACGCCAATAATCAAATCAAAATAAAAGCTTCCCCACTCTGCTTCCGCTGTCAAAGCAAATTGTGGGCTTTTGAGAAGCTCATTTTTGTCAAAGAGCAGCATTTTGGGGTTGAGTTAACCCCTAATCATCCTGACTGGCTAATATTCATTGCGGACATTGTGGCGTTGAAACATTGGCTTCAACTTTAACCGGAAACTTCAAAAGCCAAGCAATTACTATGCATGCTTTGAACATATCCTTTTCACAGAGTAACATTCTTTTATTCTTCCTGCACTAAAACAACAAAAGTAACAAAGAAGTAGGAAGTGAAATTGGACTCCTCGCTTGGTTCCCAAAACATCTGGTTTGGCCCTGGTTTCAAACAACTAGCATCCCCTCTGAGAATAACAGAAGGTTATGTGTACTGTGTGTAGGTAACAAAATAATCATTTTCAAATGTTGCTCTGTTCAAATGTGATCTAATTACTAACACTTAAACTCAGCCTCTCAGTTGGACCACCGACCATCAAGGCAATTTTCCCCCAGACGTTTTCCTAACTATCATTTATTTCTCCCCCACTGCTGCCTCTAACCATTAAAAATATACAGTAATTGCTGCAAATTGATCATTTGTTTTACAGAAGTCATATAAATCTCCACTGTTGTCAAATCATAATCGATGGCGAGAGGCGGTGCTGGGCGAGAAGAAGAGCGAGTATCTGTCAGACGGGCCCCAGTGCATCTGCTACATGGAGATACTCTCATGTTCTGTGGTTGAGTTTGGCCACTGTCATTTCCGAGGAATTTCCTGCCATCTGTGTTCAATCGAATTCTCTCACAGATTTGGGCTTGCTTGTAAATATTGGGCGCTGGCTGAGGAGGACTAAAGGAGCGCAGTGTACCAATAGCCTCATAGACCAAACTGTGAAAAGGCCACAGGCTAACGGAGCGGCTTTAACAGGAGGTACAGTCAGACAGCAGTGGATCAGCCGCCTCTAGAGATCTGTGCATCCGTATGAGGCGACTCATATAACATATGAGTAGACCTGTGTCCTGCATAATTTTTAAGCATATAAACCGATGGTTAAACAGACAACACATCAGTGAGGTAGAGAATTTGAGGTGCAGAAGGAATGCATGTCAGCTTGTCTGTATTTCTTTATTCAAACAGGTTTTACCTTTAATATTTACTCTGCAGTTACTAATCCAACAAATTAAACTCCTCATTTTCCATTGGCTGTACCGCTGTCAAAATGCAGTGAAACTTAGCAATGTGACAATATGAGAGAAAAGTAGACTGCTAGCAAGTAAACAATATTTAAGTGTCCGCTGTGTAAGGTTCAGGGGGATCTGGGAGGTTCTAATAGCGTAAGTAGAATATAGTATCTATAGTTATGTTGTAATGCCATTTATGTTTTCATTAGTGTGCCGGGACACAAAGTGAGCATCTCCTCCACTCATTTCTCTGGCAGGAAGTGTGGAGTGTTGAAGCGTAGAGCTACAAGTTTAGTGTTGATAAGATAGGCCTGTGGTTTTCAACCTTTTGGCTCCTGACCCCAATTTAACATCACTAATTTCTGGCGACCCCAGACATTCAAAACGGAGCCTTTTTTTTCCTAAAATTCATTTGTTTTTGATCATGTAATAGTTTGCTATACTATGTTGCAAATCAACGTTAATTTTAGAGGACATTTAGTCTATATAATGTATATTATTATGGATGGAGGCAGTAAAGCCAGGTGTAGATTACT
>JAPQRP010000020.1:30243512-30272399 GCA_037367295.1 Apogon hyalosoma
ACAGATAAACAGTACCACAGTGCTTCATTTTGAACATTTGACAGATAAACAGTACCACAGTGCTTCAGTTTCAGCTTTACAGTTTGTCATGTCTTTTAAGTATTGTGATTGTCTCTCAACTCACCATATGTTTTTTATTAGTAAGTTTAGTTTAGTTTTTTTTTTTTTTTAATCAATTACTAGGAATTTCAGGTGACCCCATTTGAATCTCAGGCGACCCCACTTTGGGTCCTGACCCCAAGGTTGAAAAACACTGAGGTGTACCGAACAAATACATGTAGCCTATGTGAAGAATGCAAACACTCACCTTAAGTTTCCACATGAACCTTGAAGCGGAACGCACACAGTATGAGCAGAGTGGACACAAGCAGAACCAATGTGCTGGGTTTCCCCTCTACATTCTGCCGCGGCGCCGCGCTGCAGCTGAATTCTCAGAGAGTATAACTGAGGCACAGAATCTGGGTCAGATGTTCGAAGTGTGTTAAGTTTTACTTTCGGTTTTTGATAGGTTCCCCCCCCCACACACACACACACACTAGCCTCCTTCACTGTATTGAAAATGTATCGAACCAAAATTTTTCTGTACCATTACACCCATAGTATTAGTGAATACGATGCCATTGACAGGTATTTATCTGAATTTTAGCATCATTTGAAACATTTTATATAATAACTACACAAGTTAATCAACACAGTACATGACAGATCTAGTCACTTTTAGACCTTTTAATGTGGAAATGACACTTATACATTGTTTGTAAATACACCGTTTCCTAAATACTAGTCATATGTCATCTGTTGTGGAAATGAATATATTGTGCTGTTGTGAGTTAAGCTCATATGTTATTAGATTATGAGATAAAATTCTGTATAACAATGAAGCCGTCATTACAGATGATTGTTTGGCAGAAGGTATTTTTGTGGCCCAGTTGTTCTTGACAAATGGGGTAGAAGCTGCTCTTTGACATCCAGATCTGATTTCAGTTCAGTTTCAGGGGATATCTGCTGTGTTTTGATATGACAGTAACAGCCACACAGACAAACTGAGGCCTATTGTACAGAAAGAGAAAAAAAAAAACACACTGCTTCTGCGCTGATTCGCCGTGTTTATTTTTTACAGCAGATTTATATACACTGGTTATTCTCATGAGTGAACACGCATATGTAAGGACACACAAGATTGTTTGTACTGCGAAAAACACAGGCACTCAAATTTACACATACACACACGTTCAGGAACCAAATCCTTTGAAAAAATACACTGATTTAACAAGTGTTTTGCAACACTTTAGTTTCAGTTGTTGCAGGAAATTACTGGATTCTGTGGAAGTGAACCGGTCTCATGTTTAACACTTTCTCTGAGGGTGTGGTGCTTCCCAAAAAACTGTGGAGTGGCTACATCACTCTACCAGTATTTACTGCCGTCTCTCCAAACAGAGCAGCCTCTTGTCTGGCTTTGAAGCGCCTCCTGATCCCATGCCGAGGTCTGAGCGCCCCTGGCTTGGCTCGGTCACCTGCCCCATAAAGGTGTCTGTCCCAGAGCCAGACAGACGTCAGCCCAGTGGATCATGTCTTGTCAACTCCGCCGGGCCGACGGAGGCTGTGTGCGTCGATCAGCCTTTACAATTATGTGGCTTTTCCGTCAAATTGTAGGATGTGGTTTGGCCGAGGAGCCCTTGTTAAGCTTTGTGATTGTCTGTGATTAATCCTGGCAGCGCACAGATTTGTGGCCATGGTCTTGTTATGATAGTGATTGTCAGGATAGAGTTGTGGCTACTAGTGGCTTTATAGTGGTTTGTTGACTGTGCACATTTTTGTTTTATTAACAAATCTTATAAAATGGTTTGACTTGACGATTGAAGATATGCTTATTACTGCGATATTCAATCATTCCTGAGGTTTTTTTTTACTGCCCTTTGTAAAGTTCACTCTGAAAACAATACAGTGTCTTCAGATACTATGAAGCCGCCTCCTAGGATTTCACTGTAATGCAGTTTTTTTTTTATTTTATACTGTTCTCATTTGTTGATTTTGAGCATCCCTCTTGTAGTTGTAAAAATCCAGGTATCATCTTTTGACCATCAGATGAAGACCTGTTTACACACACAAAAAAGTGGTTTATGAAGCGTTAAAGCTTTGAGTGGACTAGCATTGTATTAATGTGCAAAAATTATACTAAATCCCTTTATAGCTACAGATTATAGATACTTTATTTCTCTGGGGTATATATATAAGCCATAGAGGTTGAATTTTTAATTTTCTTTTGCACAAGAATGTGCTGAACAATGCCTTCATGTGATTTAATGGAGCTTATTTACTACTACTACCCTTATAAAGGTTTTATAAATGGTATGTGTTTAGTTAGTGATTACATTATAAACATTTCATAAATCATTAAGCTGTTTGAACATAGCAAGAAAGGAAAACTGATTTTTTATAGTGAGCCTGTGTTTACATAGGTATATTTACTGCTCAGGCTCAGACTTAATCGGCCATTGAGTTGTCTTAAAGTCTTCTTCATTAACAACATTTTCCTTTACAAATAACAGACTATAATTAACCACCATGAACATATCTTAGTACTCAAAAAGTTTAATTCAGTGTATCAAGATGTGGAGTCATAGAGCATTCCTAGCTTTTCTGTAGGTCATTACCAAATAAAGTAAATGTGTTTTATCCTCATTGCCTGTTATAAATGTTATAAATATAATAAATCATTAATACTTGCATAATTGATGGAGAGATAAGATAAAGTAAGCAAAGCAACTTACACTGAATACATGGGCAAAAAGTGCAATAGTAGCTTCAGCCTCTAAAATAGCGAGCCTGAATCGATGTATGAAAACTATTCTAACTTATTTTTAAATGTTTACTAATGTTTTGTTTACAACCTAATTAATAACCTAATTATAAACATCCATAAAATCTTCAACAGGCTTGTCTTGTAAAGCTGTACCCTTCCTGGCACATTTGTTTTAGTCTATTTAGATATGCATTTGTGTAAGTTCATTTGATGATTGCCTTAATCAAATTGATGAGGTTGCATTAAAACTTCACCATGTTCAAATGACAACATTTATCTGAAGTTGCACTGAAGGGAATGTCATTGTATCAGTCAGTTTAACTTGCACGTAAACAAAGCTCGTAGTAAGACCTGTTAATGACCTTCTTGAAGTGAAAGGTGTTGGCTGCATGTAGTGTATCAAATCCTGACAGTTGTGTCGTCACAAAGATGGAGTGTGAGGCTGTACCAGTGACATGGTACTACCACCAGGTGGTGACATGCACAAGTGTAAAGTTTTAATTATGCTAATCAGGGAGGACAGTGAAGAAGATGATTGGCCCTGAGGGTTGGTTTGGAGGTTGAAGGATGTGTTTATGATCAGCCACAGGCGTTCTGTGGATCTAGATTCAAGTGTGTACTCATTTCAGGATGAAAGGGAGAGAGAGAGAGAGAGAGAGAGAGAGAGAGAGAGAGAGAGAGAGTGAAAAAACACAGGGGACAGAGAGAGGTGTGTGTGGGCTCACACAGGCCACAGATTCTCTCCTGTGTTTGGATTTTGACTGATAGCACCTCATCTTCCAGCTTCGCGGTGAAGTGGTTGGTCTGTGGGACTTACAGCTGGGCCTGGATCTGGATGGGATGGATGAGGCAGGGGCAGGGTTGGGGATGGGAGGGTGGTTGGCTGCCAACTATTTGTTTGTGTTCATGACTGCGGTTAGTGGTGCTCCATTTGTAGAGCCTGGTATTATGAGGATGCCTGCTTCCCACAGCATGTGCCCTTTTCTCTAACAAGCAGAGAGCTAATCACTTTCTGACCGCCACATTCATCAGTATGACTTCAACGTATGAACAACCAGACAGACGCTTTCCACAAAGAGATTGTTTTCTAAGGCTGAACTGGCAGTTTTTTTCCTGTCTTTTTTGCTTTGACAAGATGTCTGCTACAGACAGACGACTAAAAACACAACATAACATTACATCTAGAGGAATCAAATGTCTAGTTTTAATCTGTATCTGTGTATTTTTTATTTTTTTTTATTTAATATCCATTTAAGTAACTGGGCTAGTCTTATTTGTCTGAATCAGGATATGGCTCACATAATTAGTAAATAATTGCCTCTGAATGAGAAAAGAACATGTATTTATTTTCTAGTATTCCAGTTCATTGTGAAAACTCACACTAAATATTGTTAAAATATGAAAGAATTGTACTTGAAGTAACAGTCAATTTAAAGGCATGTCTGTTTCCTTAATTAATAATAATCTGTATTGGTATTGGCCCCCAACAAAACATATAATAATAATCTCGTCTAAAAGCTAATAATCTGAATTTTAGACCTTAAAATGATGTGTCTCAACATTTTGACAGACCTTGTAAAATTGTATTAAATCCGGCCTTTAACGCAGACTGTTTTTGGGAAAAAAGCCGTAACTACATTTAATGTGTTAAAAGGGTGTTAAAAAGATCTTTAATGGAACTTGTCGAAACCTGGAGAAAACATTTAAAGTTCCAATTCTTTTGGCAGTGAGGTAAGATGAATTTGTTCTGTGCAAAGTAACGCAGAGGCCCACAGCTCAAAGCCCAGAGGGCCACATAAGTCCTTTTTCACTGTGAGCTTTATCCAACGTATTCCACTCTCTGACAGATAATCTATTGTGTGACCATCCTGACCATGAGAAAAACAAAGATACCTGGTTGAGAGCAGAGAATCATCCAAAACTAATTGATTTTATCCTCATGAAAGTTCTCATGTCTGCTGGTATTAGTAATCCTGATACAAAAACACTGACATTTCTCTGCTCCTGCAGTAATTTAATAGAGCTTTTTTTTTTTCTTTCCTTGCTGCGCACCTGCTTTAAGACGAGCTTTCGCCCTAGACATTGTTATTTTTCATTTACTTGTGCCCCCAGGTTTTTCAATCATACATCCATTACTAAGCAAACAAATAAGTTCCGGACCTATGCAGCAGACACAAATATAGACACGAGTTATGAGATTCAGAGAAGCCGGGAAAGGCTTTGGACCTTAATACACAACATCTGCACCAGACAAAATGCACAACCAGAGCATCCCTCTGCTGCTGTCGCACACTTGTATCTGCTGACCCGTCTCATGTTATGCAGAGGAACGAGAGGGGGGAAACTACAGCAGGTGGGGGTGTGCGGGGACAGACAGGAATAAAATGATCATTATTAACTGTTTAAGTGCTGAGTGTTAAGATTTATGGAGCCAAAGTGAGGCCGGTTGAGGTGTCACGTTGGATTTCCAGAGGCATCTGTCTTGCGGTTTTGGCAGCTTGTTGTAACTCGGGTTCAGATGTTTGCATCGCACTCCTGACATCTCGCTTCCCTCTGCAACCCCCACCACCACCACCACCTTCTCCAAAGCTTGCTTTAAGTACAGTACACCTCTGATCGTTCCCCTTTCCTCTTCTTAAACCATCTATCCATCTGCACATCTGCTTTTCATTGAGGCCTGCATGTCTCTGAAGACTTGAACACATTAAACGCTGGCACAAGCACAGTCTCACTCTGGCACTTAACACAACGCTTAGGTGACTTAAAAGGGAGAGGCGAGAATTATAGAAAATGAAGTGTCACAGAAATAAAAAATCGCCCCAGATTACCACCAATTACACTTAATAATGCTATCCAGACCATCTGCTGATCAGATGGAGGGCTGGTATTGTCTGTGCAGAAATAATGATACCACAGAGAGCAAGAAGGAGTGAGATTCATTGAGAGAGACACAGACATAGACTTTCAGCTATGTGATGATGTGGTTTGATCTTTTCTGTACTGTATAGACTGGAATGCTTTGTATGGTAATGCAGTCATAACTGCGTATCTTGGGATAATAGCCATGTTGTTTCAGAGAGGTTACGTTCTGCTAGATTGGAGACATGTGTCCGCTCGACTTTATTAGTCATTTATTAGTCACTGAAGTCAGGGGAGTGTTTTTAGCCAAGGCACAACGCTGCTGAACTCGAACATGACTCTGATCATCGGCCCCTGAGGCAGCCTGAATAGGTGTACGATTACAGTGCACCCAAACTGGCCACGATCCCCAATGTGAAATTCATCCAGTATGTGAAGCGTGTTCGACAATCAATGTAATCACCGTCACAGTGACCGCAACCTTCCACTAAAGAGTCAGTCGTGCCCTAATTATCAGAATTATCGAGTCTGCGTTCATTCATTGTTTCTGTCTATTGTCTTATTTTTCAGCCTCCGTGGTTGCAGTGGCCACATTAATCAGCAGGAAAAGGATTAGAAAGCACTTTCCGCTCGTGATCATGATGCATCTGAGTTTTTATGGATCTCTGCGCCGCATTCCCAAAGGATTTCAATGAGAAGAAAGTATGACAAATGGATGACATCAGAGCAGGCATATTGCGGGGTGATTGGAACCTTGTTTCCCTCCACAACCTCAGCCAAAAAATAATCATATGTCCCAAAACAAGTTCTCAAATAACCACGTTTATCCCATTATAATTGCTCTCTTGTTTGAAGCATTAGTTTTTGCATTCATGCGCAGTAGAGCACACAAACTGACATACTGCCCCTTTAATCTCACTCTTATACGTCTGAGTGAGCTTCTTAATGTACCGTCGTCCTGTAGTGATGCTTACTGAAAGGAATGTGCTACTTTAATTATGCAGGAGAAGAGGCAGGATGAGCAATAGATACCATGTGATGACATTTACAGAAGGGAAGATACCACTTTAGAGGTAACAGGGTATTACTAGACACCGTGTTATCAGCAGGGGCTGTTTGTTGCCTACAGTTTTTTTGGTGGTGTTGTTTGAGGGGGTGGGGGTGGGTTGGTTCAGAGGCGGATAACAATAGAGTCCTTATTTGAGTCTGTGGTTGGCAATGCTTACATCAGTGGCTGTTTGTGAGGATGAGCCAGCACATCTGTATATAGTCTGAACGGAACACAACACTTGCCCCTGGTACTTCTGGCACCGTCCCGCCTCTTGCTTTGTTTCCTTCTTTCTCGATCTTGCTCTCTTTGCCCCTGCATCCCTGATCTCATGCCCTTACAGCGTCCCTCGTAATTGGGCCTGAATGCTTGCAACTGTGTATATATGTCAGAGCAGCATCCCACCCTGCTTGTTCTGAGGCGTTTACCAGAATTGGACATAATACTGAATTTCCATAGATAGTCTGCAGCGATTAACTCTAATCGTCTGCTGTGATTAGGTGTGAATGACCATCTATTTTTTTGCAATTTCAATGGCGGTGTTCTTCCACATGGCACGGATACAGGTAGGAAATTAGCATGAAGGCAACACAAGCAAACACGGATGAAAGTGAACCTGACATGGAACCGGGTAATTCTGAACAGGAGGAAAACTCCAGCCAGCCCAGATAAAAGAAGGATAGCTCGTTCCGGGGTTGTTTGTATAAAGTTCCGAATAAAAGAAATAAAATCTCTTCATTGAATTTACTGAACAATCACTGGTTTGTGATATAAGTGATATGTTATTGTGAGATTGTTTTTTTTGCATAACATAACACAGAAAGTTTTCAAACTTAGAGCCAAAGGAATGTAAAGTATGATGAACACACAGCTGTCTTGCTCAATAGACCACCCATAAACACTGAAAAAGAGGAGCAGAAGAGGACTGGTCATCTCTTTTTCCCTGTCTCTAACACACACACACACACACACACACACACACACGCACACACACACACACACACACACACACACACACACACACTGCCCCTCCATGTCACCGCTGCTGGATGTCTTACATTTCACCTCCACCCCCGATGCTCCTTCTGGCTTCCACTTCATGATCAAACTGAGCTCTAACACACAATGAAATGTTCAACGCTGAATTACCATGGCACATTCAATATAAACTGAATTTACTGTTGGGTCTCATCCAAGCCACCATATGTTTAGGAGGCTGTTTCCCCCAACCGGAGCATGACTGATTCTGTTAATGTAGCAAAGCTCTAAATCACCCGAGCGCTAACTTTCTGCAGCAGGGGGATCAAGACCTTTAACACTCATTTAACACTCTAACTTTAACGTCCTGAAGACACTCGGAAGGTGTGACTGATGGAGACCCTTTCACAACACGATGCAACACTGTGTGCCTCTTTATGCCCTTTCTAGAAGCACTACAACCTGTTTATATTGAAACAGAACCATGAATGTAGGGTTCAGTGATGTTTATATTTCTTCTGAACTGCAATAGAAACTGCAAGTTATATTTAAATCACATGTGAATTTCAGATGCATGGAGGAGGTATTTCGTACTACCCGTTTTACATGTTTAACTCCAAATAGCAGACAATTTCCAAAGATAATATCTGCAATTCCTGCATAGAACTCATTTACTGCCCTTGAACCAAACTGCTGGTTTGGATCATAAAGCGCTGTTTCAAACTTCATCACTTGTTTCTTTGAATTTTCCATGGTTTGTCAAAGCCTCTGTCTAATGTTAGCTTTTGTTTTGTTTCCATTTCCTGTCTTGTGTAACATTTAGGTTGTTTGTTGTTTCAAATCAAGGAATGTTATAGTGTCCTTATCAGTACACACATGCACATACACAAAATGATTTGCTAAATATGTTTCCATTCCATCCAGGGTTACCCCAAGGGGGGAAAAAAAACATATTTGCAATATTTTATTTTATTTTATTTTTTTCTCTCGTTTTTAATGAGTTATTGGACAGTGCAAATAGAAACAGCTGTATGGAAACACATGGGCTTGCATAGTTTTAGTGCTAACCAATAAATCCTATTTTCATCATCATCATGATATGAAAATGTGCAGTAAACACAGTGCAAAAGGTTGCCTGACTCATGATCCTAACCCCAAACAGCAGATTTTGCTCGTATCGTGCACAGCTGATGTGTTTTCAGGTCTTGTGTTATGTTGCTATAGGTCAAACTAATGTTCCTAAAGCAAAGCTCATGCCTTGAAGTTGGTTGCTGTGAGAAGTTTCATCCTTATCACATATTTTGCAATGGAGTTGACCTGTTGTCCCATGGGTAAAAAAAAAAAAAGAGATGGCTAAGTATAAATTACCATATGAACATTTTGGACACAAGTAATACCAGCACAGCACCCATCCATTACAGCAGGTATAGGGTTTTACAAAAGGACATGACCAAACCTTAGTTGAACTCCTATTCAATGATCTCTGGCAGTTTGCATCCGAGTGAATATTTCCAAATAAAAATCCTTCAAGGAAACAATGGTTGTATTATTGGTTTGTTTTTAGTAGAACAGTTTGCAGGCAGGTAATCAGTGTTCTGGGATCGTCTCTGTCTTCTTTCTGCGTTTGTCTCATTTACATTGTGGCTTTTTCCTGGCAAACAGCCATCCTGTGTTGTGAAACAGAGCGCTATGATTTAAAAGAGCGTTGTCTTATGATTTGGGTAATATTTACCATGCCGCCTGGTACAATATGTGAGGGAAAGAAGAGTCATATTCATCCAGTCCAGGCCTCACTGACTGAGCACTAGCACTGCCAGAACTTTATGATGGCGCTGTTTTCATTTTGGTTGTTTTGTAATTTGCGTGTGTGCATGCATATGGACGGTTAAGGACTAATGAAGACATCTCTGATGATGTTAGTCGTCTTCATCCTGACTCATGTCACCTCAGGCCGTCCTGATTAAATTACTCTTGACTGGAGGCAGGGAAACACTTGGCTTCACACCAGCGGGTCTTGAAGCTTTCATACAGAAACACAGTTGTATACTAACAGGAGGGGGACGCTCAGCCAAAAAATTGAAACAAGAACAAAACAAAAAAAAAAAAAAAAAAGACAGAACAATCCAGATTAGATAAACAGTGATTTGTATTGCTTGAAAACAGACCGGTGCTGAAATGCATGTTGCCCTGTGTTAACGGCGTTGAGTGAAACCAGCGTTGTTCCTCGGGTCCCCTGGCGACTCGTTGCCTCTCCCCACTTCTCTCTGCCTCCTTGTGTTTCTGTCATGACCCGCAACAAGACAACTGTGGACACATCAGCTGGAGGAGGGATATCTGAAAAGATGTTTCTTAAAGTTTGGATTACATGGCTCACAAAGTTCTCTTGTTTTCTCTTGTCTTTTGTTCATTCTCCTAACCTTTTTCCCATATCCAGAAACACTTCCTCTTTTTTGCCTTCTGTGTTTACTCTCCTTCTCCATCTGTTATTCATGTTGCAATTTCTTTTTCTATTCTTTATTTCCTAGTCATTTTCTTCCATTTTTTTTTAACCTTGAATCTTTTAATTCTTCATATCCATCCATCTCCTTTTAATGCTTTCCCTACTTTTCATACTGTGTGTTTAGGTGACTTTATTAATAATAACTCATGGTGTGCGATAACATTGTCAATAACATCGTTAGAAGAAAATTGAATTTAAGAAATTGAGTTAAAGTTGGAACAGGGGACGTGTGTGGGGATATCATCTTACCCTTAGAAAATATTTCCTCATACACAGAGGCCCCCATTTTGGTCATTTTCATCTCTCTCTTTCCTATTTTGATTATATTTTTGGTCACATTTATGCAGTCTCTACTGCTGATCAAATGCTCATGTTTGAATGAGAAAAACAAATAAAAATCCTAAAAATATGCTTAGTTTTACAGGGCCAGCACCAGAGGCAGCTGAAAAAGAAATACTTATAATAAATACAAAGGCTGTGCTCCCTCAGTAATATGCATTGAATTCAACAGACAGGTCATTGGCAGATGTTATGCAAATGCGAAAACATGAGAACGTTATTAATAATCCCTTAATCACAGTCATTAAGTTTCTGCATTTGTGAATAACAACACTTGCACTGCTCATTAATTAAAAGAACAATAGTCCTCATACAACGAAAGGATATTTGCAAATTTAAACACTTGCAAAAAATGACAGCAAATGATGATAAGTGTGTGTACTATATTCTGAAATTTTAATTGTTACAACTGGGTCACTTTTGCTGGGCGACTCTCCTGGACACATTAATTTGAGCTGGTTTAGTTTTCCAAACTGGACCCGTTGCCATTTGGAATACAAATCCTCAATTACCCCAGCAATAATATTTGGTAATAAATCTCTCATTTTTTTTCTTGCTGTCACCAGTCGAACTTTTCCAAAGTGTTCTCCATATATCACTGCGTCCCGCTGTGGCAGCCAGCAATTATTCCTCAAGAGAATATTCATAATCTAATAGGGTTTCAACATGTCACTGATGGCACGGCTCCCATTGTAAACAGATTATTCTTCCAGGGCTGTCCAGTCTGTTGAACCAGTTTGTAATATTTCACATTTCTGTATTAGGGATGCATAATATATTGGTTTTTTAGCATCGTCATTACAGTGTGGACATGTGCACTTGTCACATTTCTGGACCTGTCGTGTTAAATAACTGTTGGCAATAAAACTAATGGTATTAACCAGAAACAGCTATTTTGCACACAGTGAATTTGTCAAGCATATTGTGTTATTGTGTCTTGTTCCTAAAGCATCAGATAAGTTGTCACAACAGTCACCTACATTTGGTTTGGTGCATTGAAACCAGTTATATAATATTAAAGTTCCAGAAAGGATGTTTGCATAAAAATGTCATTTTTCTAAGTCTTTATTATTATTTCTTATTTTATTTTTGGTCAAAATCACATGTGCTCATGTGTTTATGTGGTCATTTGTTAATGCCATAAAAACAGCCTGTACACTGATGTTCAGGACCTAATTCATTCTGTGAAAAAGACTCTTCTACCCTTTAACTGCTGCAACAGCTACAAATGTGTTCAGTTAGAAAGGTTGAATATGTTGTTGACTGATCCAACAGTCAGTAAATACAAATAAATAGTTATCAGAAATAAATGTTGCAGCTCTACATTACTGAAAAGCATTGCAATGTAAATTAGACCTAATCCACATCTATCAAGGATGGACTTTTTCATATCTTCTTTAAATGTACACAACTGTTATAATAAGTGTGCTTTAGTTTGTGAATGAGTTAATTCAGTGGTGTTTTTCTGACTTTTTTCAGTTAACAGTGCCTACTGCTCAGAGAAGGACGTTGACGGTGCATTGGGCGACACTGACGGCATTTTAATGCGATGTGGGCAGAGCTTGTCGCTGCCAGTCGGGGGTCATTCAGGGGGGCTTTACCCCCAGAGCCTTCACTGTGACAGACCCTCGCCCAACCTCCTCCTGCAGGACAGCCCCCACCAGGACACTAGGTAAACTGTCACTTTCAGTGCTGTTTTATTATAATTTAGTTCCTGTTTCACTTTTAAGTTTTCTGTGGGGTATAGTGTTACAAACAGCGTGCAGGTGTAATGTGTTTTCCATTATCTCTGCTATTGTGAAACAGATGTACACGTACAGTATGTAGCTGGAAAGCTTTACCCACTCTCATAAAACACACCAAAAGAGTCCAGAGGACAACATTTATGTTTCACTAATGTGATTCTTCTGTTGTGCAATCTTTGACTACTGTTAGTTGAGTCAGAAAGAATTTCCTGTCAAGTTTTTCTCCTTGTTTTCTCTCCTCCCCCTTATCCCTATATCTTCAGTCATCTGACCAAAAGCGCTTCTGGACAGACATTCACTTCTCTCATATTGTCTCTCAATATTTTCACTACAGCCAAACAGGAAATGGTGTTCCTGAATAGGAAAAAAAGAGGGAGGTCAAGTCTTTATTAACAATAACGATGACCAAGTCTCCAATTCTAGCTAGTGTTAGCTCTGTTTTTCCCCCGGTGTGTTTAGGCGAATGGACAAAGACGATTCCTTCATGAGACAGACTGGAGAAAAGAGAGCTCTTCTCACATCACTCAGGGGCTTTGGACAAAATCCATAATGAGCCAACTGACAGGAATGATTATGTAGGAGATCACAGCAACGCATGGAGAAATCTGACCTGGGTTCCCCATTCAGAAGGGCAAAGATTCCCACCATAATACACAGTATTGTAAATGGTGACCCCTTCACAGGCAGTAATTATGCCACCAAAACAGGTGACTCCCTATTTATCCCCAATGTTGGGTTGGGTTTAACCCCTTTGTGTCATCAAAGCCTGTCAGATGGACACACTAGCCAGTGGCCTCTCAGTCTCAGTTGCCATCCCTCAGTCCCCCTCTTTCTATTCTTAGTCATAAATGCCCATTCATATCTTCTTGCTACACCACTAGATCATATTTCATTTATTCATAAAAACAGTTTGAATCATCACATATCCTACAAGCACCTTTGGTTTGATGTTCTAAACTGAGCCTGTGAACGTAAAGGCATTGATACTAGAATACATTAAAGTTTGAGTAAATGTATATTTTACTATATATATTATTAGCAAAATTTAACATATTGAAAAGTGAAAATAGCCATTATGCAGTAAAAAGGTCCATATCAATGTATTGCTGTTATATTTACTGTTTTATTTCAGTGGCTCTATATACTGTAGAGTAGTTTAAACTACAATATTTGTATCATATTCTACAAGATCAGTACATTTGTTGCATCACGTTCCTGTGAGAAGCGCACATCGCTAAAGAATAAGCTTTCATGAGTAGGCCTGTTTTCATCACTGTATATTCCAGCAAATGCAAGAAGGTTTTTAAAAAGTCTTATTTCATTTAAAGAAGGAGCAGAATATGAAAATCGACGCATAAAGTAAACCCTTCATCCTTCAGATCACTACACACATTCAGAATCAGAAAATTAAGAGATATGTGATTTTCAGTGGACAGGAAGTGGTGAAAAAATGACAAGTGGTCAAAGAGCTGTCACATTAATGTTGTGTATTACACCCATAAAGTCGCATATAATAGTAATACAATAATAAACATAAAATATAAGTACCTCAAATTTGTACTTAAGTAGAGTTCATGAGTAGAAGTACTTCAATCCACCCCTGCCTTTGTAGTGTTCATGTGTGAGACAAACTATTTTAGGTCAGTGGGACTCATTAGAACAACATGACTTTTATATAAACTGAGAGAAGGGACAAAGGGAGGGAGGATCAGGAGACTGAACTCTGACAGCGCTACTGGTGGGAAGGATGTCCGAGCCTGTGTCTGTCAACAGCCACTGAGTTAATAGCGCTCATATTCCTCTCTCTGTTTTTTTCCGCAGCAGATCCTCCTCTGCCTTCCAGAGGCCTTTGCCGGGGGCCACACCCAGCCTGGGCTGCGGCAGCGCCAACGGGGTCCAGTCCTCCCTCCCTTACCAAATCAAACAGGAGGGTTCGGCGGCCTACAAAATCTCCAGTGCAGGGATCGGGGTCCAGAACACATCTCAGTCTGGATATCAGAACTCAAGAGAAGGCGTAGGTTTAGGGGTTCCCAGGGACAAGATGGTCGGAGCCCCGCAGGTTAGCAACAGTGGTAGCAGCGCATGTACAGTAAGCGGCGTCGGTAATCCTGTGTCAGCGGATGCAGCGCAGCCATTTAATAATGAAGATGGCTCCTCCCCGCTGGCTTTGTCCCCATCGGGCTCCCGTCATTCAGCGCGGCTGCTCAGCGCTAGCAGTCTGAAGAGACATTGCCTGTCCCTGGCCTCTCAGTCCAACCCCACTTCTGGCACCAGCAGCGCTACTGTCACAGGGTCTCCGTCAGCCACAGGTGCCACCTCACAGGAAATCAATATCACCGCCATCATCTGCTCCTCCTCCCAAATGTCGATGGTCACCTGCGTCAACGGGTTCAGGACCAACCTCTCACCCAGCCACAACGGCAGCGCCGGCTTCTCCTCCTCCTCTTCCTCCTCCTCTTCTACATCCCCACCCTCTACCTCCTGCTCACGGGAAGCCCCCCATAAGCCCCCACCGCACAGAAGCCCCCAGCAGCTGCAGGAGAGCTGTCAGCTATCCTCACCTGCCACCTGCCTGCTGTCCCTTTCCTCCTCCTCATCCTCCTCGTCGGTGTCGTCGGTGGAGCCGGAGCAGAGCCAGGGGCTGTGTGACGAGCAGGGGTCCATGCAGCTGGGGCGTGGGGGGGCTGTTGGGGGAGGAGGAGGGGGAGGAGGAGGAGGGGGTTCGGATGGTTTGGGACTGCTGATGAGTGGGGCCCTGATGTCTGGAACACTACATTCGGGGCCTGAACCTGGGGCTCTGCTGGAAGGGGGCCAAAGACCTGGGGCTGCCCTAAAGCAGGAGCCCCTGGATGAGTTCTCACCCAGCGAAGATGAACTCTTTCAGCACCACTATCATCATCACCATATGAGTGGTCGCAACGGGCACCTTCACCACCCCCACCACCCCCCTCGACCTGCCATGCCTCCGCCCTACCACCTACATCAGTATGTGGGGCCGAGCTCAGGGGGCCTGCTACACCACCAGAGCCAGCAGACCGCACCAGCCTCATCCCTGGGACTCAAACAGTCCTCTGGAGGTCCTCCTGGGTCCCATGCTGCCCCAGACCGTGAAGAATTAGGAGCAGGATCGCTCTGCGATAAGCAGGTGTGTCGCTGGATTGACTGCAGCGCTGCATACGAGCAGCAGGAGGAGCTAGTGAGGCACATCGAGAAGGTTCACATTGATCAGAGGAAAGGTGAGGACTTCACCTGTTTCTGGGCCGGCTGCATTCGCCGCTACAAACCGTTTAACGCCCGCTACAAGCTGCTCATTCACATGAGGGTCCACTCCGGAGAGAAACCCAACAAGTGTATGGTAAGTCATCAAGAGCCGAAAAACTGTCCCATGAGCTCACTTCAAACACCAGTGGCCTCAGCACCTCAGTATCAGTTTACATCCCATACTTTTCCTACATTGTAAGCTGCTTATATTTAAATTCTTTTATACATACATTTTAAGGACTAGGTTTAAGATTCATTTTCTGATCAACTCAGTCTACATTTGAGTCAAGATTTTTTCAATAAGTAAAATCCCAACATTTTAATGTTTGTTTTTCTTACTAGATTAAATCAATTCCTTGTTTTTTTGCTTCATCTTTAAGTTATGCCAAATTCAAACTGCAATTTTGAACTCTGCTCAGTGCCAATGATCAAAATGCACAGAAAAAGATCATTAAATTGTTAATCGCAGTTATTTGTGGGTCAACTATAATTGTATTACTCTAAGTCTAAACAATCCTTAATGTAAACATTTTTTAATAATGCACCAAGTTAGACATTACTTCGTGCACTTCACATCATTATTTCTTTGTGAATGCTTTTCAGATCTAAGCAAAAATGATCTTTCAATTGAACTTATGCCAAACTGAATCAGTACTGAATTGAGTCAAATTGAATTGGGACCCTGTGAATTGGGATCATATCAATTCAGGAAATCAGTGGGGATTCCAAGCCCCAGTCCATTTGTTCTTTCCTTAAAAATATAAACATTATTTATTGGTTTAATATGGGTCTGGTTTGGTGCATAATTACAAACATCTGTTAAAATTTTTTTTTTTTTTTTGTTTGAATTAAATATAAGCACATTTCATACAACAGTGCAGTCACTCAAGAGGATTTTCCCTCAATAAGATACACATCCATCATGTCCAAAAACATGACTGGCCATGCATCACTGCTGATTACTTTTCAACAAAATCTTTTATTTTGTTTTGCTTGAGAAACCGTTATGATTGTAATTCATGTATTTTTAGTGGAACATGTAAAAAAGCCTTTTTTTTCCGACTGAAGATATGAGCTGCTGTTCGAGTAGCGCAACCTTGTCAGTATAAATAGATTTGTGGTTGTATTCTTTGCAGGTAAAGGCTCCAATTCCACAAGTCAACACACTAATCAATGTCAAACTGTCACTCCCCCGCGTCCCTTAGCAAATGGAAAAAGCCCTCTAACCCTAAGAATGATTTAGTCCAAATACACAATTAGTCCACAATTTGTGTAGGGCGAAGCCATGTTTATTTTCACGAGCACTGTGTTTTTTGAGAAGGGATTCAGATCATGAAAAGCCAACACATATGGTTAACATAACCAAACAATGCCTACACTTGATCCTTTTAAATGGGAGCTTTAAATGTTTAGCTGTCCCACAAGTATTAAGTGAATTGGCTTCATATCCAAGCCAAACATGAGGAGAAATGTAGTAGTCTGGAGAAGGGAGCCGCAGAGGGATAGTCTGCAACATTTGCTAGTCTTGCTCAATTCACGGTCTCACCAAAAACCCCTGTCAGAAGCAGTCTTCTTCAAGTATAGGAACCCATCCAAATCCTAATTATTGAAACAAGGGTCTGCAATATTCCTGCAACACCTGTTTTATCTCAACTCTTGTTTTTCTGGGAAACAGATCTGATACTTGTTTATTTTTGTAAATAAAAAAGATGCTGATAAAATTAGCAAAGGTGAAGAACTTTTAATAGAAATCAGGGTTTTATAGCACTTTCTATGGCGGCTGATGAGACACTCAGGTTGTTTCTGATACTTGAAAACAGACTGAAACCAGAACGACACTCACTCCACTGTTGCTGCTGTTTTACCTGCTTTACGTCACTTCACAATATTAGTGTTCCTGCTTTCTTGGCTCAGCTTGAAGTAGAAATTTGGAAGTAATTTGCTGTGTTGTGCGTGCACCAACTGTTAATCCTGCTGTAAGAGTGTGTTGTATTAAAGGCTTTCATTTGTCTTTATTTGTTGTTGTTGTTGGTTGCAGTGTCACGTTAATGCTGCTGTGCCCTCTCACGAACAGTAAAGTAGTAATTATAATGATCGGCAGAAGAACACTCCGGGGATGTTTTGTATGAATGTGTCTCTGTGAAGGTGTGTGTGTGTGTGTGTGTGTGTGTGTGCGGGTGTGTGTGTTTGGAGATGTTTACCATATGTGAACACTAGAACAATTCGGCTCAGTGTGGATGAACCGCTGGACTCTGTCTGCGTACATGAGGCGCTGCGAAACTCTGCTACACACCCTAACCTCCTCATCACCCTGATTTCAGACACACACACGCACATGCACACACACACACACACACACACACACACACACACACACACACCAAAATATGTGTTCACAGCCATGCACTAATGTGAAAATAGGAATATTGTTTCCAGTGACTCTGAGTCACAATAGGAAGTATTGATTCAGAACACTGTACGTTGGGTTGTACCACTCCTGCTCTTCCGACAGAACATAAACAGAAATGTGAAATGTTTTCAGGCTTGAATCAACACGTCTAATCAGCAGGGATTGAATGTATGTTGATGTGGGAATTCAGAAGATAAACTTGGAGGGCCAGGGAAAATAAACACACTCCCTGTGTGTATTTCTAACTCTGTTTGTGTTTGTGCATAATCTATATGGTAAGTACTGTGTGCCTACTTAAAACCTTGTATCTGTGTGTCCAAAGGTAGCGCCAGGTCCCACACTTTGATAACTTTTTGTCAGTCGGATTGAGTGTCAAATATGTTGTTGTTTAATACCAAATTTCACTACCTAAGGAGTAAATGTCGTTTTTGGTAATGACATTATGTCAATGGACAACTACAAGTTGGTAAATATGCATATTTTGTTAAACCACCCTGTGGCAAATGGGTTATATTTTTTGCTTCAAACCTGTTTTGAGTGTGCAGCAAGGCAATACATTTGTACTCTTATGTGTGTTCATTACCTTTTATTGTGGGGAAAAAAAAAAAAGATCATTTAAAAATCAGTATTGAAGCTAAGTTGTTGGTGTCAGTACTCAGGCCTGTCCGAGGGTGAACATGCTCAAGTGTTACATCTGCGTCCAAACCAAGTCCTGTCTCTTTTTTCATTCTGAGCTTCTGTACTTTTTGGCCACTTGTTCTGATGCCTCTTGTGTTTGTTGTGCTCATGCAATAGACAAAGGCATTCAAGAATTTGAGCAATTCGTATAGAGGAAACAGATGAGACATTCTGTTTTAGGCTCAAACACTGCAGCGAAAACCAGGGCTAATCCCTTTATTATCTTTCCAGAGGCAGATTCCAGCGGGTGCTCATGAAGCAGGGCTCTCCTCACGTCCAAACATAACACATCTCACTCCCCTCTCTCTCTGTACATATACACTCTATCTCTCTCTCTTCATACAGCTGCACAGAATTTGCTTCATGCTGCTTCTTGGCAGGAAAAAGTCATTATCACAACACACTAGTCATACTCCGACCCCTGCGTGGGCCTGTCACCGTCTGTACCTGGCTAATATTTTAAGAAATTCCATACTTAAAAAAATGTCAGTTCCTTCCACATGTGTATGTCTCAGTTTGAGACTCCTTAAAAGTTCTAGTTTTTATGAAGTACGTTCAGTTCTCTTTCCTCCTTCAATTAAAAGCGGCCGTGGGCTGTTGTGTAGGGCAGGCGAACGCTGAGGGACACGGGCGAAAAGGAAACAGCATAATCTCTCTGCAATATCCTGTTGTGTTTCATGCCTAATTCGCTTGTTGTTTTAGTTTATTACATTTTTTTCTTGTGTCTGCATAAATATTAAAAATATATCCAGCGAGAGTAGCATTGACATGGTCCCAGACTTTGATATTGTTCTGCTTTCTCAGAGGTCGGTCCAGTGGATTTGAAGTGTCTGAAGGCTGGACTGTGTGAGCTCTGAAGGTCAGAAGAGCTCTGTGTAAACCGTGGAGGCTCTGTGTGGAAAGGTTTACACAGCGCAGTGACTTCAGGCAGCAGCAGGGCCCTGTGCACTTTATTTGGTTTGTTTATTTGGTTCTTTATAAAATGAGTTATTGTTGGCGTAGATGTCCTGGTCAGATCCTGGAGAAAACCCAAACCATAAAATAAGAATTTCAAAACAATAGTATGATTTAAACATTATTATGTTGTGGAGGAATGATGATTGGAGCAGTGGTTAAAGGCATGAAAAGTAAGTTTTGTAATGCTTCTGTATTTACTTGAAAAATGTCATGGCAGCAATCGATCAGAAAAATACAGTAATTTTAGAAATTCCACCAAAACACAATTTAGATGGATAATATGCTGTAAATGGTTATTTTAATGTGTTGGGCTTAGATACAACATTAGGGCTTTCTTAGAATTTTTATTTTTGCATCTGGCTGTATTTTTTAATATTTATTTTATATATTAAGCCATGCTCATTAAGTTTTATGTGAGTAAAAGACGGTTATCTTCATGGTGATTTATATCTTATTAACTAAGTTGAGGCTTACATTAGACAGGAAGCATTTTTAACCATTAAATGTAATTTTTTACATGATTTAATTTACTTCATATTGTTAAGGTGATGTAATTGTCAAATTGTTTACAAAAGAAAATGGAAAATTTCCACATAAAAAGGTAGATTGACATATTTTTGTGTTTGTCATATATTAGAGCCAAAGGCAAAGATGGAGAGTCTGCCGCCCATTTCACAATGATAAAACAGAGCCAGCATTAGCTGCTTAATGGGGCCCTGTCCAAACACATGTGCAGCAAACAGACAACACCAAAACACACACAGTCGCTGACACACTCAGTCAAACCACTTGTTGAAGGAAAGTTGGATGTTGAGACCTGCTGGAAAAAAGCGTAGATCATGGAATTTCCTCTTTTTTCACCGGTGTGAAACCAGCAAACATATATATTTAGATTTACTAGACTGATTTTTGGAAGAGAGTGGCGAAATCCCTCACCAGTAGACGTTGAGACACAGCACACGGACCGAAGCCAAAATGGCATGTGTTTTCAGGAGTAAATGGAGTCTTTTGTGAGCAATCAGCTCAGACGCAGGAGATGAAACAGGGAGTGCCATTAGCTAATTAAAACTGAGGTTCTGCACATGACCCGACTTTTCCTCTGAATGCCGCCTGAAACTGGAGCTGTCTGGGCGCTGGGTGCGGGCGGCGAGTGACGTTGATATTAATGTGTTAGTACCCGTATGAGCCTCTGACACGCTGGCCTGTCTGGACCATTTAGAGGCCACAACCAGAAGCCGGACCACTTGGATGCAAAACTACCTGTGGAGGAGATTTATGTTGATTAGATATTATGCACATCATCACCCTTTGTGCTGTGGAACACTGTGCAGAGTGTCAGGAGCTCACCCCTTCGTACTAACAGTTAGAACTGAACACAACTTTTCTCTATGAAACATTATGAGTTCAGTAACAATCCTCCTGCAAAACATGGTCTCACTGCAGCAAGTCAAGGTTTTGTTTTAATGAGCAAGCAGTGTTCAAGTTTTAGCATTTATTGTTAAGTTCTGTTTTTACTCATCAAAGTCACAAACCTCTGTAAGGGCCAAGTCATATAATATAAATGATCAAAGTGGCCATTGCCTAAAATTACATATATATATGTGTGTATATATATATATATATATAATACACACACACACACACATTGTATTTTCCAAATAATAGTGATATCCCGATCTGGATTTTTTGCTTCCAATCTGATTTTTTTTTTTAGATTAGTTTTGCCATATTGATTCGACACCAATACAATGACATTTTGATTTAAATTTTGAGTCATTATTTATAGGTTATTATGCTATTATTTTACTTGAGATCATAATTGGGTTGAATGTGGAACCAAATTCATACTGTGGGCCAAATTAGAACCTGTGGCGGGCCAGTTTTGCCTGCGGACCGTATGTTTGCTGCCCCTGCTATAGCACGTCTATAAACAGGTCCGTCCAGGGATTATATGGCGGGGGTTCCATTCCATGCCGTACATACCTCACAATGAGTACGTGCAGACCATACAACCGTACAAACTGAAAGTGAAACTTAATACACTTTACTAATTCCTCTAAGTCTCATTTTCCTTTTCCCTACCTTCAGAAACTTTCATTTGAGGGGGCAGGATGTTTGTTTAAGAGGGCATTGCCCCCTCTTGCCCCCCATAGAACCGGGCCTGGATCGGCCTGATCTCGTGACTAAATCCAATCCGATCTTCTAAAAAAAAAATGCCAGATCGGCAGGGACATCCCTAGCAAATAACATTCCATGAAAAAATTTATCTGAAAGAACTATTGTATGTTGCTGTTCCCAATCAAGACAATTATGTCATGTAGAAAAGCCAAGACATTTACTTCCCTGGGTCTCGGGAGGTTAAATATATATAATAAAAAAATAACAGTGATACACCATGAAACCACTAGAATCTAAAACACACTGTGACATAAGTGTAAAGGCCAGACACACACACTTACTCATATATTACTGCTGTCTGGTTATTGCCCCAAAGTTTCTGCTTTTCAGAAACAAAACAAATGTTTGATGAATTAATGAGTTGAATGTTTCTTCTCATCGTCATGAAAAGCATGTTAATAAAACAATAAAAACGCCCAGAACTGGAGTAATAATTATTTGTATCCAGCAGCAACAAACTGATCAAAGCATCCGTTACATGCATGGAAAACCAAATTACCAACATAAAATATTATGTAGCAGCTCGGCCAGCTGGTTCATTTGCACACGTATCCCCTCCAGTGTGGTGGGAGAGGAGAGCAGTATGGCTCATTTAAAGTAATCAGGGTCAATAGGGGGGAAAGGGCATTGATTGAGCATGTCAGGAGTAACTCCATGCTTCGAATCGGAGTCTGTAAAGTTGGCACCAATGCAAAGACTTAATCAGGCCTGCATAGGGATTTAGATTCAACTTCGAGCCCATTATATGAAGGTCTAAAGCAGACTCTGGTACCCATTAAATAATCTCCTGAATTAACTTTGTCAGTCATTCCCATGGAGAACAGGTCCGTCAGGTAGCTAGATAGTCTAATTTCTCTCTACAAACCCATAATCCCATCCTGTGGTCGTCCTCTGTCTTCCTGTCAGGACTGTTGTGCTGCTTGGCAGTGTGGTCGTCATGCTAATAGTAACGCAACACTGTCCATATGTGATATTTGTATGATGAAACTGCTGGCGGACAGGCTCTGCGACTGATGTTTTGGCATCGGAATGAAAGCCCTGGATAGATGGATCTTGCTTGTTTTCCTTGTCGAGCAGGCCAGGCCAACTTCTTGTCAGGATGTTAAAGTTTTCCAGTCAATCTTTTGCAGTAATGTAGTCCAGTACTCTCCAGCCCCTAAACAAGACCCCTGCTCCCCTCCCTGGTCTGTCTTCCTGTCTCTCACTATCTGTCATTCAGACGTGGATTCAGATCTGCTTCATAGTCAACACTCTCTACACCTACAAAACCACAGCCTGCTTTTAAAAACAGCTACACTGGTTTTCCTAAATTGTATATAGAGGTAATTAAAGTTACTGTACTCAACATAAACCACCATAAGGGATATCTCTCCAGTGACACTTAATTTTCTGAGGTATTTCACAAATAACATGTAGTGATATTAATCATATTTTTACTGTCCCATGGTTATTTTTGAACTAAATTTATAGCCTTCGAGATCAGAAATTTTGTAATGATTTCATATACATAGTTGTTACTCTAAAGAAAAACCCAATTTTATTTAAGTGATTTACCTATTTTTTGTTATACATTATTAGATTTTTAAATAGGTTTTATCTTTGAGTTAAAATTGGGAAACTCGGGTGCAGGAATATGAATGGGAATCCAAAAAAAGGGCACAGAATGTAGAAATGTAATATTTGTGTCTTAAGTAGTGACTTGATAACAATAATAATAATAATAATACATTCAAGTCTATATTTTTTATAAAGATAAATATGAATTAGCATCTGAAGATGATTAAAAATATCTGAAAACAATGTATTTTAGTGGAAAATGTGAAATAATTTATGCTTTTTTTTGCTCTTTGTAACAAATTAATTGATTTGTCAGGGTTTCTTATTTTAATGTTTCAAGCTTTGAGATCTTTAGAATCCCTTTATAATCCCCACCATTTGTACAACACACAGTGTAACCCTGTCCTGTATGTGTCTTATCTGTACTGTCTGACATTTTGCAGTTCCACTCTGTTGTAAATACAGTATGTATATAGTCTGTATAGTTTTTACTATATTATTTTATATTGTTTTTTGCACCTAATGTATGCACATTTTTTTGCACTTTATTCTGTTGCTGTCTTAACCATTAATGCACTAAAGTCTAATCTAATCTAATCTTTGATGTTTTTACCTCAGTGATTACTTTGTCCTTCTCTTCCTACTTCTGTGATGTTGGCGAGATGTCAGCAACAACAGGTTCCTTATACACCACCACATTCAAGCGGGTTTCAGTATATTTTCATTTCTTGTTTAATAACTATCAACAAGTGCCATGTTGGTGTGTGTTCAACTAAAAGTCTGGAGTTGCTGCTGTAACTCCAGATGTTTTGTGCACATACTGGAGGTCAGGAAAAAATAGAAACTTTTTCAGCCTGTACACTTGTTGACATCGGATGAGTGCTTTAATTAAAACTGTGGCTTCAATCTTAATAATATATAACGATAAATAAAATACGGTGCACTGGATCGTGCACAGGTAACAATGAGCATCACTACAGAAATTAACGCAAGGTCAAACGGCTACAGCTAACTTACCTTCAGCCTCATAACCAGGTATCAAAGCATGCAGGATTTTCTACATCTAATTGCATTTGTCTGGAATGCAGTATTTTGAGTTTCCCCATTTCCTCAACATTTAATCACGCTCTGGTATCGGAAACCTGACGACTGAGGGCTGCGGCCGGTTATACATTGCACAGAGATTGTGTCATAATTGTGTCCCATCCAAAAACCTTAATCAGTTTAACCTTTCTACTGAGCCAGATCAGTTTACAAATACATGGGAGAGATGAAGTTTGGGTGTGTGTGTTCGAGGGTCTCCGACATGTTCAGGGGATGCAAACCTGGATCGCATAGGACCGATGGTAAACAGTGCTGTGAGCCGCTCCTCTGGACCTTTTTAGACTCATAAAACTTTCCCTGGTTTTCTGTGCTCAGTAGTAGTAGCTTTTTGGCTGTATACTGTCACGGATCGTGTGCATTGTGGGGGCGTACTTAACCTTTTCTTTGCTACAAATATAGCCAAAGTATGTTTGTGGCGTTTTACGAAGCAAACGCATAACGGGTTCTTTCTCGTCTGAGACTGCCATCCTGTCCCACTCCTCGTCTTTAAACACTGGCGTCGTTTTGTGCCCAGTCACAATCTGTGCCACAGCAGCCACTCTGCAAACACATCCACACACACAGTTCAGTGGGTAGTGTGTGTGCTGTGTGTGTTGAGCAGAGGTAAATCTCTGAGAGCATCCAGATGTTTATTTATGTGTTTTGCTGACTTGTCAGTGTGGCATCGGGCACAGCAAAGAACTGAATCCAGAGCACCGTCTGCAGCTGCCCACCTTCACATCTTGCACCAAACAAGCAAACAAGAAGGACATTTATCCACACCGGGACCACTTGTACCTCAGGGCCACACCACAACCCAAGGAAGACAGTATCCCTCCACCCAGCCAGACCCACACTGCACCAGAGCAGATCTGCAGCTAATATATATGAGAAACTGAGCTGCTACTGTGCAAAATAAACACTAAGAGAAGTATGGATAAATTATGTAGCAAAAGACATGTTTACGTTTGGGGTGTCAAGTTTAAATTATGCACCGCGGTGTTCTGTGGTTAGAGTGCCGGCTTTAATTTGAATGTTTGAGAAAAGAAGTGAAGGCTGGTAGAAACGGAGCCAGATAGGCAGTTTAGCTCCACTGATGTCATCCCAAAAGGCGGCATTTTTGCCCTGAATTCATCACAAGGCATTATGCATGACAAGTGATTCGGTATGCGCTAAATGCGGAGAGCATTTCTGAAGCATTAGTAGAGTCCTTGCGCGCACACACGACTCCAGTGTTTGTTACAGGTCGGCCAAAGCTTTCCAACCCTGAGCCCTGTGTGTTTATACTGTCAAGACCTTCAGCCTGTTTTCAAATGCCCAACGCAAAGTGAGAGAGTGAAGAGTGATCTAAACAAAATGGTCCAAGTTGAGTATTGAGGCGTGGCTTTGTGGTGTTAAATGGCACATTTATCAAAACAGCGAGACTTGACCAAAACCACATCTACTGTAATGATTGATAATAAGAGAGATGAGGCGAAATGGAGACATGCACAGAATAGACCAAAAGTCTTGTCATATAAGGACATATAAGGACATGTTACACAGCTCCATCTAGTGTCTTATTACTCTGTTTTATGATAGTGTGACCCAGCAGAACTGGCACAACACTGACTGACATTTAAGCTGGGATTTACCTCTTCCCCCATAGAGTTTTACACCCCAGTGATCTCTAACTGTCTCCAGAATGAAGCCCTCTCGCTTTCTGTTCCCTTTAAAACATCTGTTTCACATTGAATCTGTTCAGCTTCGGAATTAGTTTAACATCGATGTAAAAAGGTTTATGCCGGGTTTAGAAGCAGATTGCTTTCGTTATTCAAGCAGAATTACAGTAGAAGTAAGAAGCCTTTAAGTCACAGCATATCCCTTTGTTTTTCTTTGTCCTTCCAGCTTCTCATAACAGCAAACTTGGCCGTGTCATGAAACAGCTGTCATCTAATCGCACTGCATCCTTGTCAGAGACAAACAAAACATCAGCAGTGCCACTATGTCAGAATTCAGATTTTCAAGGAATAAAGCCAAGACAGTTAGATTAGGTCATGCATGATTGAAAGTACAGCCAGGAAATAACTATTGTATATGGGAAATATGTTGTGTTGTAACTCGGCCTTTGCTCTAACTGGCAAATTGTTTGAGGTAAAGCGAATACCAGGCTCTGACTCAAATTACCGCTAACATAAACATATGTCTGATGAGAAATCTGAGGGAAATATTCCATAAATGTGAAAACATTTACAGAAAAATACCATTGAATAGTGGAACATTAGGACTTTGGCTTGTTGGCGGCTCAAGTCCATTGTAATTTCACAGGAATGAGGTGTGCTTTTGGGCTAAGTGAAATGTACATGACGGTAGGCACAGACGTGTTAGTGCAGTTTGATGTATTGAATATGATAGAGAGATCGATATACTGAAATATGATTTATTGAAATGTGAATGAATGCTGATGTGCTTGCTGTAAATGCCTGGCCTGTGATTGGACTTGACACAGTGAATGTCTTGTGCAGTCTGATTTATTGCAACCAGCCATATCCACATAACTGGAAACTGGACTCTGAAACCCACAGAGAGCAGAAAAGAACACAGCATTGGCACACAGAGGAGTGAACAAATCATGGGGCACCGTGGCACCTTAGTTGCACCACATTTCTGAGGCAGCTGCTTTTTTACCCAGAAGGCTTTGTGGTCTGGTTCCCCTCCAGACAGTTGCATAAACGCACTCTCCTCTCCTTCGCCTCGTTCAGGTCCTTGGGCTTGTGTGTTGATCATGATGCCATCTTGACCTATTGTTTAATTTTACTGGCATGTTTTCTGTCTGAGTACTATAGTGCTTGTGACATCAAGGTATTTGGTTTGGCAACTTGCTGGTCTTCTGCAGTGTTTATTTGTTGTCATGTCAGAGTTATAGAGTTGCCAGTGCGTGCTATAGTAGGCCTGAGCCTTTAGACAGCTGTGTCAACTTCTCCTTTGTGTGGACAGTGGAGACAATGCCAAATAGGGACAAGGGCTCCTATTTTTTCCTTATGCTACTCAATGATACCAAGCTTTTCTTTAACACAGGAACATTGCAACTTTAGTTTTTCAGTTTGTAAGGTTAAGGAGGATCTAATTACTGAAAGAAAATGCTGTTCATAATTATGCTTTTGTTTGTCACCTGAAAATAACAGTTGTTTTCTTTACCTTAGAAAAAGTAAAGAAAATAATATAAAAATGTAATGACACGTGTCTTTTTATATGCCCTTTATACTGTTATTTTAATACCAGTATGAGCTTCATCATGTTCCACCAGAATATTTCTCTGGTCACAATTTTGCAAATTCAATGTCACAGCATTACCACCTAAGAATTAGCTAAAGTAGCCCAGGTAACTTTTATCCCTATTGCAAAAATGACAGTGGACATTGTAAGCACAGCTACAGTGTTGGCAAAATGTAAAAATACTGTCGGTGTACCAATGACCAATGACCGACTAGCAATTCTATACATGTCACGATGTTACTGGTTCCAGTTTAATATATTGCAATACTTTATAAGGTGATATATTGTGATTTAAAAAAGGACTAATTTTAAAGTGTACCTATGCTGTTCATGCTTACGACATTAATTGTGCTTTGTGTATTATTATCAAGAGAGACATAAATTCAGTAAAAAAAATCACCATAAATTCACCACCCTGGACCTTTTTATTACATGAATTACGTGCGGAGACAGAGCCTTTGGGAGCAGCCATTGACGGGAAGAAGTGACATACCTGCATTGATTCCTTGTGATCGAGTGCGAGTAAACAAGCAGCAGTCAGTGAGTGAGACTGAGTGGAAAATATGTGTTCAAGAAGCAAACTATGGCTAACAGTTTTGAGGATATGGGTGTAACTGGTTCCCTATTTGATCTGATAATGTGCCATCTTAGACTGGTGTCAGTGACCAGTTCATCACAGCCCAGCCAATCGGACAAATCAATGTTTCTGCGTCACTACTGGTGCTGGAACAGCCTGTGAAGGAGGCAATATGTTGCTGACCATGCCTGACTGACTGAGCAGTGACTTAGTACTCACACGTACTTGACAACGAAATGAAAGTTACGTGACGGAACCTCGAGTATTATACGTGATCTTTTGAAATAGCTAGCAATGAAAATTTACTACAGGTACCCTTTGATATAAAGTAGCATAAACATTGCATGCAAAATCTGAGTAAAATGAAGTTTTGTCAAAGATAGTTTACAATGAGGACTGTGACATGCAACACTCTAAACCAGTGTTTTTCAACCTTGGAGTCAGGATCCCCACATGGGGTGTCACCTGGAATTCAAATGGGGTCACCTTAAATTTCTAGTAATTGCTAAAAATAAAAAAAAAACTTCCTAATAAACATATATGGTGAGTTGAGAGAGACAGTCACAAACCATAAAAGACATAACAAACTGTGAAGCTGAAACTGAAGCACTGTGGTACTGTTTATCTGTCAAATGTTCAAACTGAAGCACTGTGGTACT
>JAPQRP010000020.1:30283321-30294697 GCA_037367295.1 Apogon hyalosoma
CAGATTTTAGTACAACACAGACATAATACTAGAATAGAATAGAATAGAATAGAATAGAATAGAATAGAATAGAATAGCCTTAATTGTCATTGTGTGTACAAATAAATGATATTGCAATGAAATGAATTAATTTTGTGCTGAGGTGCAGGACTTGTTTTATTTCACTATGCTTTTTTTTTTTTTTTTTTTTTTAAAGCAGTACATTTGAGTATGTGTGTACGTAGTTGAACTAAGTTGAAACTAAATTTGGTTTTGCAGTGGTTAGGTTATTTAGTTGAAAAAGCATCATTTTTTTTGCTTGCGTTCCCTTCTCCAAAGATCCCACAGACTTCAGGAGGACATGTGTGTTGTGTATCGTACCTAACTGGGCAGATTAAGACTCTCTGAAACAGACACGCACACACACACACACACACACACACACACACACACACATATCCACAGATCAGACCAGTCACCGAACACGGCTCTACCATGACAGGCTTAGGTTTCGTCTATATTAAATGGAGGCTTGGTGAATAGAAGGCCCTGCCTGTGTTGCGGGAGTGAATGAAGGAGGCCACGGATGAGCATTGAGCCCAGATGAAGCTGAAGGCCCATTAGAAGAATGGTGTCAGTCTCTCCTTCGCCGTAACCCGACCTGTTGTCAGCAGGCTTCACTAAAGGTCACTGTACAATGGACAGTAGAGACCGCAGCACCGCTCTAACATTTAATGGATAAAGTTATATTTGAACTGAGGCGTCTCAGCTCTGTACAGGAAATTGGTTTTGGTTTGGATTTGAGGGTGGGGAAGTGTTGTGGTTAGTTCAGGAGTGTGCGACATTCAGAAAGAAGCTCTGCATTTAAAGGTTCCAGTATCCAGTTGTATTTTGACAACACATTTATAGTAGGATGACTCGAATAAGTAAAGATAAATGCGTTAAAGAGGCAAAAATCACGCAAAGAAGCTCACGATGGCATGTGTGGTTTTGTACAGAAAAAAAACCCCCATCATTAACAGAATTATCAACATATTGTGAAATATTTTTTGGAAACTTGTTATTTATTTATTTATTTATTTAGGCAGGACAGTGCACATTAATGAACACATTTATACATTCCATTTCAGCATAAACGTGTAAATACGCTAGAGTTAGCGTCAGTGCTAATTTTCATCTGCAGTCCCCACTTAATAAATAAATAATACTGATCCCTGCAATACAGTGGAATAAGTGCAGTACAGAGCAAGACAATGTAATACATTACACAACAGTACAGTTCAATGCACTACAGTACAAAATGACATTTGTGCCTATGTGTCAAGGATTAAAAACCATTCAGCTGTCCCTTTAAAGTGCTAGTGTTCATATGTTTGGTTGTTTCTTAGCCCCACTTTAATCTGGCTTTTGAAAGCAGCATACGTGGGGCTCTCCCCAGTATCCACTGGGATGGTGTTCCTGTGGGTGCAACCTTTATATGATAAAGCATTTTTGCTTGTACCTTGCAGTCCCCCCAGTGGCTGATCTAGTACTGAGCTGGTTGTTTTTTTGTCTGATAAAATCTCCTAGAGGAGGTGGGGCTAATCCATGTAGTGTTTCATAAATAAGACATATGCACTTATGTACGTGTATTTTGTATTATTTAATCATACCTTTTTTGTATCATTCTTTTTTTTTAATTTAACAGTTATATTATTTTTGACCTCTCCCACAGGGACAATGTAATTGTGTTGCTTTGTCAGTAGGTTTGTCTGTTTGTCAGCATGATAATAGAGGAACTACTGCAGTTAAACAATGTTTTGTGGAGTTGCTTCAAAAGTTTTGTTCCATGCCCTGCCTTCGCACAAAATTCTCAAAGATCTGTGTAGTCGGAGGCATAGATTTCAGGAGGTAATGAAGGGCATGCATGAGCATTTGTCTCCCCAATAAGTCGAGGAACTTTATTTTGTTTCACAGGGTCTCATTGTTAGATTTGATCAATATTTTACATGGATAAAATGTGTTGTCAACCTTCAGTCACTCGTCTCAAAATCCTCCCAATTTGATAATGTGAAAAAAAAGTTGGAACATCCAGCTGTACTACAGTTGAGCTTTTAAAGTCTAAGGTTTTATAATGAATGTATGTTATAAAGAAGTTACTTTGAAATGATAAATACATAGATAGATGAGAACAATACAAGTTTGCATTTCCTTTAACACAAAACCATAAATAAATAAATATTTACCATAAACTGACAAAAAGAAGCATAGGTTGATGCATTAAAATGAAAGTGTTTGATGCTGAAAATCACCTGGTGGAGGAACATCAACATTTAGCCAAAATCTCCAAAAAAAAAAAAAAAAAAAAAAAAAACAAGCATAATTTAAACTAAAATAAAACACAAAAGTAAAAAGGAAAGTTAAAAAAAAAAAAAAAAAAAAAAAAAAAATTAGTTCAGTTACAGGAAATGATTCAGTTCAGCAATGTCACCGCTTAATTACACTTGATACACAAGATTTCTTATATATATTTTTGTAGTTTTCTCTGATAGTAACACAAACCAGTGAACACAATAACGTTACAGGACTTTAGGTCCTTAATGCAGGTACCCACCCTTCTCCATTTTCATTGGATACTGCTGTATGGAGGATGTGTATGTTGGGATAACATGTGAAAGTATGCATTTCTATTTTCTATGATATATAGTTTTCATGTGATCAATTTTCAGCACATAATTTGACAACGCACACATGCAGTTTAACAGCTTGGCTTTACCCTTGTTTTAACGTGTCTTATTGTGGTTCTTTTGTCTTTGTGCTCCTCTTTCCGTCTGTCGTGTTCTCTTTTAACTCTTTTTACTGTGTGTACAATCCATCCAGAGTCCTCAGATAGATTGCAGAAAACTGTGCAGAGGAGAGGCTGTGTGTCAAGGTGCTGAATACCTTAATGCCCAGGTGTCAAACACGTGGCCTGCGGGCCTAATTCAGTCTGCCAAAAGGTCCAATCCAGCCTGTGGGATGAATTTGTGAAATACAAAAATGACACTTAAGATATTAACAGACATTATAGTTCAGGTTCCACATTCAGCCCAATTTGATCTCAAGTCAGTGAAATACAGTCAGTATTACAGATCAGTAAAATACGATCATAACGACCTATGAATATTGACAACTCCAAAGTCTTCTTTAAGTATAAAAAAGGAAAATTACATGAAGATGTTTACATTTACAAACTATCCTGAAACTGAAAAATTCTGAACAACCTGAAACATCTTAAGAGAATCTGTGATCTATACGTTTTAATGCACATGTATAAATGATAAACTGAGACAACACTGTTAAAAATTTCTCTCTTTTTTCTAAAGCAATGTCAGATTGTTCATTTTTATTCATATTATTCACATTTTTTTGAAGGATACTTTGTAAATGTAAACAGTTTCAGAATGTAATTTTGCTTTTTTCACTCTAAAACATAGAGAATTGTTTGGAGTTGACATTATTTATAGGTTTTCTTGTTATTATTTTACTGGTCCAGCCCTCCTCAGGTCATATTGGGCTGAATGTGGCCCCTGAACTCAAATGAGTTTGACACCCTTGCCTTAGTGGATTTAATAATATGAGTCTCATTGCAGTATGTCGTCTATACCACTGCCTACCAACACACTCAGTGACTCTTTACGCGGCAGCACTCGTGGGGGGTCTCATCAGGGGCCGTTTCGTCCACCAGTTGGCCATATTTTCTGCTTAAGAGCAGGAGTGGATATGCGAGAAGCCTCATGAATCATTCACATGTTAACAAATCTGTGGTGTTCATTGGCTGAGTGGTTGGGATCAAATGGGCCAAGCTGGGTCGGATATGAGCTTGTTTACAGTCACTGTCACTTGTCAGTCTAACGTAGCATACACAGCAGAACACTTATCTCGCGCTATGCATTACAGCCCATTTAGCGCTGCGCTACGGCACACTCCAGTTTCCCCCGCAATTTATACCGGCCTCGAGGCAGGTGTACTGGCATGCTGTCTTTCAAGTGAACCTGGTTTTCAACAAAGGTTCCTGGATTGGGCCGAGTAATTTAAGAGCTACGGAAAAAATGTTCAAGGTTATACCACCCATGTTCTTAAGCAGCATCTCTCACTTTTCCATGTCTGAATGTGTGGTGTAGAATGAACTCCTCCAGCTGTGTGAGTGATCAAGGCTCTGAGGGAATGAGTGGGACGGTTCCTCTCTGACTCAGAGATGGACACGTATACAGAACCCACACTGTAGCAGAATCCACCAGCTTTACACGGACTGATTTCTGTTTTTTTTTTTTTCTGTGTGTGTCTGTGCATGTGGGTGTTTGTTTATTTCCATGTGTGGTCCTGTGTGTACCTACCTGACTGTGGTGTCTGTTTGTGTGTGTGTGTGTGTGTGTGTGTCTGTCTTTGTGTATGTGTGTGTGTTTGTGTTGCTTGTTCTCCTCCATAGTTCGAGGGCTGCAACAAAGCGTTTTCCCGTCTGGAGAATCTGAAGATCCACCTGAGGAGCCACACAGGAGAGAAGCCATACCTGTGCCAGCACCCTGGATGCCAGAAAGCTTTCAGCAACTCCAGCGACCGCGCCAAGCATCAGCGCACTCACCTGGACACGGTCAGCAGCTCAGCCTCACCTCCCAATGAGGAGATTCATGTTTGACCTGCTGCACTTCAACACTTAGTCTGCAACACAGGCCTTTACATTATGGATTAGAGATGTTAACGATAATGATAAACTTTATTTTGAATAAAAGTAGGAATAAAATATAAAGGTGAATGAAAGGCAAAAAGAAATTACAAATTCAAACAGAACACTCCCGGATATTGAAGGTAATAACCAAAAAAGACAATTATTTCATTGTGGCTCTTTAACAACACTTTAGGTCTGAAATGGAGTAGGAAGAAGTCGAGCTTATATTGTTCAACCTCAAATTTATACGACTTGACTAATCAGTTAATGTATACAGTCCATAATAACAACTATGTTGGCATATTTTCAGAAACTAGAGTGTACTTGATGCACAACAGTAATCAGATAGTGATAGATATGCAGAAGTAATAGTTTGAGTAATTTTAGTCTAAATAGCTTGAAAATTGAAAATTGGTAATTGATATTTTAATTTGAGATGCTGATTGGTCAGTGACCGCATTCAACAGTCTCTTATCTCTGTGTAAAGCTGTGCCCAACTTGGGCTCAGACCCCAAAATTGAGCACTTTTTTGTACTGGGCCACCATTTGGCAGAAGAAAATACACTGTTGTTCATAAAGTAATAATTTTGTTTTCAGAAACACTCCTCTTTTTATTCCTATTTATACACCTTAGGGATGTAATGATTACCGGTATAACGATAAACCGCACAAAATTCCTGACAGTTAGTTTTACAATTTCAATTCTAATTATCATGAAAACCACATTTGAGTTCTACCAACAGAAAGTACATTGTGCCTGTTATTTTATTTGTTTGTTTTTTTCAAAATTCAACTTGGTTCAATTATTTCAGTGTGTGTACATGTACTTTTTGAACATTTTGAGCACATTTCAACAATACTGCAATAATAATGATAACTGTGATCATTTTGGTCACAATAACTGTGATATGAAATGTTCATATTGTTACATCCCTAATACACATCAGTCATAACCAGGAGTAATGATGACATAGTGAGTTCCAGTTATACTTTATCAAGAAGAAATCACATAGTCATTATCATTCTGTGGTAAAAATGTTTATTCCTGCTTTATGGACAACAGTGTTTATAGCAATGATATGATATGTAGATTTTTTTTTTTTTATTGAAACAGAACAACAGCATTCTTTGGAAGAGTTTATATATGTTGAACCTTAACAGAGGGATATGAAACTAATAGGAGAGGTCTCAGTTGTCAAGGTCACAAGATAAAAAAAAAAATTCTATAAAAGATAAAACAACAAAATTGACTTCCAAACACGAGAAGAACAATGCAACAAAATGAACCTGACATAAAAGATAAAAATGATGTAAAACACACAACAAGCTGAAAACAATGTAAAAACCATAACTAAAAATTTCAGATAGTGTTTTGACTGTGAAAGCGTAAATACAAATGTGTTTTGTGTCCCAATAAAGACACCTTCTTCTTTGGCTCTTGAACTGAAAGAGTTTAGGTATCACTGGTGTATGTTCTTAAATTCTACGATGTTCCAGCTGTACAATTTAACAGAATTTTAATTTCTTCAGTTAATTGCTAAGTAATAAACAAGCCACTGGCCATTGTGCACTAAACCCTGACAGCATGGTGCATGAAGCTCGCTGAACATTATTTTTTAACTTATATTAAATATGTCCATTTCAGGAAAAACCAAAGTCAGTGATCACAGAGAATGATTCAGCTGTTGTTCATACATCAGGATGTGAGGGTCAGTGACATCTATGTCAGTTTATTTTGTTAAAGACAGGGGAGCAGCTTGGAAATAACTGAGAAGTTCCTGCTGGTTAACGTGTAGTCTTTATGAGCTACAATTAATCCTTTACCGTTAATTCATACTAGTTTAGCTGCCTGACAACAGAACAGGTGGCTCTGTCAAAACACAGTATCTGGGGAATAAACAGGTGTATTGGGCAGTCTGTCTCACACTGAAGGAGGCAAAGATTAAAACCCACCTGTGACATTTGGGTTAGTGTAAGTGGATTAGCTGTCTCCTTTACATTAGCTCTGGAGTCCTGGAAACAGCCTTTAGTCTTTCACTAAAAATGAGGTGGCATCCCAAGGAAAATTGTCTTGCACTACTTAATTCATACTGGTCTAGAGCTTGGATTCTCAACCTTAACCCATAAAGACCCAACGGCCACTGGAAACCAAAATAATCTACTGATCTAAATTGTTTAATACCTGTTGATCCACTAATCCTATCAATACATGTCAATAATTGGTGTAAAATACAGTTTGTCATCTTTTCATGGTCATCAGATATGACCCATTTGGACGTTCAGAGGCTCCATAGTGAACGTGGAAACACTGTTATCTTCCACAACAGTGATTCACCAGTAAAACCCATGGAGTTTGACAAATTACAGTGGATGGAAAGACTTGTTTTTACATTCAGTCATTGATATCTTTGCTGAAAAAGTTGCTATTTCTTAAAGTTTTAACCTTTGGAAATTTGCCATTGACATAACATGCAGCTTGATATTGATACTTATACAGGCTAATGCCCCCATTTTGGTTTCAGTGCCCCCTTCTCAGCTTTCTCCTTCCAAACGCCCCCTGACAGTGCCCCAACGCTCCCTGGGGGGGCGGTACTGCCCCCATTGAGAAACACTGATCTACATGATCAGTGAATTAAATATAGCAAAGAGCACGATTTACACTGAAAAATGCAAAATACAGGTGAGAATATTATAATAAATGTGATAATTCACTTTAAAAAAAAGGTTAAATATAGAGAAAATTCATTTGGGAACTGCCACAAAAGTAGCACTGGGTCTTAATGGGTTAAGGTCATGAACCAAAATAGGTCTCCAAGGGATTTTTTTTGTGTGAAGTAAAATAGATTTTTATTTGCCATATGCTCATGGTATGTACAGTCAAATGGAAGAAAAAATACAATAATGCTAATAATAATAATAATAATAATAATTATTATTATTATTATTATTATTGTTATTATTATTATTATTAATTATTTAATAATGTAATATGTGAATTAATTTTCCTTATTAAGGTAGAAGGGACTTCTCACAAAGCCTTGTAAATGTAAAGTAAATTAAATCTAAAGCAGATGCCTCTGTGATGAGACATAAGATGAAAATAAATTGAAAATACAGACAAAAGTTAAAAAAAAAAAAGATGACAGTGACCTAAAATGTGTATAAATTTGCTTCCATAGGAGACATAAGATTTATTTCTTGGATCTTGAGCTGAAAGTGTTTG
Organism: Apogon hyalosoma; assembly: GCA_037367295.1. Lineage (NCBI taxonomy): Eukaryota > Metazoa > Chordata > Actinopteri > Kurtiformes > Apogonidae > Apogon > Apogon hyalosoma. The sequence goes on from JAPQRP010000020.1 coordinate 30,291,208, forward strand.
GGGACCAGTGGTCTGGAGAGTCATTAAATATTGTCCAGTGAGACCAGTATAAATGTTTTAGAATATGTATATAAACCAGGCGTCAGCAGAGTCACCACCAGTCCCAGTCTGCCTGATGCTCGCTGCTACCAGATGTCAGTAAAAAGAAGACAATGTGTTATTTAAGACAGGACTGTAGTCACATAAACTATTTTTTTTTTTTTTTTATGTGTCTAACGAGGCTTATGCTGTCGGGGGCCGACAGCAAGGGTATATCCCCAAAATTCCCCCAATCCTCTGCTCCCCCAACCATTTGGAAGAAACACACCATCTGGTGTCTAAATATGACATCATGCAAACTCAAGGTAGTGACCTGAAGAAAGAAAATTGTTAGACAATCATTATAAACTCAATTTGATCTACATCCACCTGATAGTGGCAGAATAATGGTCAGAGAAACCATTTTTCCCACAAAACTCCATCATAGAGGAGGTTCTTCCACTAGGCGTCCTCTATGTTGATTATCAAGGGAGAAGAAATCTAACCAAATCTGTCCTAGTTATCGCGTTCACACCAAGGATATCCGATGGTGGCGGTCAGGGCAAAACCAGGACAAAACCAGTACATCCCCAAAACCCAGTTTGGTGGATATAATTACTGGCTGAGAATGATAAAATCCTGACCCATCCCTGGTCAATGTCCACCCTGTAACCCCATCTTTGCTTTTTTACAGTAACATTAAAAAATCTGCACTGGCGTCCAAGTCTCAGAGGTGATTTCCACGTCTTGACAGTGTCAGGCTTTAATTTGCCGTCAGTCAGGGAGCGCTGAGGTTTCTCCCTCTCTGTACGCTGGCAGTGACAGGCTGCAGATCATTAAATGATCAGTTCCATTAGGTCGAGTCAGCGTTTGGGCCATAACAGCCTTGGGCTCAGACAGAGCTTCGCCTGTTTCTCTGACCTGTGGAAAAGGAAGGAAAGGTTGAGTCAGCCATCGCTGCCACTCGTCATGTCTCAGACCCACCAATACTTCACTTTATCACCGTCTTCACGCCAACACAGCTGTTTTGATCAAATTATGCAGTTTAGTAGAGTTGAGGTCATTTCCTCATGATGTAGGATAATTTCTTCTGCATTTCAAAGTATATTTTTTTAAGCCATTTGTTTAATACAAGCACTTCAACTTACATGTTGAATTAACAATAAATGGTTTAATGAATTTGTTAGTCGCAAAACCAGTAATGTGTTATCTTTGAATTTATGATGATCCATAAATACAGTTAACCCTCCAGGGTCTATGATCACACCGTCAGGATCAGATCACATGTAGACTGTCACTGTCAACTTCACCCAGAAGTGCACATTTGAAACTCTTTTACCAGTTTTGTTTGACATTAATAGACATAGATCATTGATGATGTTGGTGTATTTTTGGGCCCAATATGTTATTGAAATGGGTGAGTGAAAAATGATCAGATCATATAGGTAAAGTTCTGCTGAAAAAAAAAAAAACACATTTTTTTATGTGGTATGTTAAGGCGAAATCAGAAGTATTCTAAAATGGCCAAAATATGTTCAGACCCCTAAGGGTTAATCAGTGAATTTATACAAACACAAACTAGCTCAAAGACAAACAGACAAAAAACAAATACAATTATTAAAAATAAATTACATGTTGTTGGATGTTATTTTTGAAGTTAGCATAAATATTTAAATCCACTGTCAAAGCCATTATTTTAAATAGTCTAATATGTCTACAGGCTCATGTCCACTTTTAACAAACAATATCTGCAATATTGGTGACTCATAAGTTGTAAAATTTGCACCTAAGGTAGATTTTGCTGCTCAGTTTCATACGCTCAGTCCATCAGTTTGTATTAAAATAGCATCTTGATAACGGAATAGCTTTAATTGGGGAAAAAAAATTACCATAATATTTATATTTGTCCAGTATGTTGCCCTTTACTGCTTTACTGGCCAGACACCAGCGCTTCTTGAACCTGAAATAGTAAATTATTCAGAGCTTGAACCTCTTGAATATGCACTTGTGTTACTCTACTAGTTAAAGGTTTTCTTCCACCACCCACTCTTTCCCTCTTTCCACAGTAGGACAAACGATACAGCTAATCTGGGACCCCGACGCTTATGGCTTCACATTAACACCCGGCTAAGGCTCTCGCCGTGACTGGCCGACTCGCTGCCCTGCCAAAAACACTTCAGGGGAAAATCATTCTCAGGCTTTAATGATATTTATTCTACACAGAAGTCGTTCTTGTTATTTTTTTTTGTTTTGTTTTGTTTTTTTTTTTTACTCAAGGTCCTGCAATCTATTGGGTGCGTCGCTTGGCAAAACAAACATGGTGGAGATGAGTGGCACAGTGAGCGGCTTGAAATAACAATGGCTTATTTACAGAGAAGGTCTGGGCACGGAGGGAAAGCCAGTAAAGATGCATATCGTCTTACACTTTAATGGCTTAACTTATAGCCCTGAAGATGAAAAAAAGACAAGCCGTAAGGGGAAAATTCCTCAATCAGCGAGCTACATGCTATATTTGCTTGGTTAATGAGAGGAATGTGAAATGATGAGGAAACTGCATGACAGTGCAGTCCTTTTACAGATGTCACTTCTGTTACATTCATCTGCCGTCTGCCTCTTAGCGGTCCGTCTGTCAGCACACACACTAACATGCAGGCTGACGACATGGAGCACCACCAGACCACTCGAATAACTATTTACTCTTAATTGTTCCACAGTATTCCAATTAAAACATTTCCCAGAACAGTTGTCTGTAAAAAAATAAATAAATAATAATAATGATAAAATCCAAGCAGCACAAGTGAAGCATAGCCATATTCTGTATGTACGGGACATTAATCACGGTGTTTGCTGTCATCAGTGCCAAAAACAGGACTGTTATTACTGCAGCGGGAGAAGAAAGGAGAGGGCAAATGAAATGTAACACTCCCTCAACAGCTTTTAATACTGAATAAAGTATAGTATATCTGTACGTATACAGAGCCATAACATAAAAACTGGAGATAATTTAATTAAGTTACAAAATACAAACTGAGTTGATCAACACGCAGTCAGGTGAGAAAATATTCTAATCCCATGTTAACCACACTACAAATATTATACAATGAGAGTATAATTAATAGTGCCACTGGTGTACAAGCAGTAAATTCACCTTTCACTGTATGAGCTTAGTTTTCTACTAGCACTGGAGAAAGAATAGCACCGTTCATCATCGTTCTGAAGAAGTAGTTTCTATTATAAGTTACACTCACCTTGGACAACACTGAGTGTAGTGATAAGACCTCTGAAAACACTGTTAGGAAAAAGTTAATTTGATGGGACATTATCCACGCTATTAAAATGACTAAATACCTATAAAAGAAAACAGCATATGAAAAGATATACAGTCATAGAAAAATAATTATTAGACCACCCTTGTTTTCTTCAATTTCTTGTTCATTTTAATGCCTGGTACAACTAAAGGTACATTTGTTTG
>JAPQRP010000020.1:30298982-30323243 GCA_037367295.1 Apogon hyalosoma
GCCTTCGCCCTTAAGTGGCTGGGATAGGCTCCAGCGACCCCCGTGACCCTAGTGAGGATAAAGCGGGTTCAGAAAATTGATGGATGGAAAAGAGATTTAACTCCAATAATGCCATGCTATTTCATGAAACTATATCTTTTTTTTATTACTATATACACCTTGTGGCTAAAATTACATACTGTAAGTTTAAAAATTACTTGAGGAATAATATGAAACAAAGTGAAACAACCAGAAACAAACAGGGAACTTTGCAACTCAATACTCAAGCCAAGGGTCTGATTTAACAATATGTAATTTCTGCACAATTGAAGAGTAAATGACCCTGTGGTATAGCATGGGATCTGACGTAACCTAGAAATCATGTTAAGAGATGAGTTAATGTATGACAGTTTTCCATGTTACGTTCACTGACATAGATTACTGTTATGTCATTTCATTTTTTTAAATGAAGTAGCTGTAAGTCATTTTTAATGTTATTATCAGTGACACCATTGACAGGTGACCAAATGAACAGGGTCATTCACACTGAATAAAATTACAGTTTTTCCTTTTTTTTTTTTAATTTGATCATTTTTAGGCCCGTTTGATATGATAAAGTTATTTAAAATGATTGCTCAAGTCACCAGATATTTTAATGCTGAAATATTCCATCTTATGAGGTCAGATTTAGAACACACAATACATTAATAAGGATGTGTATATTCAGAGAGAAACACTGTTTACCTGCAGTGAGCATTAAAGCAGAGAACCACAGGAGGGTTTGTATCAGCAGGTGAAAACTACATCATCTCCACTCTGATCTGCATCTTTGTCCAATTTCACTGTGACACACAACAGTATTGTTAACGATGCGCATTATCCACATATTCATGTAGTTGGTTTAATTTTGGGGTTTTGAGGTTGCGGGTGGGGTGGTTCTGAGAATTGTTTCCCCCGACAATAGATCAGGTTCAACCACATTTCATCGTGTTCATAGTCAAAAGCCTGTTCTTTCCCGGAGTGGAAGAGGGTAAATAAGACAGAGAAAGGGCTCATTGTTGTGGAAGGAGCTGGATAGTGGCAGGCTGGATGATGTGTTCCTTTGCTTCGAGTCGTAAAAGGGAAACACATGTGTGCTTGTAGCATTGTTAATAAGCTGTAGTGCTGAATACCCCAGTGGCCAGATGTTATGGACAAATGTCAAACAAATGCTCTTACTCCACTCTTGGAGCGGGGCTGGAGAAAAACTGTTAGGAGTGTCACTGTGGGGAAAACGGAGCCCCAATTACATATGATGAATGTTTTGCAGGGTCATAAGGATTCTCAGGACACGTGCACACACATACAGTATCTAAGTGTGAAATCATCACATGGAAGATGCCAGTTGTAAAAACTATTGTACGTAAACATGTTGAAAAGTTTGATTGTTTCTCATTTCAGTGGCTAGAAGGGCTGGGGGCCTTTAAAGATGGAAGTTCTGGATGAATAAAGTTGTCTGTCCACTTGGCTCAGTGCTGTGGATGAGCAGAAAAGTAAACAGATACTAGAGAAGATTACGGTAATAATGCTGAAGAATGTGAATCAAACCACAGTCCAACCACAACATTAAAATGTGGAATTGATTTTAAACTGGATTTATGGACGGACAGACAGAAAGGCAGCTACACAGACAGATGGACTGATTGAACATTTTGGAAGTAAATTGGGAAAAAAAAGTCAGTGGAGGACGTGAGCTTTGTTAGATGTAACCGGACCACTTTTCTTACACTTGACTTAAACGGGTCCAAATGACTCACAGCAGCTGCACCAGGTTTTCTTGGCATCATAAAGTCATCGCTTTTCACCACTATACACTCCACTGAGTATGTATTAGTCCAGATAGTTAAGATGACAGCATGGTGAAAGGAACACACAAATGATTTAGTTTAGTTTATATTTTAACTTCTGATGAACATTCTTAATTTGGATGGAGACGAGTGTATTTGTATGAAAGTCTCCTGTTGTTACAAATACTTCAGTGTGTGTTTCACATGAGTTTTTAATTATTAGAAAACTTATTTTATGTTTTTGTTCTTACATGTTAACACAAGTATTTCTACTTTCTACTTATAATTAGCAATTATTTTCATTTTGCATCATCAAGACACATTTAAACCTAAATGGATCAAACAATAAAGTTCGAGTTTCAAAAACTCCTATAAAAGACAATCCCATGGTGCAAATAGAATGGCTTGGAATGGAATCAAATCAAATAGGCTTTATTGTCATTACACTGGTTGTGCTACAAAATTGCAGGTGGTCTCTACCAACGACAGTGCACTTTCATCAAAATAACAACACAATAAGATACAGACAAGTATTAAAAAATATATAAAATAGTGTTCAATCAAAATATGTACAGAGATATAATGTATGAAAGGGTAAAATTTAAAATATAAAAGTAGTATAACAATGTGCAGATGTAACAGTGTAAACATTGTAAACATACATGTGCCAGACATGAGGCACATGTTCATTGTATCACACACAACAAATGTAAGACAAACATGTTAAGAGACTGAGACAAGACCATGAAGAAAGAGAGTTTCAGTGTTTCGAGTAGTTTTTATTTGATTTGATATTAGAATAGGTTTATAATTTTCACTCTATATTATGACATGATGGTAAGTTTTAGTTTCTTCCTCCTTCTTAAGCTTTGCCACCGATGGTAAAGCCTCATCTAATACTGTAATAAAAGCAGTAGCAGAAGCTAATACCATTTTTGGTATTAACCTTAACCATTACCCTTTTTTTACTCGGTGTCTTGATCCTGGCCCACCGTGCCACAGTGTGCACACCAACCCCGTTTTAACTCCACTGGATCTTAACGGTAAATCTCCTGAGAGAATCCTAGACGTGGTTGTTAGTGCAGTCCTGGTGTTCACCCCAGCAACTGTAACATTTTATTACAGCGAAATGGACTGATGTATTTAGCAGAGGTCAGCTGTGCCACTGATCCGCAGCACAGGTGTCCCGTTTCTCCATCTGACACTGGTTTCTTTTAGGTTTAGGTTTCTTCTTCGTGCCGTATGATCGACTCTCCATCTGAAATGTGTCTTTACTTGCCCCCATTACTGCTGTTGGCAGCGAGAGAAACAGAAGCAGCCTCACACTGGCTCAAAGTTGGCACGGCGATCACTCATCCAACATGTCCGAGGCCAAAGCATGACTCAAAAAGGAGCATATGATCTTTTCTCTGGTTCCCCCTGACTGACAATGTATACTCATTTGCAGAGTTACTGTTTCAAATTACAGTCACATTATTGCAAAAGGAGAAAACAAAAAGTACACCCCACATAGGGGCCTGCCTACAAATAGACACAACTGAAACTCTATTTTTTTTTTCTTGGGTTGTGTAATCTTGCAAACCAGATGGAGCTTTCTTTAAACGACTAAAGTTTGTTTCTCTTAAATGTTTTCTTTTTATTTCTATTTTTTTGATTGACAGCTTCGGCCTTGCCCTCACCTGGAGCAGGACGTCCTAAGTGACTGCCTGTCCATGCAGCACCTCCAGAGCTCCACGCCCTCACAGCACCTCTACAACGGAAAAGACGGACGTTCCCCTGGTCTGGGCCAAGACATCTTCACAGGTGCACACATAAGACTGAGCTCTTTCATCCAACATACCACCTCTCCCCGTGTGAACACATTATTAGAGAGGAAACGTCAGGTTTAAGGTTTTCAGTGTTAATGCAGTTCGGTTTTACTGGGAATATCACCATGGTAACTAATAGCCCACAGCCAACCCGTTCCAGGACAGGTTATGACTTAGTTAAAAGATTAAAACTTACAAGAGCACCACCTAGTGACCGCCCCATTGTCTTCTTGGTGTCAAAACAGATACTTACAGGCCCATTCATGCTCCCTTTACGTACATTAATAGGTATGTCCGTTTAAAATCTTGTGAAGTGTCACTGTCTTCATATTTCCATGTATCCATTGTGTTGGAATGAGAGTTTATCAGTCCATCCACCAGAGGGTGCCACTCTCAGTTAACATACTGGCTGAATACTATGAAGAAGAGTAATGTTTTTGAAGAAGAAGAAGAAAGCCAATAATAACAAACATGGCAACAACAGAGGATGTATTACTAATGTGGATACTGATGTTAATATTGAGAAGGGTAGTTATCATAAATATGCTGGTAGTTTTTCACTAACTCACACAGTCGCTCTTTGAAAAGTCATGCTGTTTACGGAAATTATTCTCTTCAAATCTCAACACTGCCTCCACAGTTCCCAGTGGGACTGCTTCGTATTCTCCGTTTGGGCTTACATCCGCAAGCTCCCAGGGAACAGACAGAAATGCACACATAATGAACGCAGAAGATGGACAGAATGGTCCATCCTTATACACATACGTCTGTAACATAGAGCATGAATGGACCTTAAGGGTGTGTCACAGTTCCATAGAGATGCTGTGGTAAATGGACATGGCTTTACATAGGCTTTATCCACTTGAATACCTTCAACGTTCCCAAATCTCTTTATTCTGTATCTTATTCACCAATTTACCCACAGACACACACACACACATACACTTGGGGGTTCAGTGTCTTTCCCCAAAACGCTTTGACATGTGGACAGGAGTCAGAGAATGACCCAGTAACCTTGCAGTTTTGTGGATACCCTGCTCTACCTCCTGAGTCTTACTGACAGTGTCTCTCAGTTTTTAGGGACTGTCTACACCACGGACGTCCACACTTTTTTGGCTTGTGAGCTACTTTTAAAATGATCAAAACAAAATGATCTACCTACACTATGTGGGTTTGAGATCCGGCAGGAACATTAACAGTACTGTCATTTAGTCCACTGGCTAGTTTCTGTTTTTTTTGTTTTTTGTTTTTTGTTTTTTATGCAATGCGATCTTCACGCACTACCTTCATGATTCAGTGGTCTATCGCAATCTACATATTGGACGCCCCGGTCTAATCCCTTTAGCTTTCCACCTCAAGCATCCATGTTTTCATATTTGTACTTTACTTGATTCCCGTAAGAAAAGAACAAATATTTGCTAGCGCTAAATGTCGTAAGAACACATCTAACTACACACTCATTTAATCAAGTACACTACTGTAACTATAGTCAAATCCCCTTGTGTCTTAATAACAGAACAGTAATACTGATTGGTCCTTTTGTCACCTTTCCTTCCTTCCTTCCTTCCTTCGGCTGCATTTTAGTCATATATTGTATATTTTCCATTTCTCATATCTGTTCAGGACTATAGTTTGTTCTGGGTTGATTTAACAAGTTGACAACCACCGTTGTGACAGTGCTTCTGCATGACTGTGGCCGTTTAGTTCAGCTTCACCAATTTCTTCTACCTAATGCAATCTCTCATTGACATTTTTTATTGCTTTTTTTGTCTTTCAATAAATGTTCTGGGTTTTACTGTCCATATTCTTGGGGAAACTGACACCAGCTACAGCTTTTAAAAAAGGTTAACAATGTGTTATTTAGCATCCAGCCAAGCCACAAACATATCATACATCTCTGTAACTTTTAAACAATGTTTTTATGTAGTTTCAACACTCCAAGTTATTGTCGGTTTGTGCTACGTGCAGTTTCCGCTGACTAAAAATGATGATGAACAGATAGAACCATGTCTAGATTAGGAATAAATCCACACATGGACCCTCCTGCCACTTGACTGGTTTCAATCTGTCAAAGTAATGATGTATTATGAACGGTGATGTTAGGTCAGAGGAAACTGAATTAACAGCAAATAAAGTTAATCTTTCTTGGCTGGACTATTTGTTTTATAAAATTGGGAATAGCGTTGTATCTTCTTTTGTTTCACTTCGGATTTTTGTAGTTAAACTTGGGCAGCAAACACATGTGATACTACATAGTCATTTGGCTTAATTATAGACTGTCATGTGACATTAATTGTAGCACCATGATGGAGCAGATGAAAATGTGAATGCAGGAGACTGGCTACCGCCCAAAATATCAATGGCCAGGGAGTATTTGTTCCAAAACAGAAGAACAGGCCTGTAACTGAGGTCTGACCGCCAGAAATCCCAACACCTGGCAAAGCAATCACCAAATCACTGGTGGTAATCAACAACCATGTCAGCATTCCCACAGATGTATTATAGCAATTTTGAGCTTTCAGGCAGCAAAAAAAATCCTTCTTTTGTTCAAACAAATACCACTGCTGTAATTTGTTTAGTACAACTTATACATATTTAAGTTGGACTGTATGAGGCTATTTATATTTAGCAAGAAATGTTACAACCTTGTACTTTTATTTGTTTGGGTTGAATTTCATGGCCATTTCATATTAACCCATCATCTTGTCATGCAAAGACTGCAAAAACCATTAGCTACTGCAATAATCTGGGAGCCTTTATTCGTCACGTGTGGCCTTTAAAGTTGCATTTCTCTAACTGATGAATTGGACCGTCACTGTGCGTCAACACTACACTTGAATATAAACCAGAGAGATGAATGACAATAACAATCTTGAAGACAAAGCAGATGCCCAGCGGTGTCCTTAGCTTATGGACACATCTGTCCTTGTTTCTCGTCTGTACCATTTCCAAGCTCCCTGTTGCTCTCTGTTATTGTTGCTGGAACTCAGATGACTGTGAACACTGAGTGTGTCTTTGACCAGGCCTCTGAGTTTTTGGCTTTTTACCCTTGCCCCCTTTCTGTTTCTGAGTGGATGCTGCCTGCTCTTTTGTTGTAAATGGTTTAAAGCCCTGAGGAAGTTCACTTCTCCTGAGCTGATGCCAAAGCATTTTAGGATGCAGTGTTATTCACAGCCCTTGCCAGCAGGGAGATGTTGCAGGTTGGCATTCAGGATCCCCATTTGCATGAATCTTACTTTGTGCTCAGGCCAATAGGATGCATGTTAGAGGTGGGGCATTATTAGCACTTGTGGAACAGAAAATGAGTCATACTTCCAGTAAGAGTTAAACTTGTTTTTCTGTTGTGCGTCTGCTCTCATTCACATGGCTCTAGTGAGACTTACGAGAAGCCCCTCTGTTTTATAGAGCGTAATTAGAGCATTCTGTGATTAACCAGAGGAAGGACTGATCAGAGTTTTAGTGCAGAGGTTTACGTGCTCCTGCTATTATGCTGAATGGTTCATATTCTTCACCATCTTCTCCTAGCATGGTGCTTTCTTCCTGAACTCAACGAGAGGCCGGTCAGACCCGTCCACGACATCCTCAATACTTAATAATCCTCCACTAACTCTTAGAAGAGTGCCATCAGATCTGCACTCCCTCCCTCTGCAAGGAAGCAGCGATGAAATTGAGGCAATCACAGCCATTATTTGTCGACTGTTTTGCTGGTCTGGTAGCAGATGTTAGGGCTAAAGGGGAAAACATTTAAGGCCAGTGATTGATGATTTGCGGGTAATGAATCAAGCTTGTAACCATTTCAGAATGCTGTCAGAACAGGCTTTGGCATGCTTCCACTTGAGAACAGCTGTGTATGGAAACGGCAAAACCAGGAGCACCGATCCTCTCCCTTCCTTTCATCTCGTCCTGTCTTCTCCACCCGTCGCTGGTAACTGCCCCAGACAGTTAGCACACAGCTCTGCTCTTGAATGCTGGGAAAGAAATCAGCCAATAAATGGAGCAGAAGATAAATAGATTTACCGTGTCTGCAGAGTTCAGCTCAGTTACTCCTAATATCACAAAGTGTCCCGTTTTTCACTAATTCAGATTAAGCTTCACAGACAAAGACGCATTGTAATAAGAACAAACAGGGATCTCTGTAAAATTCATTAGTCGCAGCTTTAGGGGTTTTTTGCTCAAAAAAGAAAAACAGATCCATCATCATTCACAGCTTGAAACATTAGAAAATTTTGGCAATGTACTGCTAGTACTAGAAGAAAATATTTACACCCCCAAACACTATTGTGTCAACAAAAGGCAAATCAAATAATAAAAACAATCTCCGTTACTGAAAAGAGACTGAATGAGAGAATGTTGTGGATACACTGGAAAAGTCAGGAACTTGGCTGTAAGTTTCCATTAGTGTGCTAACAGTTGAAGGAAATCAAAGAAACCAAAATTTTAATGGCTTTGTCTTATATTATTTAGGCCCTCTCCCACGCCCCTAGGGAATAGACAGCCTCAGCAATTACAGCATGTTGACTATGACACATATATCATGTACGTAATACACTCATAACCATCATGAGTATCAGCGCACACAAACAGAGGTGATCCAGTGACCTTATTCCCCCTTTTAAATAGCCTACTGTTCAAAGTCACTGCTGAAACATATGTTACATTTTACTTCATTATGCTTTAATAAGAACAAGCAGCTGAAAGGACGAGCAAGGCCAATCCCTGTGGCAGCACAAACAATGTACACTAAATTACAAACAGCGCAAACACAGAACTTTTTCTTTTTTTTTTTTGCTGAGAATTGGATGAGGATTGTCAAAACAAAATCCTGTTGCCATGAAATAGCTTTTAATTTTCTCAAAGAAAAGATGGAGCGCAGAGCCCTAGAGTTTGTTTGACACATTTACCAAATTAGCTTTGTTTGTCTTTCAGGCCTGTACGCTGGCTCCAGCACCCCCCATCACAGCGCCTCTGTGGAGCTCCTCTCCCCCAACGCTAACCCCACCTCTGCCGCTGAGCTGCCCTCCAGACAGCACAGACTGGAACGGGACCTCGGCAGCCCTCATCACCTGTCACCTTTGGCTGCAATGGATGGGACGAGAGACGGGTGAGTCATCCACATACGTGTAATATTATCAGTCTGGTATGGGCTGGAAAACAGATAATTGTCTCTGCTATTTCATTTTCCAAAACACCTTGTAACTCTGCTTTTTAGTTAATTATTATTGTTATTATTAAGATGTTTATGTAAGGTGATAAAAGAACATTTCATTGATTGATTACTGTATTGATTTTTATTTCTCCATATGAATATGAGAAAAATGTGTCCTCACATTTAACAGCCCTTGTCATGTGACCAAAACATGAATTGTTGATTGACATCCTCAGTTCACATAAATATGCTGTGTCCAAAATTCCATTGAGACCACAGCCTTGGAGTCAACAGTAGGGTGGACCAAATCTGGAAGTCCCCGCAAAAGAGAAAAAAATAATCAACACATCTTGCCATTCAGAAACCTTTAAGTGTTTTGGACCTCAAAACCCAAACTGTACAACGAAAGGAAAGTTTACAAGCCTATAAGAACTTTGGTCATGCAAAAGAATCACATTCTTAATTCTTGACTTAAAATAATATTAAAAAAAAACTGCAGCTTCAGCTCACTAATATTACTATTTACATGCTAACATACATACATACTAGCTATATAGCTGACATGCTAGTCAATTATGAGCCAGTATGCAGCTTTAGATCCTCGTGCAGAGGGCTCCTGGCTGTTCCCAGGTCGAGGTTTAAATCAAAAGGTGACTGCGCCTTCTCCATCAGAGCCCCTCGACTTTGGAACGGCCTGCCCAAGGAGATAAGGCTTGCAGAATCAGTAACATCTTTTAAATCACTTCTTAAAACACATTTTTATAGGCTTGCCTTTATGTTATGTTGTCTCTTTTTAATGTTGTTAATGCTGAATATTTATTTTTACCCTGTTTTGGTGGTTCATGTATATTGACATACATGATGTTGTTTTATTCCCTGATTTGACAGCATCGTGTTATGTTATTTCTGCCCTCTCTACTACAATACATTCATATTTATTTAGAGTGTCATGTTTTCGCATTTGCTGTACATATCTCTTTTATTGTGTTGTTTTGTATGTTTTAGTGTCTTTGCTTGCATCTTGTTTTTTTCAGTTGTATTCTGCTGTTGTGCCATTCTGCTTTGTCTGTCAAAGCACTTTGTAAACTCAGTTTTTAAAGGTGCTATATAAGTAAAGTTATTATTATTATACATAATCAGCAATAAACAATAGAACTGGAAAGTACACAAATATACACACTAGGACCCGCAGCTCTCTCCTCTATGTTCAAACCATCATTTCATGACACTATGGAAAATTGAAGCCTCAGAGTAGAATAGTAGAGTCCCTTATGACAGAATCTTAACAGTGATTGGTTATTACACCTGTCAATCACTCCTCCCATCTTTACTGATCTGTGAGTTCCCCTTACCTCAGTCACAAGAGGAGGTGACAGATTCTTGTTACCTCTTAGACCACTTCAGTTAAAATATGCTTAAAGGTAACTGTGAATGATGGATTTTTGGCAAAATATCTCGGAGCCTGAAGTTTTTAATTACAGTACACACATTGAGTATGTAGTGCACAGTATGGGATTTTGAAGCTGAAGTCATGCAGTGTCACAGTCTATTAAATCCTGCTTTTATAGCTCAAGTTGGCGCCGTAAGATGTAATAATGTTTTCAACATTTGCTGCAGCTTACAATATATTACTATATTTATAGATGTGTCCTCCAATCCATACAAACAGATCATGGGTCATTCAAACTTTCCTCCTCACATAAGCCCAACCTTGATAATATCATGATCACACTGTGTTTCATTTGTTTTTCACCGATTTATCATCCTCATTCCAAGCTGAACCTTCAAGCGAACTCACTTAGATCATGTTAGTTTAAGCCTCTTGGTCTTGCTGACTAAACCATTTGGTTGTCTTACTGGAAACGGACTCAACTCTACACCCTCTAAGACATCCCTAAGGGGGAGAAGGGCTGTGCCGGTCACGAAGGGGTCAACATGACACATCACCAGCTCTATTTCTGGCACTCATGTCAGTGTTCATAAGGTCCCCCATCTCTACTGGACACTACAGCATCAGCGTGATGACTGAACCGCTTGGCCGGACATGATTCACACTTTAATGAGTGTAAACTGTCAAAGCCGTGTGATAGCATCATGTTCTATTGTTTATTATTCAAAAGTCCCTGTTTTGATTCGTGTTCCCTGTTTTACCCTCAGAGAACAAGAGTCAGTGTATTCTTAATGAAAACACACCAAACATTTCACACTGTGATTTGTTAATGTGTCATAGATCAAATAGAAACAGTTAACTGCATTAAATTATGTCATTTCAAATGATGATGAATATTTGTTCTTAAATTAGCTCTTCTGGGGATACTTTTAATGAATATGTAATAAAACTGTAAAAGTAGTGTTTAGAACTAAAAGGTTATTTCACTTATTTTAAGGGGTTGTATTCATGCCAGTGTAACGCCGACTGTAGATGATGTTTGACACAGCCCAGTTTGGAGAAGTAACGACATCGAAGCTACGCGATGTACTGCAGAGGAAAATGCACTGGTAGAATCCTTACATTAAAGCTGGTCTACAGCTGTGTCAGTTTGTCACTTTTGTTTTTTTGGGTTTTTTTTCTTGTCAATTTGTGATCTTTGTGTGTTAACATATTAACTCAAACTCAAGACAAGAATCAAAGTAATGTTTTAAGTAACAGTACACCAGTATCCTCTGAGTTCTTCAAGGTAAAATGAGCTAGAAAGGTTTGTCACATGGCACTGTAAAGCATAAAAAAGTAAAAATATTAAGAATATATTATACATGCAAAATGATACTGATTTAAGTGGACTTTTTTTAAGAGCAGTAAAATGTTTTTACAGCCGGCATCATACATATCCACAACCCACTTTAAAGTGAGCTGGTATTGTTACATCTTCAGCACAAAAGTAAAGAAACACTATTATCAACCATTTAAACATATTTACAAAAGCTGTCCCTTTTAATAGAAAGCATGGAAAACAGTTGGATGAGGTGAAACATACTAAAGGACACATGAACACTCTCTATCTGTGTATGTGTGTGTGTGTGTGTGTGTCTAAGAGGTGCAGCGTGTTTCCTATTAGTGCCAATGATTTCCCCAGAGAGCCAACAGAGCAAAGTTACAGAGCCCGAGTGTCGTCAGGAGACACAGTGTGTACTGCACTAAACAATGTGCCGAAAACCAGGGAGGTAGAAAAGGAAAACAGCCTTTTACAGTTTAATAACATTGAGAAAGAGTGGATGGAATCAAGCTTCATAAACCCTGTGTTACAGAAGTGATCATGTTTCGTAAACATGCTTTCTTTTAACTCCACAGTCGGCTCTTTGGGTGTGTGTGTGTGTGTGTGTATACATTTTATGTGAGTATATGCAGCATAGCTGTATGACAGAATGAGGTTTGATTCTTTCTTTAAGAGCACGAGCAGCGCATGCTTTTGTACTAGAGTGTGTCACTGTGTGTGGGAGCGTGTGTGAGTGAGCGGAGTTTACATATAGTAATCCAGGAAACACACATGATTGCGTGTGATTGGGGTGTGAGGCACAGCAGACCGGTCAACTTCCAGCACAAACAGTGCAGCGGGCCGACGCGGTGAAAAGCTCTGGATGTAAACGTCCGAGGGCCGCTCAGACATGTCAGGTTGGCCTGGAAGCATCTGGAAGGTGATGTGTTGTTTCAAGCCTTGAAAGCAGGAGGAGAACACTGTCGAAATTACCTTGCGGTTTTAGTGCCTCTTTCTCGGCGGCATGCACAATTACAAGTGCGAGGAGAGGAATGGAAAGTGAAAAGGACCTGAGTAGGCCATGGTGTAACTACACAGGCAGGGTGACATATTGGATGTGAGACATGGGTTTGTTCTTTTGGGCGCTTGATGAGGAACATCTGAACCATTTTCTATGCACACATGCATTTGTATGTCTCTGTGAACGAGGATCACTGCGTGTGTGTGTGTGTGTGGTTAGCAGTGTGAATCCCCTTTTCCCCCACATACGTAACTTAAGTACCCGTTAAGCCATATGAGAAATCTCTTTTTGTTCATATTTATTATATTTACTTTTCCTTCTAGAGTTTCTGCATACTTGTCACGTGACACATTATTGGATTTATTATTATGCGTGATTGGTTTTGAAAATTATTTTATGTATACACACACACAAATAGCAGACCATAATAAGGCCCTTAATACATCTGAATATATTATTTCTGGTTTAAAAAAAAAAAAAGCTTTATCAGTAGACCGTGTGATTTACAAGTCATACTGAAGAACTAACTATTTTCATTTCTTCTACTTTAATGAAATGAAAATGTTTGCCTTGACAGGGTCACTAGTAATCTGCAACCTGTTACATTCCAAAAGTAACCTGTCCAGCACTGCACACACAGACACACACACTGCACCGCTCTATCTGTTGATCATACAGTGTGGGACATGAGGGTGGGGTGAGCCATAAAAAAAGCGAGCTGTGGATCTACAACGAGCTGGGCATGAAACGTCTACTTACATTTGCCTGAAGATGGAGCATTTGATTTACATGTTTAAAGCCTTAAGTATACAGGCTGCTGCCAAAGTCAATATGAGTGTCGCACTTGTTTTTCCCAAACGGTTTAGCAGGACATTAAACATTTTGACAAAATTATCAAACTAACTTGCCTCTGGTGTGGCAGCCTCTGACCTCATAGCTAAATGTGTTTACTCTGGCTCAAATGGGCCATTTAGACTCTTTTTACTTTGTAAATACCAGTGTCATTTTTCTGAAGCTAATATTAAAATATGCCAGATAAAATACATTTGGCGATCAGCGTGGCACGACTGCGTGGCTGTGTGTGTGTATGAGCATGTAAACGCGGGGGTGTAGGGCCTCTCTCATAGACATGGCTGTTCGACCATGGCGGCCTCTGCTCACAGATTGGTGGTAAATGTTGTCATTCACTGCTTCGGCCATATGTGGTTATATAATTGCAGCGTGGAGAGCCTGCTGCCTCTACCTGCGTATTGATATTAGAGCCCCTCTGTAAATATTAGTCTGAGGTGGTTTGATACCTCAGTAGTGATTGACACGGCCTTATTGAATTAGAGTGGCAGCAGCAAAGACGGCACAGAGCTACATTAAGAGTTCCTGTTCTGAAGGGAGACGTTCACGGCCTGTAACCCTGCGCTCTCTGTCTTCCAGACATTATCATTCTCCAATGATCCAGAAAATGACACATCATTGTCACAAGCAAAACAAAAACATTTTTGAAGTAGTTGCTCATGGAGGCTTGTGGTCAGTCGCTCATTTTGTGGTGCTGGGTTAATAATGTCTAGTCTTCAATTAACTCGTCTACAGAAACAGTTAACTCAAAGAGAAGACTCCAATGATTTACCGTCAGAATTCCTCCAAGAAGCATTGTTATTAAGGGTGGATCATTCATGTTCAGGGCAGTTATCTTTCCGGGACTGACGGAGAGCTTTCAAGACCCCAAAAATATCCTCACGCTGAGGCCTGGGGGAGTGTTGGATTAGCTTTAGCTTAGCTTTAGCCAGGACGCTATAGTCTGTCTCTCAAGCACAGCTTTAGCTTGGTAAGTGGAACCAGAAGCGTTCCCACCGATCTGCGCCAAAGACGGCCCTGTCATCCATCAGAAGGGCTTAATGGTGGGCTACAGAGGGAGCAGATGAGAGGGGAGGCAGGCAGTGTTTGTGGAGAGACGTAGGGTCTGTGGAGGACGGGGTCTGATCTGCGTTCCCTAGAGGGACAGTTAGGTGCAGGTGAAGGAAGACGGACGAGGAGCAGAGCAGGAATGCTCATGAATCTTCAGGTTTATTTCCATCATATTTCCATATGGAGAACAGTTTCATATCATGTGCTGCTGCTTCAAGTGTGAAGCTTAAATATCACATTTATGCAGGCCGCCATGTTACATCTGTGATAAGTCTGGACAGGTGAAAAATGACACTAAAAGCTTCAAATTGAAATGATATACATCATGAAACAGCAATCAGTCTGTCGTTTCAGTGAGTGTTTATAGTAGCTACACTGTACTCATTATTTCATTAGATTTTTTTTTTTTTAATCACTGGAACTTCCATACAAATCATTCCTTGCCAAATTACCCTGTTCTCACTCCATCACTCCATATTCTGTTTTCCTACTTCATGTTTGTGTTCCTTTTGTGCTAATTTCTTTCCTGCATGTTTGCCATCTGGAGGAAAGTAAAACACCTAAATAGTAACAAATACTGAGTGTGATTAGCAACACTAATAAAAAAGGTATTTCTGTCATACATGCGTGTGCGTGTGTGTGTGTGTGTGTGTGCGTGTGTGTGTGTGTGTGTGTGTGTGTGTGTATATATATATATGTAACAGCAGTTGGCCATTTGTTTTTTGTCAAGGGTTAGAGTTCATAAAATCTGAAAACAGACCCAAAAGGGTGAAATAAATTCTCTCAGACTCCTTGACCTACGATATTCTGAAAGGTTACTCTGCCCAATGTTGGCAAAAACTACTGCTTAAGCATTCTTGTCCATGTTCACATACTATAATACAGTCATTTCGTCTAGACCTTTTGGCTTCGAGGCAGCGTCAGACAGTCCGGTATGAGAAGTCCTTTTGATCTTTCTCTTGTAGCATTTTTGAGGCTGGGGTTTTAGTCATGGACTTAAATGCTGAACAGAATCTCCTTCCCAGAGTGATGTCAGCTTTCCCATCTTACTCACAGAAAAATTTACTGAGCCATACAGGTCAAAGATACAAAGATGTGTCCACTACACATTTACCAGAGAACAAAGAGTGAGGTCTCATAAACCATTAGTTCTTTAGAATTCACTATGTTAACATCTCCTGTCACACCTTCTTCATCCAACAGAGAACAAAGGTTACATCATTCACTCACAGCAGACAGTACACTAGAGTATAGTATATCTCTCCCTGTGTTCTCACTAACCTGTGACCTTCTCAGTATTTATTAAATCGAGTCCATCACTGAGATGGCCTCACCTTAAAATCCCCTCCAACTCTACCTCCAGGAACCATCAGGTCAGATTTTGCTGCAGAGGACAGGAGTGGGTGGGCTGGATGGAAAAAGGAGAGTAGTGCAGGACATTCAGTGAAGATGAATATCAGGGGAGAGATTAATGTGGCATATGAAAGATTCCCCTCATACCTCAGGCCTGAGTGGCTAGCTAGCAACTAGTGAGAGCATGGCCAGGGGCAGCTGGCAGTGATTAGCTTATGATTCACTTTAGCTGCACATAGAGGCAGCTTGTAAAAATATGAACAGTATAACTGTTTCCTGAGTTTGTGCTGACAGCAGCTCCTGAGGGAACACCGCTCTCTGCAGGAACACATGGCCATGCGTTGGACTCGTGCCAAACCATAGATTAGCCATGCTCACTAGCAGCTAGCTGCTCCAGAGCTGGACTTGCACAAGGTGCCACAAAGGCTTCCTCAATTTGTGGAGATGGACATGAAGGTCAAGTGCAGTCCATACATGTGCACTTAAGTAGTTTGATACGCAGCTGAAAATTCACAAAGGCACTCGAGGCAAAAACCCTCAATGTCAAACAACCTATCAGTCAGACCGATCATTTAAAGCGGCACTGAATGGTAACATTTCAGATGTGATAAGTTACACTCAGATGTTTCTAAGATGACTGATAGAAACTTTTACCAAAAATAAAAATAATACTACAAACATTGTAGTATAATAATAAGGACAAGTACAAAGATATAACAAAATGGCTGAGGTATCAAAAGGAAATGTGTTTTAGGAAGAGAAGAATTGCCCAAATGTTAATTTTTGATTGAATAATTGCTTTACATTAATATTTAAGTACTATTTTAATGCTGGATCTATATATCAAGTATATAAAATGCTCTTTGGCTGTGGCTGATCCTGTTTAGTGACTTCTGTTGCACATGCTTCCTCTTTTATACCTTGTTTGCTTTTCCTGATCAAATAAAAACACAAAAAACAATATCTGAAAGAGTTTTCATAATGAGAACTGTCATTAGGGACATCAAGCTAGAAACCAAGTAAATGGATAAATACAGCTCGAACAAAAAAAGGAATATACTGCAGCGAGAAACTAACACAAACAAATAATCAAATAGAAACATAAAACATAAAGGGCTGAAGAGTATTTATATTTTTATGATATTCCCTGATGAAAACAGAAACGGTAGGTATCCCGTGACTAAATGGAATATCAAATAAAGTAACCATGTGCAGAAAAGCCTCACAGCCTCTTTGTCGTTTATTAAGATCCTTTTTCGCCTCTGTTCAGCATCTCGGCCAAACGTCCTGCACGAGGCCGCTGCCAGCTCCTGAGCGCCGTGTGGGACGCCCTTCATACGTGGAGCAGTAGGTCATATGACAGGCTCCAGCCAGGCCAGCAGTCATCTGAGGGCTCGGCCGCCTGCAGCAACTCTCTGTCATCACGTTCATATAGCGCTTACTGCAAACCATATGCTTCCATGGCACAGCAGCGCACAGTAACACAGCAGTAGTTTATGTGTTGGCATTCCTCATACGCAGTCATGAGAAGGCACTAAGTAGCTGTTGAATATTTGTGGAGGTGATTGGCCTATTTTAAAAGCCGGTCTGTTGGCTATCAGTCAGGATTTGGACCAGAGTGGGGTTTCATTAAGTTACCGTCTAGTCGACAGCATTAAGTTGTTAAATCATGTTGAGCTTCTTGTTAACTTTAACATTTAACATTTAAGTGTCTGGATAAATCCCAGTTAGGGTTCTTACTGCTTCTGGGTCAATTTATTACAGCGATCTTAAGGAGGTGAAACAAGACGCAGATTTAATATTTCACCCACTACAAGTTAGATTCTGCCTTTAGATGGATGGACGTTATGTACTTTATTAGGACTCTAAACAGATGTACTCTTATCATTAAGGAAGCAAAAGTAATGTGTTATGTAGTATAAATTAGAGGTGAGGATGGGATTTAATACGTTTTCTTCTTCCCACTCCTTTTCGAGCAACACATATTGAATTTATTTTATTGCTACAACTGTACATGGCAATCGCTATATTGTCTTCTTATTGTCACCTCTATTTATTTATTTGCTCTGCCATTAGTTCCTTGTACATGCAAAAGTTTTGTTTTTTCTTATGCTCAAAACAAACAAATAAATGAAAATGAATGAAATGAAATGTGACCACACTGCAGGTCTTACACCATACTCACTCTGGTATTTATTTAATATGAAACCAAAGGATTTGATCATCTTTCTACACATTCAAAAATGCTTAGCCCATTCATCATTTATTAAATAATAATCCCTCTGTACAAGTAGTGCTGAACAATGTGGCCAAAAATAGTTTATCCACCTGAACTTGAGATAAAATACAATTTAAGTTAGTTTTATTTATCATAGCCTTAGACTGTATATAGAGATACATGCTGCTGTGCTGTTTTCTGCCACTTTGTAAAAATGAAGCTAAAATCCTTTTTTCATGGTGGTTGTGTCTTCATAGTAGAGACACAGAGATGACATGTCCACTTGGACGCCTAATTGGTTTACTGCTGTACATCTTATGGATTCTGGGCCACGACTGGAGATTAGAGTGATCAGTCGTCTGTTTTAATAATGTCACATAATTTATTAAAAACAAACTGATGAGAAAGGTGATGATTTAAACACATACTAATCTCATGAAATCTGAGAAAAAAATCACTATTAGGAAAAATGTGTTTAGTTTTTAGGTGCACTTTCAGGTTTGGAAGTCTCATAGAATAACAAGGACATGATTTATGACACTGCAGCAGGACACCAGAGGGAGAAGGCTCTGTCTTCAAACACTGTTGACCATAAAGTTAGAATAATTTTCCAGTCAAGTTTTCAGACACATTTCCTCTTTTATTCCCACTGATACTCATCAGTAATCATCTTTTACCACAAAATGAAATGATTACATACTGAGTCCCAGTTACATTTGACCAATCAAATCTAAAAAACACTGTCACAATCATTTCATAAAAAAGGGGATAAAAAAAAATTACAAATTAATGAGTAACAGTGTATAGTGTATAATCTACTATATGGTATTAACAACAACAACAAAACTACTGGTAAGGGCGTCTGTTTTATTTGGTAACACTAAAAAATATTTAAAATAAAATGTCACCGCTGGTTGGAAATTACATTTTACAGCAACTATGCAAGGTTGCATTTTGCACTTTAGTTAAAAAAGGGGAAAAAAATGACGACTAAAATGTGTTATTTTGTGCAGCTGACAAATGCATATCTTTCAGGGTAGACAGTGTGATGCGATTTGTCATCAGATGCTGCTGAAAGCATCTGCACATGCTCAGTGATGCATTCTGTAGGGTGTTAATTTCATTCTGCAGGTTTTTGCATAAACCAGGCTGGCTGCGATGCTAAATGGTAGAATTACAGTGAGCTGGTGTGACCTTAATATTTTACAGTTTGCTTTGACACTTTGATCTCCAGATGGTGGTTTCCTTTACACAGAGACTCGCAGATGCTGACACTGAAGAAAATTAGGCAGAAAGATCTATTGAATTTTTCGACTAGACTGGCACAGTGTAGTCAAGAGATTATGTTCCTAAATGCAGTTTGCCACAGACGTATCAGTTGACTAATAGCACAGACAAACCTTTATTTAACTAATACATACTCACAAATAAGCTGATATGGAAACCTCCATATGGCTGTTAAGAGTCCACAATGTCACAAACATCCCCTCTTAATATTCCTTCTCTCCATGTAAACACTTTTGGGCTTTCTTCTCCCTGCACCACAAAGCTTGTGTTACTGCATTGGCGGGTTGTGTGTGTGTGTGTGTGTGTGTGTGTGCGTGTGTGTGCGCAGGGTGGGTTGGTTTCACTTGAATGCACACTCTGGTGTTTGTTGACTTAAGATCATAATATGTGGTAGGAGGACGATTATGTGTGGGGAGCCGAAGTTTCCACACGCCTGGACTGTTTCTCGTGTGTGTTTAGGATCACTAACTGCTCTGCTGGGCTCGTGGATCATGTGGTTAGTGGGGCCGCCATGTAGCCTCAGCTTTGATTTGGATGTTATAATGCATGAGGCATGTTATTGCCAGTGTCTTCAAACAAATGATGGACACAGAGCTTTAACTGTGCACTTGTGTGTGTCCCAGGGTGTCGGGTCCCCTCCTGTCCCCGGGGATGAAGGGAACGGGGACGCCTCCTTCTCCTCTGGAGAAACAGAATGTCCACTCACACCACAAGCTCTACTCCCACTATCACCACCACCAGCCCGCCAATGACGGTAAGAGCCACTTAACGATAACGTCTGACTGAACATATCCACAGGGGGTTAAAAAAGTAGAAATCCTGCTGTTTGGAAATAATCGATACACAGTTCCAAATGTTTATGTATTGTAGTTTATGTATACATACATAAACTACAAGTAGTCATTATCCAAAACGGGTAAGTTCAAAGTGTAATGTTATTGTAAAATATTTGTATCACTAACTAATACACCTTAAAAGCACTTTAGTGTTGTTCGTCATGTGAAAACAGGTTTAGATGTTTACTTAGGCTGAGCTATGACTGAAAAATTGTACAAATGTTCAGTGTTAAAGAAAGTTTCAATTAGTTTCTGTCAACTCGTATCAAAGCATGATTCAAAAATAAATTCCCTTTAGTAGTTAAAACTATAGTTCATATTTCTACATCAACAAACAATTAAAAAAATTAGTACTCAGTATGTCAGTGTGCATTATTCATCAGAAATTAATAATACTTTATATCAAATAGTACATCTGGTATGCAACTAGAAAAGCATATTCAGAATGAGTATAATACAGCAAACAAATGGGTTGAATTCAGAATTTTTTGATGATCAAACATTGCTAGAGGAAGCAATAATCTTGGTTTTATGATAGACATTAGGTAGTTTGGAAGATAAAGGTGAATATTTCCTTGACGTAGTTTCAGGATACTTATTTTCCTTCCTTCCATTGAGTTTTACTGTTTTTAAAGTCCCCTCACTATGTGACAGAACAACAGCCCTCAAGCTGCAACTACAGCCTGAAAATATAGACACAAACAAACATCTTTTAATGTTCATGTGTTTTCTTTTACTGGGATTTAGTCATTTTAATACCACAGCATGCTTACTCATGCACAGGTTCCACCAAAACACACTATTTGCCAAAGCACTGATGCAGCTTCCTGCGCTCAGTGCTGCCCAAGAACTAGTCAAACAACCCAGGTAACTTTTACCAGTATTCCAGAAGGATAGTTGAAGGTGTACAGCACAGGCACATGGGTAATGAAGTGTGGAGATGGAGTCTGGATTTAACAGTTATCTACAAGTCATATTCATTTGTTGTATTCTCCATCAGTCATTGTGTACTGCATCATATAGAAGGATATCATGTGCTTTTTATATGTAAAAGTTAATATGCAACTGTGCATATGCAAGTGTAAAATAATTGTAATGGAGGTGAATTATTAAGCTGCATAAAATAGAGATACTCAAAGACAGTATAAATAACTCTAATGCGTATTTATGAATACTGTATATGCCCAGTCACTGCTTTAGCCTTTCATTAAGTGTAATTGTACAATACAATCACCTGTTCAGAGATACAGAACAGGTATAGATGATAGATGTCTTAAAGGACAGTCCTTACACTATGCTGATTCCATAAAAAAATAAAATACATGTGAATAGTTGGCTCAGTTTGGAAAATGCAAAAGAAAAAAGAATGTGGTGATAATTGACTTGTTGACAGTTTGATCTCCACATATTTCACATTTTGTCTTGTCAGCTTCATTTAATTTGTATACATCCATTCAGACGACAATACATCCAAGAAAAGGATGGAATAGGGAAAATCTAGGACTAACAGTGAGTTATAATGAAATACTACAAACTCAAACATGTAATTTTCCATAGCATCCCAACTACGTCTTATTTAGGGTTGTGACTGGTCGTACATGAAATATGATGTTCTTGTGCTTTTCTCCATATAAGTCATATATTGTACAACAGAGGAAAGCAGTTCAACAGATTATAATTCATGTGCTCTTATAGTTTCTATCAGTAAAATTGTCAGTACACGGCCTGTTAGCTGTAGAATATGGTGTAATAAGTGCTTTTTTATGACTGTTAAAGCGACAATATGGCACTAATATGTATGCTAATAAGGAACTTGTTCAAAAAAATAAGGGTGAATTATGACATCCATCCACAAACAGAAAAAACTAAGAAAATACACATTTTCCAAAAAGTAACATATGTCGTTCACATTTTAAGGGAAAAGCATAATTTGGTGTATCAATTGAATATCCTGAAAGGTTTCCTGTGGCAGGTGATTCACTAACTTGTAGCTTGTCTGTATGACTTCCTCTGATACTCTGCAGCACCAGATCGCTTACATAGTCCTTTCCTTAAGAGCCCTGTCACTCCTCAGACCCGGTACCACCAGAACCACATGAAAGCGCTGGAGGAGAGGAAGTTGTCTCTTCGAGCGGCGATACTGCCCTGTGGCTCTGTCAGAGCATTTTCAGGACAGAGAGAGATTAGAGTCGTAAAGACAGAGTGGGGAAAACCACATGCCGGAAGCCTTTTCCCTGCGCTGAATTAGCCGGCCAAATGCTGGCTCATGTATTCAGCTGTCTCTCAGCGCCCGAACATGGCAAGCTCAGCTGTCACTGCCGAGCCTTTTCCTAATGCCTTAAACACTGTTTTCCCTGTAAAGATCTACACATGGACGTCTCTGTAACCGCGCTGTGGTCAGGGAGTTGCGTAAAAGCGCTCCAGGAAAGGCTGCTCTCCCATTATCGTGACTCCTGCGGTCGATTCCGAGTACAAACTGAGACGATGGGGACAAATGTTACATACTGAGGGGCTGGCAGAGTGAGCACCAGTACAAATATAGCATTGTCATAATTTGAGATCTACTTAAAGCTTCAACCGGACGATTTCTGACCTCGGAAACAATCATCCATAGATGCTGATGGCACCCGATCAAATCTGGTTTCTATTTTTCTCTCCTCTTCCTAGAATATCAAGGCAGCTTTCAGAGCTGCTTCCATTTCGGAGACTCCTACAGGATGGAGCAGGCGGTCGGTGGCGTCCACATCCCAGGAGATTCTCACACCTACACCTCCCATCAGCACAACGGCTTCCACATGTCCACGAGCAACACTGGCTCTGCAGGTGGGGAGCATCCCATCATATCTAGTACTGTTCACAAGTTATCTCCGACAGTTTCAACATCAGTTTCCAAAAACAAAAAACAAAAATCCGCCACACATCACAGGCCTAATCTTTAGCCTTATTTTTCAGTTCCTTGGCATTTTTCAACACTGAAGGCAGTTTCATAATAAACCTATTCACCACAGTGTGGTTTAACTCGAGTCGCCTGTTTCAGCTCTTATAGTTTAATGTTTCAGCACCCTGGTATTTTTCCACTCAAAGCAGTTTTAAAATATAAAAATAAACCTATTTACCACAACTTGAAGTTGTCTGTTAACATAAAACCATTATTGGAAATATACAAAAGCCTTGTGTGTGTTACATGCACTGACGCTGATGACATGGACTCCTTGGGAGTGAAATTTAATATTAAGTACAGTTAAAACAGGATGAGATTTTCAAAATAGAATTATAAAAGAGCAATGGTACATGGTCTAATACATTAATTATGCAATAGTTACAATCAGAGCTGCAACGATTCACTTGATTCTGTTAATTTATTTGTTTTCAATTTAAGTTAATAAATGAATTGATAACTGCTGTTAATCAGTTAGATTAAGTTTTAAAGGGAAGAAAAAGAGTTAAAAAATACTTTTCCAAATGTAGCTTCTTACATTTCAATACTTTGTGGTTTCTTCAGTCTTCTATGACAGTAAACTGACATTTTAGTCCGATGTGTTGTTCTTGGAAACACTGATACATTTTTCACCACATTCAGGCATTTGACAAAGCAAACAACAAATCAGCTATTGGGGAAATAATAGTTCATTGCCGCTGTAGTTGCCATGACCCCTGAAGTCATGAAAACAAATGGTTTGTTTTGGTTGAATAAAGTTTTAATTAAAATTTTAATGGGGGCTAAGTCAAAGTCTGTATTTCTAAACTAAACAATAAGAAACTTATGTAAAACTCTCCAGTTGCATTTTAAACTTTTTTTCAATCATTTCATACCATGACCCTTGTATCAAATAATACATTTTTGATGTCCAAATGTATCCAAGCGATCCCTTCAGTGCCATAAAAGTACTGCAGTTGGTACCCAGCCCCGTCCACATCCGAGAATTGTAGAGAATAAAAGGTCAGCTGAACGATTTCTTCATATTTCCATGTCTGTTCCAGGCTTCAGCCTGAGCCAGGAGCTACCAGGGGGAGCAGGGTGCCAGTTCGCATCGAGTCCAGAGGAGAGCATTTTCTTTCAGGTGGGCAGCTTCGACCGCAGCCTGAGCCACATCTCCTCCGTCTACACAGAGACATAGAGCAACACTGGAGCAGGACACGCTTCAACTGCACCTCCTCAGTCCTCTGCAGTCCACCTCACCTCCAAATGCATCTA
>JAPQRP010000020.1:30360326-30374533 GCA_037367295.1 Apogon hyalosoma
CATCTCTAAACCTTCTCAGTTGGATTTAGATCAGGGGAACACACAAGTTGGTCCAACAGAGTAGTGTTTTTCCTCTGCTCTCAGTCCTTTGTCAGTCATTGGGCATTGTGAACTGCAGTGTTGTCCTGTTTTTAAACCCACTCATTACCACACAGACCAAGCCCCTCAGTCATGAGGGATGCACCCGCAGCATCTCCACATAGCCAGCCGCCGTTTGACGCCCTTGTACAACCTGAAGCTCCATTGTTCCACTGAAGAAAAAAACACCTCAGATCATGATGGCACCCCCTCCACTGTGCCGCCTAGAAAACATCTCCAGTGGGATCTCCTTGTCATGGCCTGTAACGTTGGAAGTGTTCAGAACCGTCAAGATCACATTTTTCTACAACAGAGAATAAAACTTTCTTCCACCTTTCAGTGTCCCATGTTTGGTGTTGCTTCTCTGGCAGATGCCGTCTGATGGTTATTGGGCTGCAGTCAGCCCCAGTAACCACCTTAATTTGGGTTCAGGATTGTCCCCTGTCTTAACTGACAGCCAATCAGATCCTCTGGCTTACTGCTGGTGACATTTTTTTGGGTCTACCACTTGACTTTTTTGTTCCATAACCCTCAGAATCTTTCAAGGAATTCAAAATGGCTGTCTTTCTGCGTCCAACCTCAGCAGCAATGGTGCATTGCCAGAGGCCTTGTAGCTCAACAATCTGACCACATTCAAAGAGAGAAATCACTTGTAATTATTGATTTCATGATATCTGACAGGTTTGATTTTGTGTCTGATGAGGATGTGGTTAACAGAACATAACACTATGACTGCAGTTTTAAAATTTAAGTGTCAAATGAGCAGCTTAAAGGTGTGTCTGAAAACATTACATTCAATGATTTGTAGTTGTTTTGAATACCTCTACTTTAATAACTTATAGATAACATCACCTAAAATGGTGATGATGATGATGATGATGATGCAACATATTAGAGAGCCCACATACACCAAAGGTCACCTTTTGGATCAGGGTTTGGCAGGTTGACGACTTTTCATGTCTATGTCATGTTTGATTTCCTGATGACTCAAAATGTTTCAGTCCATCCAGTATTTGTTTTACCTCAGCTGGTAAACTTGGTAAATGTCAGTCAGCCCTCTGACCTCACCACAGCAAATTAATTCAAGCTTATATTTTATTACCTCCACCAAGGACAGCAGAGGTTATGTTTTCATCAAGGTTTGTTTGTCTGTTAGCAAGATCACTCAAAAAGTTAAGGACAGATTTTGAAATGTTGATACTGGCACAAGGAACAAATGATTACATTTTGGAAGTGTTGGGGGGGTGATCTGCCTTGGCAGAGGTCTGCCCTCTCCAAGTGCTTTTCTAGTTTATTATAGTGTCAATAATATTGGTACACAATTATCATAATCCACTTTACAAATGTATGTCAAGATTTTCTTTAAAAAAAACAAACAAATGTATTTCAGTTGTGGGTGTGAAATTATGGAATGGACTTGATGAATTTAAGTTGTTCACTTCTCTAACAAAGTTTAAAAAATGTCATAAGTGTAAGATCATTTGGGAATATTAAGTGGAGATGTTAGATGTGTTTTTGTTGTTATTGATTCTTTTGTTATGAGAATGCTCAATGATGTACAAATTTCATTTAATGTGTGTGGTGTGTCAGGTGAGAAGGATAGGCAAAGAATAAGCTTCTGCTTCTGGCCTATTCCTTTTTTTGGTTTTTGTGTTTATTGTGGTTGTTGTACTGTGTGCAGTGATAACTGTTCAAACCAAAAATAAACTATTCATTCATTCATTCATCCATTCATTCATTCACAAACAAACAAACAAAAAAGAAAAACAGACAGCAAAACAATAAATCTCCAGAGTGAAGGCCCTTGGTAAAAGTGAGGAGGGACTATAAACTTTATCAAAAATGAAAATTTTAAGTCTCAGAAATCATCTGCCTCCCAGTCTAGTTATGAAAACACTATAAACTATATGTTAACCTTCACTCTAAGAGAGAAACCTTCTGTTTGAGTTATTGGGTAAGATTAAATCTTTGATATAGAGTGGATGTTTATTGTTAACCTTGTATGTACACACAGGGATTTCAAATTCTATGCTATATCACGCAGAGGTTTGTTTGGCAGTTATTTTAACACTGACAAGAATAACAGCAATTGAAGCAACAAATGCATGGACTAGATTAGCTGGAAATATCTAATTTTGGCAGTATTGCAATGATGATTCAAAGCTGTCTTAGACATTTGCTTTATCTGTGTATTAAATGAACCTGCTCAGTAAAGTCCTGGTTAAAACAACCCCTAGATTCCTCATAGTTGTATTGAAGACCAGTTTTGTTGTCATTAAAAATATAATCCCTTTTGTTCTTCAGGCCAAGTACAATAACTTATATCTGAATGTAAGTGAAGGAAATTCTACATAATAAAAGTATGACTTCTGGTTTTAATACATCTCAGTGCTGCTTTTTTCCTACAGAACACCAAATATGCTGATTTAGTTGTTTTTGGGTTTGTTTGTTTTTTGTTTTTTTTGCCTGATATTATGATTCGAGTTCTGTAATGAAATGAGAATTCTCTTTTCTTCTGAGATCCCTGTATTTGGGCCATAGAAAATCTTTCCATGACAGGTTTTGGTTGCTCGTAGGTATGTTTTTTTCAAATTATGGCATCCATCCATATTTTGTAACCTGTAGCAGTTACAAATCTGAAAGTGTGGCTGTGATTAGTGGAGTCCCCCAGGGTTCAGTTACTGGACCTCTACTGTTCAATCTTTAATATGCTACCTTTGGATCTACAGCTATGCCAATGACTCACAGGTGACTCTATCTGGTTCTGTCTCCAGATGATAGTAGCCCAGATGCTCAGAACGAATTCATTCAACCTTCATTTACATTTAAAGGAATCGAGCGCATGACCTCATTTTTAATGATGTTAAGAGCACAAAACAGAATATTGCACATGAAAATCAACAACAAATAAACATACCATACCATCATTAAAACTAGTTGTATTCAAAAGCAGTCTGTTGTTTTAAATTGACCAATAGGTACAACAGTGTGGAGTTTTACTGTGTGCTGTAAAATTGTTTTAAGTATATGCAGCTGAAAAAAAAACCCCAAACAAACAGTGTTTGCAGGTTCACAGTTAACATTTAGCTAACTGTGATTATGCAAATAACTGTTGATTTATCTAAAAGAATATATATTTGTGTGATGCTCAAAGATGTATTAAAAGGATGGTCAGTAACTTTTAGCTTGCCCTGGTCCATTTCCACTCACAGGGGTCATTGTCACCTGTTTTAGTCGATATCAGCTGAAGGAGGGTAACAACTCTTACATATTAAACTGGAAAATACAGGACATGATGAACCAGGCCAACTCACCTTACGCTTATTTGTTTGCTTTTACTTTGACAATCCACAAAAATACGCTGTACACAAGGTCAAAGGTCTGTGCTGATTATGTAAGAGGCACAACTTCTACATGGAGATAAGACTGTGATAAGACTGAATCCTGCACAAATGACTTGTGATGTGCACTGATTGCATAAGCTTCACTAGCTGTCAGTTGTCAGCTGTCACTTCTGTCAGTTCTACAAAAATGTATATTTAAGACATTAAGCTGTTTAGCCTATTTATGTTCATCTTCCCTGGGAGTATTCCTACACATAAACTCTGTACCAAATGCTGTTAGGGCCTTTTTTTCCATTCATTACACTCATCAACAACCATTTTCCTAACAGGAGAACAGTATTTGAGTTGCACAAGTCAGTAAATAACTGTTAGCAGCATATCATGTAAAGATTTACTTAAATGCTTTGGGATCAAAATTCAGACATTCAACAGTTGGTGCAGCCCACCATGATGAAAAACTAAAAGCTGGAATCTTCACTGGACCCCAGGCTGCAGAACTCATCCTGTATTCTCCTCAAAACTCAACTCTCTACACTTTACAGTTTAGGACTGATTTGTGTAAGTGGTGCAACATCTTCTGGGCAACTTAGAGCTCTAAATGTTGATCATCAAGTAGAGAACATGTTAAAATTAATGCATATAATTAAAGGTGGGGTATGAGATCTTAGAAAAATGGTTCGAGCAAGCTACATTTTGAAAATACACAATTCAAAAGTCCAAACCCCTTTCTTCAGACATCCCCCCGAAGCCACGCCTCCAGAATACTAGCACGCGCAATGCTTGTTCCTGTGGATTCATGAGCGCTGCACAGCAACAATTTGTCAGGCTCAGGCTCCTACCTCAGCTCCGACTCCAATCCATGCATATACCTCATTCAGTCTCCTCCAACACCCCCACTCTTACAGAACAGCCCCAGTTCATACCTATGTGGCGAACATTACATTTCCTTCCTGTACCAGTACTTCAAGCCTCTGAGAATGCACCGTTCATGCATGAAGAGGGATAGGCACAGAGGGGGGAGGGACAAATGGCAGTTGAGTTTGATCGACATATCACCGCTCAATCGTTTCGAGTGGGCGCTCAAAATGATTGGATGGCATTTTTTCAGTCCTGTCCTTTCCACAGGTAACTAATTTTTTTTTTAATTTTTGTGTTAGAGCATTTAATTAATGGGTTGTAATTGGGATGTGAAGGGGATTTTAAGCAGTATAGTAAAAAAATGCACCAGGAAAATATCTTGCACCCTACCTTTAATATTTAATTTCTTGCACTTTGATTTTATATACTCAGTTTGGGTGATGTGAGCATGTGAAGGAAGGGAATGATTTCACAGATTTACCTTTGAGATGGTGCCAAATTTGATCAATATAGCATATATTATTTTAAGATTATGAAGAGACAATACAAGACATTGGCGCAAAATTGGAAAATTAGTGTTTTTGTAGATCTTCACATAACTCAAAATCGTGATGTGCTGAAGAAATGCTTTGGAATCAGCATGTCTGAGTTAGCTGATTAACAACACATGCTCATTCATCCAGTAACATATGAAAAGGTCTTTTTGTTATCCATCCATCCATCCATCCATCCATCCATCCATCCATCCATCCCAGAACACCTCACCAGCAGGCATCCTGACATCTGGTCAGGATGCCTGCTGGCTTCTCTCCATGTGGAGAAGCAGTGGTTCTACTCTGAGCTGATGGCTGACCTCCTCACCCTATCTCTAAGATAGAACCCACCCACCCTGTGGAGAAAACTCATTTCCACCACTCACTGTATTCGCGATCTTGTCCTTTTGATCACTACCCACAGCTCGTGACCATAGGAGAGTTGTCTACTGTTATGTAACAAAAATGATAAAAACCTGTCAGATCAGAACTGCTCCCAATATTAAACACTGCTTTGTAATAAGATTTTAAAAAATAGTATTTAATAACCTTTGGCTGCCATATACAAACATTACAAATTATGAGATATTTCATGTGCAGACAATGTGTGATTATGTTACAAAGACAGTTACAAAGACAGTTGGAGCACATTTTTACAGAACAAAAAAACCCAACTGATTAATCACAGTATATTTGACTGTGTATTTGTACTATTTTAGCACAAATAATGTTTCAGTTTTTGCACTGGATTCTATAGTTCACAGATCATCTCAGGTACTTCTTATGGTGTGACGATGTTTACAAATGTTTTCTCATGACAAGGGATGTACAGTTCATCTGCTCCTCCTCTCTGGACATTGGATTTTGTAACCTACTCTGTAGGCCTGCAGGTACACACGAGCCTGGTTCATTCTGGAGACACAAAGCAAACACTCAAACATTCTGTTACAGTGCACAGTGAAAACATATGTACTGTATATTCAGAAAACAAAATTATACTGTAGCACCAGTCTTCTGTAACAAGAAACATTTCTGCAAAAAAAAAAAAAACAACAGGTAACCTGTATTTTGTACAAAGCTGTACTCCCAGGGGTCCGCAGCGGTCAACATAACTCTCCCTGAACGCCTTTCTTACTGCTCGAGCCATACTTACCACTGTGGTGACCACAGGGCATGTCCTAGGACATAAACACAAGTGCACATGATAATAATGATGATGATGATGATGATGATGATGAACTTTATTTTGAATATAAGTAGGAGGACATCTGTGACAATAAGGTACACTACTGCAATTGCATGACTAAATATGTATAAGAAATAATTTATGTCAAACATCTGAGATCCTCAATAATCCACACAGTAAATGGGGCTTACGCTGTCAGGGGCAGACAGCAAGGGTATCTCCCCGAAATCCCCCCAATCCTCTGCTCCCCAGCAACCAACAATTTGGAAAAAACACACCATCTGGTGTCAAAATATGACATCATGTAAACTCAACGTAGTGGCATGAAGAAAGATAACTGCTAGACAATTGATATAAACTCAATTTGAGCTACATCAACCTGACAGTGGCAGAATAATGGTCAGAGAGCCAATTTTTCCCCACAAAACTCAACCTAGTGAATGAAAATGACACCATATGAACTCTGGATGGTAGCCAGAAAATGGACATTTGTAAGACGATCAATATGAACCAAATTTGATCTCAATCAGCCTATTATTGCTTGATTTGTGTCCAAAAAACAGATTTTCAACTAAAGTGTCCCCATTCGGTTGGTTTATAATACTCATAGAGAAGCTGAATTCAATAGGGTTCTTCCACTAGGGGTCTCCTATGTTGGTTATTAAGGGAGAAGAACTCCAACCAAATCTGTCCTAGTTATCGTGTTCACACGTAGGATATCCGGCGACAGATCCGGCCACGGATCTGGTGGTGGCGTTCGGGGTAAAACCATTATATCCCCGAAATGGAGTTTCGGATGGAGGATATAATTAGACTCCAACAAGATGTTTTTTGAGGGCAATAAAAACAATAAAATAACAATAAAAACAGAAACCACTGTGATGTGTCATCTCTATTATATTTATATAACAGTAGCTGTAACATGAACAGAAACTATGGTGTGAAAATCAGTGGGTCCAACAGCGCTGTACTCAGTGTAGACCTGACCCCCTACTGCTTGTGTTTTTTATTGTTGGCTGGTTTTCATACGTACAGTCGTTCACAGCGCAGGCCTGCAGTGCCCTCTGGACAGGTACAGGTGTTGTGAGGGCTGCAAGTGGCTCCGTGTTGACAGGGGGGTACACAGGGGGTGGTCACCGCTGCCAACACCACAATGGTCTTAATACAAAGTGAAGGAGAACATCTTTATCTTACACACACACACACACACACACGCACACACACACACACACACACACACACACACCTGCACGCACACACACACACACACACACACACACACACACACCTGCACGCACGCACACACACACACACACACGCACACGCACACGCACACTCTTCCCACACACATTTACCTGTTTCACATAAGTTCCCTGTAAATCCTTTGGCACAGCGGCACCTGTTGAAGCCCACACACACTCCCCCATTCTTACAAGGCATCTGACACTGAACAGGCTCTGAAAAGAAACACAGGAACTCAGTCAACTGAAAATGATCTTAACATAGCTTAACATCGTCTGTACTTTGAAAACAGTAGAGAATAAAGCTGAATTTCTGGGTATTTTAGGACAGCGCTTTGGTTCTTAAGTGAACTGGAACATCACTGTGACTGTAAAGTTAACACACACGCACACACGCGTGCACACGCACGCACACACACACACACACCTGGAGACTACAGTAGTGGTCCAAACCAGCTGGACTGTTACCCTCACCCTGCGATTATCACAATCAGCTCTGTTTGTCTGTTTCTCTGTAGATAAGGCACTTTCTGACATTTTGGCATTCTACCCTCAGTTTTGAATGTGGTAACTTGACATTTTGATTTTACACTCATGGGTTATTCATTGTTCATAGAAGACCTGTTCATACTCAGTGTGATAATTGAACTGACAGTACTGACACTGAACACACAGTACATCTACAGGGGTGTGGTGCATGTGATCTGAGGAGGTGAGGGTCTGCAGTATGTGACTGGCTTCATATGTATTAGTATTAATTAGAAAGGTTGGAAAGACAGACACACATAATCATCTAAGTCACCATGTTCATCCCACTGTCAGTGTGTGGTGGTGGTTTACTGTACAGATACTACCCTCTGTCTGTATTTTGCTATTTTCCTCTTATTTTGCTAAGCATTGAGTGTATTCATCAAGCAGATGATATTAAATATGGTATGTGCTTAGTAGGACCATTGGTTTGGTTTGGTTTTTTTTTTCTCAACAGAACGGTGACTCTACACACACTTCCAGACTGCATAAGAGCTATGTGACCCAGAGGGAGAGTGATGAAATGATGAATCTGCCCTCCACGATCACCTGATTTAAACCCAGTCGAAATGGTTTGGGATGAGTTGAGCACTGGGCAACGGCAAAGCAGCCAACAAGTGTTTAGCACCTCAGTGAACTCCAAGACTGTTGGAGAACTATTGCAGATACTACCTCATGAATCTGACTGAGACAATGCAAAGAGTGTGCAAAGCTGTCATCAAAGGAAAACGTAAGAAGAATCTAAAATATAGAATATATTCTTTTTTTATTTATTTATTTTTTTACACTTTTGTGTTTTCTACATAATTTCATTTGAGTTCCATATGTGTTGATGTCTCAGATTTGTATCTACAATGTACAAAATAATAATAAATAAATAATATTGAAATTGGTTGCTCTTTCAAGTAAAGTGAAAAATAATAAAATTAAGTCACTGCAAGAATAACAATCTCTCTCACACACACACACACACACACACACACACACACACACACACACACACACACACACACACACACACACACACCCACACACACACACACACACACACCCACACACACACACACATCAGACTTCATTCTTTTTTTTTCTTGCTGTGATGCAACAGTGCTAACTGCACCATCATGCCATGTAATTACAAACTTTTTGATGACAAACACTATAACACATACGCAGATTAATCATTTATGGCAGACTTTCATGTTATGGAGCACTATGAATGATTATGAGTGGTTACAACCATAGGCGCTGATTCTGTGGGTGCTTCGGGCTGTGAGCCCACCCATATGAATTCGCATCCTAGAATCTAGTGACAACCACCATCCAACCACCAAAAAGGCTGGATGGCAATAAAACTAGCAGACTCGTTAATTTAGCCAACAAAATGGATACATTTGTAAAAATATCAAAAATATCCACCGACCCCACACCGTCTCCCAGTAGGCCAACTCCATCAACAGCTGAGGACAACTGCAGCAGTACAGTTAGTAAGACAAAAGGTTGGACTTTTCAAGCTAGATGGAAAGGCAAACACCCATGCATAGCTTAAGATGCACCAAAAAATAAGGTATTTTGTAAGGTTTACACTGCAGCCAAAAACATGGGTGCCCCGCTCCCATCCACAACACATGACCAAGAGTCTTTAAGAGCTTTTGTATGGATGTTTTTTCCAGCTGGGCCAAAGCACTAGAGAGATTTCAAACTCACGAAAAATCAAATCTGCACAGAGCTGCAGTTAGCACTATTGCTGCTACCAATGCAGGTGTAAATGTTGCCGCATCAGTTTTTGCTGGTAAACACAAACAAATGACTGATGCAAGAACTGCTTTGTTGGCCATTCTATCTTCAGCCCAATATCTTTCATGTCAGGGTTTGGCCATCTGAGGAAGGACAGACGAGGAGTCCAACTTGGCCCAGTTACTGCAGTTACGTGCTAGAGATATCCCAGAGTTAAGGTCATGGCTTGCACATACAGAGAACAAGTGGCTCTCACATGATATTTTAAATGAGATGACAGAAATTCTGGCCCATGATGTAAGGAGAACAGTGATTGGACAAATCAAGTCTGGGTTTTTTTCTGTGATAATGGACAAAACCGCTGACATTTCAGTCAGAGAGCAGGTGTCGATTTGTTTTCGTGTTGTAGCTGAAAATCTGGAGCCAGAGGAACATTTTGTTGGATTTTATGAGACATCAGCAACCACAGCAAATGCGCTGTTTCAGCTGCTGAATGATGTTTTAATGAGATTCGCACTGCCACTTCAGAAATGCAGAGGACAGAGCTATGACGGTGCGTCAAATATGTCGGGCATTAAAGCTGGTTTGCAAGCACATGTGCTGGAGCAGGAGCCCTGAGCGCAGTATGTGCACTGCATCGCTCATCTGATGAATTTGGTTGTGCATGACGTCACCCAAAACATCCCTGCATGTTGAAACTTTATGACTCATCCGTGAATTGATAACTCTGATCAGAAATTCACCAAAACAACTCGCCTGGTTCCAAGAGTTTCAAGGTACAGAAGCACCATCTTTGAGGCCTCTGTGTCCGACGCACTGGACTGTGAGGGCAGCCTCTTTGCAACGCATTGCTTCAAACTACAGGGCTTTGATTGACTTTCTAGAGGACCTGAGTTCAAACGAAAAAGGTGATGCAGGGGGTAAAGCCGGTGGACTGCTTGTGCACCTGCAGAAATTCGGGACTATTTTTTTCTTTGAAACTCATGCTTAACTTCTCTCGCATGGAAACGGTCAACGCTGCTCTCCAAAAGCGCCAGCTATACATACAGAGCATGAGGGAAATGATCGAAACACTCAGAGGTGACATGAAGGCCATTTGGGAAGGATTCAGTGAATTTTGGGAAAACACTATTGTAGCAGCCGATGACTTGGGTTTGGAAAGCCTGGTTTTGCCCAGACCAAGAAAAATTCCCCGCTGATTGGAAGATGCAGTTGCGCCATCGCACAGCTTTCAGACATCACAAGAACTGTACCGACAACAGTACATCCAGGTTATGAACACAGCATCAGCATCCCTGGATTTCAGATTTAGTCCTTCTGCATTCAAACACATGCAAGGTGTTGAGGAATTTTTCACTGGAAAAGGCGACTGCAAGAACATCATGCAGTTTTACCGGGATGATTTGGATGAAACCAGACTCACGCTGCACCCTGATATGTGCATGGACATAGTGAAACAGAACAGAGTTTGCTTGGCAACTTTTCAGGATGTAGTGAACTTTCTCAAAGGGGATCAGGGAGAGAATTTGAGAACACTGTTGCCAGAGGTCACAAAACTTGTGAAACTCACCCTGACTGTCCCTGTAACATCATGCACTTCGGTCATTTTCTGGCCTCTGGTGTCTGAAAACCTATCTGTGGTCCACAATGGGGCAAGCAAGGCTGAACCACGTTCCAGTACTGAACTATCACAAGACATTGTCCATAAATATAGACCTGGAAACAATCACGGACCAGTTTATAAAACATACTGCTATCAGGAGCAATACATTCCTTTTCAAGAATTAACAAGAATGGTGAGTGACAAAACAACAAATGAAATATTTGTTATGATATAGCCTACTGTGGTACTATGTTTTGAAGGATGTGTCAGAATGGTTTTGAATTGTGGATTTGGTCCATGATTTGATTTTATTTTAGCCGTTTTGCTATAGTTTTGGTGTTTATGATTATTTCTTTCCTGGTGTGTGTTGTTAGTAAAACTCTGGATTTAACCTACAACTATATGTGTCTCATTAAAAGCCAGTTGTGATCATTGACAGTATAATTAATACCAGGTTGTGATTAAGGAATGAGTGAAGTAGCCTAGTTGATAAGTTGATGGGCCATGTCAGAGACTGCAGGATCTCCTGTCCGTATAGCCTCCATATGAATAATTTGTTTAGCTAAAATAACAGTCTGCCACGCATCTCGTAACACTTATCCTATAAGTTATCTGTATTTTACAATAAAGTGCAATCAGTGAGTAAAACAGGATATAATTAGGCGATAGACTCGTTTCCCTCTCTCTCTCCCTCTTACACAAGTTCACAGAGTGACTGAGTAATATTTTTATTACGGTCAACATATGGAAAGAACTTTAACGTTTTTTTAAACCGCGCTTCACAATGGGAGTTTCTAGCAAGAAGTGGTATAACTATCTTTACTGTGAGAGGAATGTGTGCGCGTGTCAAAATGATGAGTCATGCAAACACGGTGAGCACCCACCAACAGAAACATAAATCGGCGCCCCTGATCACAACTACAATCATGAAGCACTATAAGCACATTATAACATACACATCTGTTCATTAAGTACTGTATTATATACTATATACATGATAGACAACATATAAGGCTGCATAGAAAGTGTCACCCAATTATCTCCTTTTTCTGCCTTGCATACTTATGTCTGCTATGTTTTGCTGTTTTTTGTTTTTTTTTTCAAAAAATTTGGAAATGTAGCATAGTTTACCTTTTAGATAATTTTTGATTTCGTCCCTTATTCCATGAACCTCACCTTATTCCTTTATTATTGAAAATATACACAGCCTGTCCAAACTCAGTCCTCATCTGGATTTCAAATCAAAATATTTTTTTGAACTTTGAACTTTTGTAACAAGAAGTCCTCTACAAATGTGTGCACATAAATCTAACAAAGTACACATATCCAGGCCCAAAAGAATGAGGAAAATAGAAAACCCAAAAGCCAAAGGCCCTTTCCCAGCAATCAGTTGGTGCAAGGGGTGGCATCAAGCTGCACCTAGGCCTTGTTCAGATTGCAGGCAAATGTGGCAAAAATCTGATTTTTTGGCCCATATGTGACTTGTATCCAGTCTGTTAAAGACAGTCTGAACAGCACAAATCCATGTGGTCCTAAATCTGACATGTATAAGATGTTTTGCAATGCGACTTCAGTCTGAACGGCCAGGTTGCATTTATCCAACCTTTACGTCACTGAAATGCAAAAAACATCATCATTTTGCACCAAGACAAGACGCCTAAATCTTACCAAGTATATTTTTCTCATTTCTAGTCAAAATATCTCATCACACTTAAAATAAATCACAATCACCTAAAGAGTAACTTTTCAGTGAGATATAAGAACTTATTTTTAGACAAAAGATCTGGAAAATCTTATTTCAAGAAATCTTACCAAGATAATTTTCACTTGTTCCATTGGCAGATTTTTTGCTTGAATTAGCAGAAGTTTGTCCAGCATATTGTCTCCATGACAACAACCAGTAGCGCACGCAAAATCATCATCAAAATAGGGTGGTCTCTAGGACTTTGCACCTGTTGTAATTTGCTCAAGCAATCTTAGTAAATCAACCGCAAACCGCAGTTCAACCCCACACACAAAATTCTAGATTGCGCACACAAATTAGTGCATGTAAATTGGGATCTTAGTAGATCCAGCCCTTTGTGTTGTACTCTGTTTGCATGAAAAGTGCTATATAAATAAAGTTTGATTGATTGATTGATTTGTATGGTACCATAGTAGCAATAATGCCAAGTGTTTCCAGATAATCTCACCTATCTGACAGCGTGCTCCTTGCCATCCACCAACACATGTGCATTTGTTGACATCCACACATCTCCCCCCATTCTGACAAGCAGGCGTACACAGAGCTACAAAACAGATACAAATACACACAAAGACAGAGCTTGCATTAGGTCTACATGAGGAATGTCCTTTTTTATTTAATTTGAACTAGCATCACTGTCAAGTAACAGTAAAGCATGAAGGTAGAACTGATAGTCATCTTACTCCCCCACTAGAAATACCTTCATGCCTGTTGTAACTGATGCCAGATGTGCTGGTGGTTTTGATACTCACGCAAGAGGCACTGGGGGCCGGTGTAGTCTGAGGGACACTGGCATGTACTGGGCCCCACACAGCGACCGCCATTAGCACAGGGCAACTCACACATCGCTGAAAGAGAAGCAAGAAAACACAGACCAACAATAAGGAGGATATTTGCGTAGTATGTGGGTGGTTCAGTGGCTTCTTTAACCTTCCAGTATCCAGGTGAGCATACTTTGCACACTTTGCACTCCATGTTATGAAAGGTCACATTATTTTTTCACGACTGGTATTACGTGAGAATTCAAAAGTTGTTCATTTTTGCATGTTTTTTTTTTTTTTTAATTCTGATCCAACCACTAAAATAAGCATATTGTAAACAATGGAAAATTACTGCACTAGCACCCTTCTCCTAAGTGAGTAAAAAATGTGCATTGACACATTTTAGAACATTTCAGAATATTTTTTTTTCTTAGTTATTCTTTGCTGCTTCTGCTTTTAAATTTGAAATAAAAATAAACAAACATGCATTTGACCTAGCACAAAAAATACACAGGAAAAAAAATCTAAATCTTACCAAGTGTGTTTTTCTCATTTCTAGTCAAAATATCTCATCACACTTAAAATAAGACATAA
>JAPQRP010000020.1:30376774-30393737 GCA_037367295.1 Apogon hyalosoma
CCCCCCCCCCCCCCCAACAAAAAAACAAAAAAAAAAAAACACCTCATCATAACATGATGACAGACTGTTATTTACAGACTCCGATCATAGGGACCAAAGTTCAGTAGATCGGACACAGAACGGCAGTGAGTCACAATAGACCATCATGTTCAGTCCTGTGTCAAAGTCTCTGGTCCTCATCAATATCAATACAAAACAAAATGAGGGCCATTATATTTCTCCCTAATCTGTGTGTTACACCTGTAAGCTTAGTCAAGTCATCAAGTAACGTGAATGTAATGAAGTCATACAGTAATGATGTAAAGCCCTTTAAACAAATATATAAGGTAACTACGAACGCATTATTTTCTGTTACTTTTGATTTCAGTACAAAATAAAATGAGGGTCATTATATTTTTTTTCCTAATCTGTGTGTAATACACCAGTAAACTTAGCTCAGCTCCTCATTTTATCAACTCTACAGCTTCTACAACCCATGGATTCCCACAGGCCAACGCGCTAGTATAATATAACTAGATGTGGTAGTTTTTATGCTATTGTGTATTAGTACATGCTGTACCGCATTTGTCCAGTAGTCATCACCAAAGCATTCTGGGCATAGCAACATGATTATAAGGCTATTGTATTCCAAAATTACTAATATGTCCCAAAATATTGGTCTTATCAACTTGCCATTTTCACTAGTCTGTTCCTTGACCAAAAATACATTCGTATGCCAGACCACAGCAGTCAGCTCTTTCTGGATTTTGTGTGAATCCCCAGATACACACACACACACACACACACACACACACACACACACACACACACAGAGTGGCCACTTGACTTTTAAAATATAGATAGTGTTAAATATCATGCGATGCAACAATCTAGATATGAACGTATTAACACTGTCTTCCTTATACTTGAATTGTATTTTCTAAATCTCTTTAAATGAACTCAACTTTCCTAATAACTGAATAATTCATATAGATAATTGTGTTTTGTTGACATCATTGACCTACTTCCATGTTCCAATGTCCAGCAAAACAACAGCTTATGATACTGAGACTCAAGGCAGGTTTGTACCTGAGCAGCCGGGTCCTGGGTAGCCTGGGGGGCAGTCACAGGTATTGGGGGCCACACACACTCCGTAGTTCTGACAGGGAGGGTCACACACAGCTGGAGAAGCAGGAGGATGAATGAAAAGACTCTTTTTTCTGCTGTCTGGGATACTGAGTGTGGTTTGGATGTGTGATTTTTGACTCACGCTTGCACTTTGTAAGGTCATCAGTTCGAGTCTCATACCCCTTCCTGCAAGTGCAGTTAAATCCACCAGGATGGTTTTCACACAGCTGCTCACAACCGCCATTCGTAAAGTCCCCGCACTCATTCATATCTTATGACAAAAAAACAGAGGGGCAGTTAGAACAGCTGGAAATTTCAACACCATTTCAAAAGGATCACCCATGCTGCCTGTTTATCATATGAGGCTGAGAGACCATGTTGTGTTTGGACAAACAAGTGAATCAGCAGCAGCGTCCCACTACCACTCAGATTTATGCATTTATGCTTTGGGTTTCCTGATATAACATCTTTTTATGAACACCAGAATGATAAATAATGCTTGTAATGTTTCAGTAAATGGTTAAGTCAGAAGTTATTTCATTCACAGTTTAATGGTATATACCACAGGTGTCAAACATATGGCTCGTGGGCCAAATCCGGCCCGCCAAAGGGTCCAGTCCTGTAAAATACTATCATAATAACCTAGAAATAATGCAAAATCCAAATTTTTCTATTTGTTTTAGTGCAAAAAAAGTGAAATTACATGAAAATGTTTACATTTAAAAACTATCCCTTGACAAAAAAAATGTGAATAACCTGAACAACTAGGTTTACGCCGTCAGAAGTGATGGCTTGGGGCATATCCTCGAACACCCTCAATCCTTAATGATGTCATGAGGTGAGGCATCCCCAGGTCATGACCTTTCATTTGCACTTGATTTGAAGTCAATCAGACAAATAGTTCCAGAGATATGAACAAAAGAGTGTTTAATGATTTTAAAGTTTTGAGCGGCCCCTTGTGGGCAATCTAGAAATAGTAAATCATCCAAAATTTAATCAGTTCTTCCTCTCCATGATATTGATTGATATGGAAAACATGGAATTTCTAAACCGAATATCTTTCAAGTTATCACATTAACACGAAGGACATCTGGTGGTGGGGCCGGCAGCAGCAGTCGGACAAAAAACATAATATCCCCAACACCCCAATATAAATATGAACCACCTAAAATGTCTTAAGAGAAGTAAGTTCAATTTTAACAATGTTCTGCCTATTACTAAATGTTTTG
Source organism: Apogon hyalosoma (assembly GCA_037367295.1). NCBI lineage: Eukaryota > Metazoa > Chordata > Actinopteri > Kurtiformes > Apogonidae > Apogon > Apogon hyalosoma. The sequence goes on from JAPQRP010000020.1 coordinate 30,379,111, forward strand.
AGTATTTGTAGATCCACTGTGTGTGAGGTGTAATGGACATGTGTAAATGATAAACTGAGGCATGAAATTGTGAAAATTGCAGTTATTTTTCTTAAGACATTTCAGGTTGTTCATGTTATTCACTTTTTCAAGGAAACTTTGAAGATGTAAACATTTTCATTATGCAATTGTACTTTTTTCACTGATATTATTTCACTGGCCTGACCCACTTCATATCATGTTGGGCTGAATGTGACCCCGGAACTGAAATACATTTGACAACCCTGTTATATACTCATACAATTTAAGTCTGTTAAACTTTATACGTTTAGCTTCATCCATATGACTCTGCAATAAAAAGTTACATAGTTAGTGATGATATGATAGTGAAGGGCCATTTCTCACAAGGGCGGGTAAATATGTGTGCCAATAGAGTCATGTGATAAAAACACTGCTGAGAGTCATGCATGTGTTTTGGCCTCTTTCATGCTGCTTCTGTTGTCCTGTTGTTTGCATCAAAAACACACACAGACAGAAACAGGGATGCGTTCAATGCACCTCTTCAACTCTAAATATGGACACTAACAGACAAAATGTTGCATTTAAGAACATTAAGCATATATGACATTTTACTCAAATAGCCCTAAATGCTGTTTAAAACAGGAGAATGAATAATTTCCTTATTTTTCTTTCATTCAGATACAGAGTGCTACATCCGTCTACAATAAGAGGATGAAATTGCATCCCTTAAGTTGACACAATGAATCCTTTTTCTTTAGGATTCAGGTGTCAACAAGATACTCTTGCAGGATTATCAAATGCTAAATTGTGATAAATCCTGACGTATATTTATATACATATCAACCAACCCTGGAGGCACAGCACAGCACCATGAGCTTTAAACTTAGAACAAAAAACATTAATAAAGATGTGAAGAGAAAAAAATCAAGCCTCACCCTCGCAGCTCCTCAGGTCCTCACTAAGTTTCCATCCTGTTCGACAAATACACTGGATGTGGCCGTCAGCCCTTGTACTACATATGTGCTCACAACCACCATTCCTGAACGTACAGGATGTTACGTCTGTTCGGGTAAAATACAACAACACTTTTAGCATAAAATATAACAACTTCAGATGTAATTATAATGTGTTAAACAGAAGTAGCGGAACATTGTACTGCTGCAGGTGAGGTTGTCTCTGTCAAGTAGAAGAGGAGGTGGGCAGTGACAAATGTGTCCTCCTGGAGTGTTGGTGCAGGCGTGGGAACAGCCGCCTTTCTGAAGTTTACATTCATCAATGTCTGCACACACACACCACACACACAAGGCAAAACCAAAGGTCAACATCTTTGTGGAGAACCTCCTTTCTTCAGTGCAACAGTTTCCTGAGCACATCTGCTGCCTTCTAATCCTCTCTAATCCTACAAAATATGCCCTTAGGACACCCACTTCTAGGAACGATGCATGAATACACACACATGCACACGCACACACACACACACACACACACACACACACACATACAGAAGAGTGGATGTGAGATAATAAATTCATGGTCATCTTTACATCTGCTGGGTTCTTGTAAACTGCCAATGCTCAGTTTGTTTAAGTGAATGGAAATGAGTACATAAAGACCAATTAGTAAGAGTAAGAGAGGAAATGTAGCGTTAAGTGACTAACCCACGCAGGTGTGTCCGTCTATGTGCAGCTGGTATCCAGGCCTGCAGGAGCACTGGAACGATCCCTGGGTGTTGATGCAAACATGCTCACAGGTCCCGTTCTGGGCCAAACACTCATCCACATCTGACAGATCAGAGACACATAGTTAGCCCTTTAGCTCATGCAGCTATGATCAGACATTAGTTGAATCACTCTGGTGCTTGATAGAGTATAATACTGTATTTATTAAAATGATATGAGTGCAATTTCTGAGTTATATTGTTTATTGTTAATGCAATTTTATTTCTGGCTACGGCAGGCCTCAAAGGTTGAGTCAAACAAATGATACACCTGAAGCAATGACACAGACTACAGGACAGGGTCATCAGAGGAGCTGGTGCTGAAGGTAACTTGGCCCATTCCTGGTCAAAATCTTTAATATATGACATCATGGTATTCATTATAAAAGAGTAACTCTTCTGTATATTAAATTAACTGTCCACTGTGTAAAATTTAAAGGGATTTGATTATGTTTTCATGTATGTATAACCATAAAAAAATAAACTCATTTACAGGGGGAGTGGGATATGTTTTTTTTCTACAGTAGCTCAGAATGGGCTTCAACTTCTTCTCTTTTGTGTTATAATAATAATGGATTAGATCTATATAGTGCTTTTCTATGAATGACTACTCAAAGCACGTACAGTAGATCCATTATTCATTCACTTGCACATTCATACTCTGGTGGTGGTAAACTACATATGTAGCCACAGCTGCCCTGGGGCAGGCTGACAGAGGCTTGGCTGACAATTTGCACCTATGGGCCCTCTGACTACCACCGAACATTTATGCACATTCAGGCACTAGTGTGGGTGGTGGCGTTGGGAACGGGGAGGGTGGGGTGTCTTGCCCAGGGACACAACAGCACATGACCTTTGGTTATTGGACAACCTGCTCTACCTTCTGAGCCATGGCCGCCTCACGGCTGTGTTAATTATGTTTAAATGTGGATACAATTTATTTTCCCCTTAACTAAAAATCCCAGAACAGACCAGAAAACCAAAGAACAACAAATACTGCATATAATGAGGTTCTTTGTAGTTTTTGTGGGTGCCATAGGGGAGGGTCTAACACAATGTACAATGAACTTTTCTCTACTGTTTTTTTTCTCTATAACTCCTCTCTATTTCTTTCCTCTACTGTCAGTCTGTTGCTTTTGTTACTGTCATGGAGAAGTAATATGAGATCATAATATCAACCTAACCTAATCAGATTAATCACAGGGTTGCTGTGGATTAATTTTGATTAATGATGATTAAATATCATTTATTTTTAATCTATATTAATCGCATTTAATTTTGCATGAACAACCAGACTCAAGAAAGGAGGGAATATATATGCACTTAATGTGTTTATTAAACACCTTCAATAGTTTCAACAAAACAACTTGAAACAAGTGGTGCCAGGTACAACAAACCCCACCTCTCACATATATTTTGCCAGTTCTAAGTAAATGGGACAGTTTTTAAAAATCATTTAAAATTTGAACTTTGACTACCTTTCCCAAAATGTAATGACATCTATTCTGGGTCACTGGCAATCTATAAACCCAATTTGGTATGAACTCAACCAATAGTTTTGCTGCTAAAGTGCTAACTGACAAAGAAACAAACAAACCAACCCAAAAACAATACCCCTTGCCTCCCCCTTTGGGGACGGGGTAACAACACAACTTGAAACAACTGTTCCATCTTGAATTTTTTTGTACTCAAATTTCCCATCAAGAGGGCCAACGTGATGAGATATATTAATCAGATTTGTTCTATGTACTCAGTAGTTATAAGAGTTTTTAATCCCATTGTGGATCATGTGCTATTGAATCATTGTTCCATTTTTCTTCAACAAGAGATCAGTTACAGCAAATGTTGACCTTGACCTTCTGACTGAATATGTGTCACCACAACTGGATGACCTTCAACCAACCATCATTTTCCAGGTAGATGCTGCACCACCACATTAGGGACTGCATGTTAGTGGGTTCCTAAACCAAATATTTCCAGACCAGTGGATTGGAAAGGGTGGTCAAATTCCGTGGACAACTTGTTCACCAGATATCACTGCCCTGGATTTCTGTCTATGGGGTTATGTTAAAGATATCGTGTATCGAACAAAGATACAGGAAATTGGCAACCTGAAGTAAAAGATCACTGATGCCATTGACACCATTGATGAGGCTATGATATAGCCAACATGGAAACAAATCCAGTACCATCGAATAGTCTCATTTAGCGGTGGACTAAATGAGGCAAAAAACTTCAATATCTACTTTTCATTTTGTAATAATTTCCACAGATTTGTCTATTTATTAATTTGCTTTAGTCATAAGTTTGTTAAATTGTAAAGACACTTTATGGAGACCCTGTACATTATCATATCACACAGCCCTGTTGAAAACATTTAAATTAGTCTTTTGGTGTTATTGGGGGAAAAAAACTCCATGGTTACCTTTCAATAGATTCTGATTGAAGTGTTCAGAAAGCTAAGACTTTGGACCTCCTCTCTAAGGTTGAGTTTGTAACAGAAGATTTAGGGTAGATTTTGTCTAATCACAGGTGTTTCTAGACCGGTAGTAGAGTTGAAAAAGTAACTGACAGCTTTAAATACAGATTCCTGTTAAGATTCATCACACATGACTCCAATTTGTCACAGATGCAAAATGGCAGCTTCACTCTTCCATAGCAGCATGAAACAGCATCACAAAGATCTGTCTTTACATTTAGTCTCTTGATGTGGATAGAGCTGCAGAGGGAAGGTTTGTGTTTATAAATGTAACTCCTCACAGGTCAGTAACAATGGAGGAGGTGTTTTAATCTCTCCAGTTTCCTTTTACCTGAACTCTTGGGAGGACAGACACGTTTTGTGCTCTGAGGTGGGTTTTACCTGTGCAGTTATGTCCATCCTGGTCCAGCTGGTAGCCTGAGGCACACCGGCAGCTGTATCCTCCTGGCTCATTAGTGCAGTTATGTTCACAGAGGCCGTTGTTCACCGCACACTCATCAATGTCTGCAAAAAAAGGGACAAATCCAGGGTAGTGGAGCCTGATGAGTGCTGTGTCCTCAAGCACCGCTGGCACAAGTTCCACTGGTGAACTTTCTGCAGTTACAGACACTGAGCACCAACAGGGCACAAACAAACACTAAAATTTACCCACCAAAACAGGAGTGTCCATCTCCATTAAAGCCTTGATAGCACTGGCAGAAGTACGATCCAATTATGTTGCCACAGCGGGCGTTGGTGTCACAGCCGTGATGACCTGACACACATTCATTCTCATCTGGAAAGAGGAAACATGCAATATTTAGTTTTGTTTTTTTTTAACCACATCCAAAACTCATTCATTTCTATTCAATAAACATTACGCTACCGCCTGGGATCATTCTAATGGAAGGCATAACACCCGGCATTAAAACACGGGCACACAAGGAAGCTGACCTTGTCTAACAGGAAACGGTTTTCCATCGAGAGATGTGCTAATTACTTACCTTCACAGTGTGTGCCGTTTCCCTGGTAACCTGGCCGACAAACACACTTGTAGCTCCCAAGCGTGTTCTCGCACACACCCTGACCATCACACACTGTAGGACTCTCCGCACATTCATCCACATCTGGGACGGAAACAAGAGAGTGGCATGAACAGACTGACTTCATGAAAGATGACTCTGTGTCCTTGTTGTGTTCTTATTACTGAATAGTCTAACGTAAGTTCCCTAATCTGTTATGATCTTTGCATGTCCTGTTGTGTGATTGCTCTTTGTATCTAAAAGATGATATTCTTGTCTCCCCTGTACACTAAACACGATCTTGTGTGTAAACTGTTATCATTGTCATGGGCTGACATTGCAACTTTTGGGCATAAAAGTGTCTTCCTTGTGGACGATCGATAGAGATCTCTCTTCACACCTTAGTGTCTTTGGTTTCTGTGTGAGTTCTGTGCACAACTAAGGCCTTGAAATAAACTTATTTGAGTACCTTCTCTCAGAGTGGTGATTTTCTGTCTTGAAATCCCACATTTTCTCATTCACTTACTTCTTTAAAACAGTTTGCATGAAGTAAAACAGTAAATTGTCCAGACTGACTAAAGAATGCAAGAATTATGTTCTAAAAAGTCCGTTTACCAAACAATCAATATGAGTATATTCAATTGAGCCTGGACTCTGGGTCGACCTGCCTGTGCAGATAAGATGAGCAGATTCAGTAACGTCTTTTAAATCACCTCTTCGAAACACATTTCTATGGGCTTGCATTTGTGTGATTTTAATATTCATATTCCTTTTTATTTTCATATTTTATTTTGTTTTGATATTCCGTGTTCCTTTTCATTTTTACTTAATTTTACCTTTGTCTCGCTGCTTTTACCATCTATTACTTTTGCATGTTTCAGGCCCCTTCTTCCTATCATTACTTTTACCACTGTAATAGATTATCACTTTAATCCTATAAAACAATTTGTATCATATTTGCTACGCCAGGTTCTGAGACCTCTATCTAATCAATCAGGTATGTAATCAACATGATCAATATATTCCTTCCAAACCTTGTATATGACCCAATGCATGTTTTACGCCCCCTGGTGGATTATTGGATTTCGCACAGTAGCCAGTGGAAGGGCTTTTTTTTTTTTTTTTGCCTCTTTCAATATGGCTGCTATCATTAAATCATCCATCCACTTTTTGCAGGAAAGTCTTTGGTTTTTTCAAAAAGTTGCATTAAGAAGAACATTTCTATTGTTATTTTTTTATTTTAATAAGTACTTCATGTACTGAAACAATGCATAGTTACTTGATAAGGTGTATATGTTTTGTAAAAACACCCAATTTATTAAATGTGATACAAATATATATCATAAACAAAACAATATGGCAAAATGTTTTGTTTGGATATTGTTAAAGGGTCTAATAAACATCTAAATTAAAAGAAATAATAATAATTTTGTGGCTAGTTTTTATGGGTCCGGTTTTACAGGGTGAACTATTTTTCTCATGTGGTGTCATATCTTTTCTATCTTTTATCACACTTTTATTGGGATTAGGTATCGCTCTAACCGAATTTTTTGTTTTAATTTCCTTTTAATTATTGTCTAAGTTAATTATTTCTAGAGCAGCATGGTGGTGGTGTGGTTAGCACTTTCACCTCACAGCAAAAAGTATATGTGTGGGTTCTTTCCAGGTTCTCTGGCTTCCTTCAACCATCCAAAGATATGTATGTTAAAGATGCAAGATGTTACCATTTTGGCTCATTGTCGCTGTTTTTGTAGCATTTTTCTCTATGGCGCTGCCCTACAGTTTACAAGTACATATATACTGTTGTAAGACCCACACTTAACCCTCCCCCTCTGAACATGAGCATTTGTTTTCAACAAAGCCGGCGACAAGAAGGCAATCCTCGGAGCGATGTCTACTGAGGTGGGTAACTTTATATAGAAGTTTGACAACATGTATATTTGTGTAGTCTCATCTGCCATAAACAAGAGATTACGAAAAAATAAATAAAAGACCAATGAGCTTTACTGTGTAATCATGTCATATGTGTTTTCTTAGCTTTGTCTATCTCAGTTGAATCGTAGGCTATTTGGGAATATTTTTATTATGTTAGCTGACGTAGCATTGTTTCGTAAATAGGTAGGCTATGAGTTAGAGTGACTGTATTTGACCTTTGGTTGTCATTCAATTGGAAGTCAGAAAAAAAGATGACATATAGATTAGAGTTCGCATCCCTGCAGTTTTTTACTCGATGACAACGTGTAATATACTTTAGGTCCTCATAACAATATGGGTCTCATATTGTTTATACCATAGTGCCATAAACTGTGCTGTTTCTTGTGAGAGACAAGATCGAGGCCGCCCCTAAAGACGCTAATGGGACGACGGAGAGCCTCCGTTCTCCCTGTAACAAGCCATTTAACCATCACAATTACTCTGAAACTGTTTAAGGTAAAACTCTTGCAGAGTTCTCCTTTAGCAGGTTAACTGCCATGTATTTGTTCTATGAGGAACTGGTGGAACATCCAGGGTGTACCCCACCTTCACCTGGTGGTAGCACCCCCCCCACCCCTCCCCCAATCTTCATGAAGACTAAATGGTACAGAGGATGGATGGTTGGATTATTATTTCTACTGTAACTCTATATTTGCCTGTGTTATTTATCTTTTGTGACAGCATCTTCATTATTGTTTGGTTAACTGGTGAAATTGTTCCACTTCTGACTTTGGTTCTAAATGTCCTGTTTGCTTTGACTGTGAAAGCAAGTTGTAAACTGCTATTATTAAAAGTGCCATAAAGATTATTTTTATTATTATTCATATTCAAGCTGCATGCTCTGAAGCATGGAAAGCGCATCATACCTTGACATACGGTGTAGTCTGGACACACAGGACCTAAAATGAGCAGAGGCCCAAGGTGTAGAAGAGCAAAGAAACAATAATGGGAGTTAAAGTGAACACAGGGAGATGGTTAGAATTCAGATTTTAGTGGATATTAGTTTTAAAATGAAGGTCAACAAGGGTAGACAGGGCCTGGAAAACAAACAGAAATCAGAATAAAGCAGGCGAGAGGTGAAGCAGCATATTAAGAAGACATATCTAATCCGTCAAAGCCTTTCTGCCGATCAGATGAGGTTATTACTCTGCAACATCTCAGTGGAATATCAATTTATCAGCTTAAACCTGGACACCAAACTCAGGTGTGATGAGACTAACAACACACTTACCTACACAAGCCGGGGCCTCTGCTGTGAAGCCGGGCTGACACTGGCATATAAAGCTTCCTGGAGTGTTCACACACACATTTCCCAATTCGCGGCGACACTGCTCCTCAAAGCTGCACTCATCCACATCTGCAGAAGTGAAATCATAGGCAGAAACTCTTAGAGCTTTTTTATCACTGTTCACTCCAAGTGACTCAATATGGTGTGATCATTGTGATTATTTGGAGATTTTTTCTGACATCTCCATCTCCACTTTATGTCTTAGGGTGCTTTCACACCGCTAGTTCGATTATTTGGTCCGCACCAGGCAATCAAATTGTTATTATGTATCATATAGACTCCAGTGTGGTCCGCTTTCACACCTGCAAATGAACCGTTTCATCAATGTTTATCTTCCGGTAGAAATAAGCGCCAATTTGGGCTCACTATGGAGCAACAGGTTGGCACATTGGTACTTGCTCTGATCTTTGTATATTACATTCTCTGTATTGTACAGAGCACATGTGGTGACGTGAAAAAAAAAAAAAAAAAAATGTGCGCGTGCACGAATTCATAATTCATAAATGTGCGTTTTATTATTTCTTGCACACGTTTAATAATTTGTGCGCACGTTTTATTATTTGGTGCGCACGTGTAATAATTCGTGCACGTGTACGTGTTTTTTTTTTTTGTTTTTTTTCTTTTTGGCCATTTTTGGCCAAATATTGGAGAATGAGTCGCGGCTGCATCTGGAGAACGATCTGCTGATGCACTGGAGTCACTCAAGATGTATAGTGCATCATTTCAGGCAGAGGAGATGTGCTATTTTCATGAATGTGCTCATGCTGACCTGACCTGACCTGACCCATGATGCATTTCGAATAGTTCGTTTGGAGCTATTGTCTATGGTTTGGACCCGAGTTTGCGTTCTCACCAGAGGGACCGCACCAGAGGTTGTTATTTGGTGCTGAGTCAAGCGAACCGAGACCACCTCTTTTTGGAGGTCTCGGTCCGCTTGATTTAGTGTGGATCCGAGTGCGATCGATGCTTTCACACCAACGAAAACGAACCGAACTAAGATCTTTTGGTTCGAATGGAACGTTTGGTGTGCACCAAATGCTGTTGGTGTGAAAACACCCTTAAATGATGTATATTTTATACTTGTACTGCAATGTTGTGGAAGAGCCCAACCAGGGACTGGAGTTGAGAATTAGCACTAGCTATAAACTCTATATGCATCACATCAGCTGTAAACTTGTAACTATGTTTGACTGCATTGTCCCTTTCAAATAAATAAATAAATAAATAAATATCTTCAATGCAATGCTGGCACAGTGATAGCAAAGTTTCAATAGATCTGGTTAAGTGAGACTACGTTGCCAAGAGGTTGTTTCCTTAGAAATGGAGTTAGCCAATATTCACAAATGACCAGCTCTAACCGCAAAAGAAACTGCAACACACATTTCATGTATGTACCCAAGCACATGCTGATATTGTTTACTGAAACTGTAATGTAGTACTGAGAGTGTAATCCCTCCTACAAAGTGTTTTCATGGAGACAGTAAAAGCAAACGTATGCATTATTAAACCATGTCAGCCTTAAACTACACTAAAACAAGAATAATCAATTCAAATTCAAATCAGTTTTATTATACATATCTATATGTATATAAATATGTATATAGATATAACAGAAATTTTGTCTGTCTGTCTGATTTTTGTCCATCCCATTTCTTGGACCCTATGCATCAGATGCTTTTCAAATTTGACACATGTTCTTTACCACTAAGAGACATGCAGTGTGCAGATTGATAGCTGAATTTAGAATTTTTGGATTTTGACAAATTTTGGAAAAGTGTTTGAAAAGAGTGAAAGTTAAGACTCAAAATGGATCCCTGGGAAGGCAGGGTATCATTGAGCAGGAGGGGCAACGTATTGTGCAAATGGGCGGGGGTATTTTCACTTGTTTAAACAGTTCTGATCATGATGCACCATTATTTCAAGGCATGATACAAATTAAGGCCAAGACATTACAATTTGTAGGATTTTATTCAGAGAAAAGCTGTAAAAATAATTGGAAAGATCAGGACTTATGATAATAGGGAGGCAAAGCTTCCTCTACAGAGCATGAACATACATGACATAGGTTCAATGATGCATCCACCTTCCATTTCACAATACCAACATGAAAATGCATATAATAGGCTTACTCTACATCTACATAATTACAGCGCCTCCATTCCAAACTCAATGCTTATAAGCTGCAGTAGAAGCAAAATGAACTTTATGTTGATCTAACTTGAAATTGCTGAGAAAATACATTTTAAATGATCCACGTACCTTCCTATAGAGCAGTGGTTCTCCACCTTTTTTGAACAAACACCCCTTTACCTCATCATGAGCCTCCTGCTGCCACCCCCCGAAAATTATTTTGTGAAAGGGGGATGTTACTGTTGTACTGCTCCTCCTTGTCGCATCTATCCCCCCTCACCATTGACATAACATGCTGCTTGATATTGATACTTAAACAAACGCCCCTCATTTCTGTCTCAGTGCCCCCCCTCTCAGCTTTTTCGTTCCAAATGCCCCCTGACAGTGTCCCAATACCCCTGTTGAGAAATACTGCTATAGAGATATGTGGATTGCTCACAACTATTCCAGAGCTAGCAATCATTGAAAAATACTAAGTGTTGAATGAATTTTGTTGAAGTGTGAGTGGAATAAAGGGAAGAAAATATCAAAGCAAAACTCACTCTCTGAGGAGTTTCACTTCCCCTTAGAACTTTGTCAAATTTTATACCACAAGGTTTTAGTTTTGGTTTTCCTGCTTCCTCCACTGTGTGTGAGATGTGTGCATTCGGATCCCTGACATCAAGCAGCAGGGATCCATCCAGCTCCCACTTGGCCATGCAGCTTTCCCCCAGATTATCAGGCATTCATTGGTTGCACATGGCATTGTTATGCAACAACACATTTGAATTTCAAAGCCTTTTCAGGAGATTACACTGTCGGCCCACCACAGCCCTGCACGCACTGTCCCCTGGATCCAAATTATATGTCATTTTTAGCTGTGGCAAATTTTTATTGAGTAGGTATTCGGTTTAGATGTAGTAGATTATATAAAAATGGACGGTGTGTGTTTGCTCCCTCTACTTTTTCCGGTTTAACCTTCAAAGGCATAAACTGTCGCCAACCAGCCAAGTCTACTGATCTAAAACATTTATCAACTTTTGAACCACGAATCCTGTTAATATACAAAAATTATTCAGGTTAAATGCTGCTTCTCAGCTTTTCAGTGTCATCAGATATGGCTCATTTGGCTTTTCAGAGGCTCCATAGTGAACATAGAACCACAGTCATCCTCTATAACATTGATTCACCAGTAAAAGTAGTAGTTTGGCTTGTTTTTTGCATACAGTTAATGATATGTTTTGTTGAAAAATTACCTTTTTCTCAGTTTTCTGTTTTTGACTAATATTCTCTAAATTTACTCAGCTTTTATGAACATCTACATGATCGGCTAATTAAATGTAGGAAAATACCTGATTTTCACTGAATAAAGGCAAAATAGAGAGGGTAATGTTTAATAAATGGTCATAAATTACTAAGGAAAGGTATAGGTGTATAAGGGTTAGTGCATGTTTTATAAAAAATAAAACAAAGACTCAAAGGCCAAAAAAAAAAAAAAAATTAAATGCTGCTCTTAGGAAAAAATTGTGTTGTAATCATAGATCAAGTTACAGAAAACATCTTGCCCTTTGAGAGAAATTACCTGAGGTTCAAGTCAATGAATTACATTTAGGAAAAAGTAAGAGCATGGACTTTGAACTTGTACAGAGGTGTAAACATGAAAACTATGAGGAAGTGTTATGGCACCTTTGTTGGAACTGTGGTTGCAGACAGTTTTTATGTGAGCGGGTTATCTGCAGAATACCAGTAATAGTTTTGCACTGAATTCCATGTGTGCATAATGTGTACTTAATGATGCTGAGCCTCAGTGAAAGGTAACGACTAACACTGAACATTTGTGCTTTTACTATGCATGTAATATTTGTTTCACTTTGTACAACTGACATAGACAAAACACACACAAGCTGGAAGGTACACAAACATATACACTCTAATTTTATTAGCAACTATCTCATAAGGAGTGAGAAGCGGGGAGGATACAGAAGGCAAGCAGCTCTTGTTGTATCTAAGCAACAACAGACAGCAGAGATGGTCCTTGATCACTGCTGATGATGATGTTTCATTGTGTGTGTCTGTATGTGTGCGTCTGTGTGTCAGAATGAGAGTGCACGTGTTCACATATATGTGGGTTTGTAACTTACATCTGTGAGGCCATCCATCCTGATGCATTTGTATACATGTATGAAAGTGTGTGTTTTTTCTTATTATTGGTGTGTGTATACAAGCTTGTTGAAGTTGCTTTTGTGTTGTTTGGCGCGGCCGTTGCCATGGAGGTGACTGATGCCTTTAACGCTGCCACAGCCAGCAAAGGGGAGGATTTAGATTAGAACGTGGGATGCTGAGATTTTCCTGCTACTCCTCGTAGTTTGTTGCGTTTTCGTGTATGTGTGTGGGTAATTTTGTGTAACACTTTGTGTGGTTTGTCACAGAACCAAAGACAAAAACAGGGAGTGGGATAACTATAGAGGAGAATTTGTATTAAATGAGGAGCAAAATATGAGGCTGACCCAACACATTTAAGAACAAGGTAAAAGATTCTGACACTGGCTTATTTTGGTCTGTGATACAACTCATAAGGAGAGACCTACACTGCCCTCTTGTGTTTGAAACACGCAAAGGAAATTGAACAAGACACACAAATGTCCTGTTATTTACCAGTTTACATTAGTGGCTAATGTTCTTTTTTGTGCCTGTAGAACTTTCATAAAGTTGTATTTTAGAAGGTTTTAATGTGATAATTTTCCCTTAACTCACTACATTTGCAGCATCAGTGTTATTGCAACTAATATGTGTAATCAATCTTTTTTCTTCCGTTTTTGTCTTTGCACACAAGGAGTAAAGACTGAGACTTGTTTTGTTTATACAGTAGAATTGATGCCAAATAGAAACTCGCTTGCATTTTGCATGTGATTTCATTTGGCCTTGAGGAAGTTTCTGTTTTAAACATTGTTCCATTGTGGTGGTGCAGAGACTTTTTTTTTTTTTGATTATTCATAACTTTGATTAAATCTCACCAAGACTTAAATGAGCTGCGGTGACTCTGCATTGACTTTGTTGTGTTTGCGTGCGCTTTATGTTCAGCCCTGGAATATTTATGCTGTGCAGTGAAAATACATTACCACTGTTTTAATGAAGAATGTTCGTGAAAGTTCACACTGACAGCCTGAAACGTTGAGACAACGGCCTCTTTATGCTGTACAGTCTCTGATTACATTTAAATATGCAGAGCAGGAGGACGGAGCTGATAAAGACAGTTTTGGACGACGAGTGTGATCCTGTTTTTGCTCTCCGTCTGTTACAGCTTTGTAATGTTCAAACTCATATTAATGCAACAAACACGTTTAATTTCTTTCTTTCCCCCCTTTGTGTTTTTCACTCTTATCATTTGTTTTGACAGTCCTCACTTCAGATTTTCTTTCTATCTTCAAACATGAATTGATTGACTGAGCCGTACAGTACGTGAACACCCGACAGCTTGACATTTGTTTGTGTGTTAATGCAGTGTTGCTAAGTGGGGCAGTGCTGGAGTCGGCCCATTGGCCATTTACTGTATGTCGTCGCCATGGTGAAGGTGGCAATCCTCGCTCCACCCCGTCCCTCTACTCCTGTTGCTATGAAACAGCACTCTTTTTTTCCATTTGTCAGTTATCACACAGGAAAACATCATGCCTCCCTCACATTATCTGCTCACCTACTGGCTAATCATGTACACAGTTTGAGAGTACAACACATTTATTCACTCCTCCTCTGAGCTGAGTGTCATTTTCTCATCACCTGTCTTATTTACTTGTTGTATAACAACATGGTGTGAGACAGACTTTTCGGCTGGTAGTATTTGTCTGTTTTTCTTGTCTTTCTTGATTTTATGACAGGATTAGAACACCCACCAGTGTTATAATCCTGTTGGTGCTGTTTCACACTGTCAACTTCAACTGAATTTTGACAGTATGCTTCAGTTCACAGCACCTGTTGTCAGCGTATGTATCATTATCTATCTATCTATCTATCTATCTATCTATCTATCTATCTATCTATCTATCTATCTATCTATCTATCTAT
>JAPQRP010000020.1:30418438-30428637 GCA_037367295.1 Apogon hyalosoma
AATTCTGTTGGACCACAATTCAAAAGCAATGTCTGATTTTCATTGGTTAATTTTCATGGAATTTTTATTTAGTATTAATTTAGTCAGATTCAAGTTATTTCTTTGACCATTGTGGGTTTTTCTTTCATTAACAGAGGAGTACCAACAATTTTGATCACGTGTGTATCTGGAATATGTATAAACATGAGTAAATGAAAGCACATCTAAGTCACTAACTTGAGTGGCTTTTATTTATGGAAATCCATTCATTGGCTTTTGAATTACATGCATTTGCTGTATAATCTTACTCTTGTGTTGTTTCAGTCAATATATAATAACATCCCATCCCCGGTAATTACACTGATTTCATGGAGATGATATACGTTATGCAAATGTATTCAAGATTGTATTTGGTGATAAGGATGATGATGGGTCTGAGTCAGTGATTCTGAGATTCTTATCAGGTGTCAATAGTCTGTGCACACAGTGTCAGTAACTTAGTTATATCTCTGTTAAAACTAATTTGACTTGATGCTCTTAAACATTCTGCCCTAGGTTTAAAAAATGAGAATATTTGAGAAGTTGGGGAATTAGCTGAACATGGCCTTTGACATAGAACAGTAAATATTTAATTGCAGTCACTATCATCAGGAACTTAAAAAATACTGCTAGACTAACCTCCTTGGTGGAGGTGATAAGAGCCCCCCAGCCCCCACAAAATAAAACAGGACTAAGGGTCCTGTAGTCCAACAGCATATTTAAAGACATTAAATGATATTCGTTTGACCTTTCAAGATCACTCAAGGTCAAAGGTCATGGCACCAAATCAAAGCCCACATGTGACTTCCTATCTATTGCCAATAGTAATTATATCAACATCTTCAACTGTTTTGAAGTTATAGCACTTTGAAATTTTTCCTATTACGAACCAATGGGAATTCTTAAAATTTCAAAACTTCATAAAAAATTCAAAAATCAATATTTCCCAATTCTTTGAACAAATTTGGTAGACCTTACCCCAAAGACGTTCCACAACAGATATAAAGTCATTCTGACAGATGGTTTCAGAGAAGAAGATTCTTGAAAAATTGTTTACGAATGATGGACAGAAGACGAACGGAAGATGGGCGGATGGATGACACCTGATGCCAGTAGTCCATCAGACCCTTTGGGCCATTGAACTAAAAAGTGGTACATGTTACTGATGTTCATTTTTGTCTTTGCCCATTGACAACAGGAGTAGTTTCTTGAGTAGTTGACTGAAAAAGTATAAAAGGGATTTCTATTTGTGCTCATAAATTAATAAATTAATGACAAAGGGAATGACGGACAACATGGATTGACATCAGACAAAATAACACGAGGCACTAATCCACCACATAAATGATAAATTTTAGCAAGGGAAGGAAAAAAATATTGAAGGATTTTCCACTTATGCTTAAGAAACAAAATGACAACCAAAACACAGCCAGATGATCCCTGTGAGAAGGATGTTTCTTAAAAAAAAAAAAAAAAAAACATCTCACAGTGCTTCCTACAGGTGAATTCATAAAAAACTTATCCTGAATAAAAAATTCATACATCAGAAAAGTCCAATTTCTTGTTGTTTCACCAAAATTGACCAAATACAAAATGAAGGACAACATCAAAAATGTGTTCAATAGCTATGGGCTACAATGTTTCAAAGGCTCATCTGAAAGTAAGTTTGTGGCTTCAGGCAAAAAAAAAAAAAAAACAGACTAAAAGTGGCTTTTATATATTTCACAATTTAGTAAAATCATTTCAGGCAAACATGGGCTGAAATAAGCAGATTCGACTCAGTTCAGAAATGTATACATGACACATTTGTATGTTCAGATCCATAGTTCAGGAAACATTCAGTGTGTGCATCTGAACACTAACACGTCTAGTGACAAATACACTGAAAAGGAGCAGACATGCTAATAGCTGTTGTTTAAAGATGGTAAAGAAGCATGAGTACACATGACATGGACGTATAATTGCGTGTGTAAACCATTCACCTCATGTTCCAGTCTTCTACTGTGAATATATTCATCATACATATATTGTATTTGATATAGATTAATTAGTTATATAGTCACCAGACAGACATTTACGTAAATAATCATCTCATCTGAGATGATTTTCTGACAGCAGGTGGGTGTGTCTTCATCTTTTGTCTGAGGTGTTTTTATGCGAGTACCTGGAAGGATCCCAAGCAGAGCTCGATACAGAAGCGCAGGTTAACACTGAAGTAGTCGGGCAGAAAATTGAAGAACATGTAGTGAGTGCCGAACAAAGGGATGAGGAGGAGGGTGGACTTAGTCAGGCGTCTGTTGCACAGAAGAACAAAAGAAAGGAAACAACATGATACAGGCGACAAATATGTGGACACTGGAGTGATTAAGCTCCCATCTCATCTGACAGCTGAAGCCGATAACATCCCGCATGGAAGCAAACGCATCATCAGGAGTCAGTCATGAGGACACTTGTGTATGTGTGTTGGTCTGTATGTGGTGTTTGTGTATGAGTGGAGGTAGGAGCAGGGGCCTGATTCAAATATTTAAATAAGAGTGCAGAGGTAATGTTTTTATCCGCAGGGGTACATGGGAATCCATGTGGTACATTTAAGTCAAGCATCACTTGGTGTGTTTTATACAATCTGGATATAAATGATGCGCCTGAACTCTTTCAGCCAATTACAAATTCTGATAAGCCCACTGGGAGGAGGTAGAAAAGTAGATCTATCCAGACAGACTAGGGAGTGGTTCAGCGGGGAGTCAATGAATTATACATCACCCACTGTGGTTTTAACAGGTTTTACACAACTTTTACACAATGTTTATGTGTTTGATCAGAGTGAAAAAGAATCCCAGGGAATGGAAAAGTCACCAAAAAGCTACCGATTAGATCAAAAACTTTAAACAAGCTATATGTAGTATTTCTACTTTAAAATATTAAAATATAACTTAAAAGAATCATCAGTGTCTGGAATGAAAAGTTCTAAAGTTAGGCTAAAGGTACCAATGCACTGGATTGTACAGAGATAAACTGAATATGAATTTACATTGATGGTCCAGGGATTTATGTGAGGGACTAGAGGGAGTAGGGAGTCACTCTTCCAGTCTCCCACGGTGAGGAAAACTGATGCCACAAGACCTTCTGACCAGAGATCCACTAAGAAGTGATTTTTAGAGTCAAAGAAAGTGACAGATAAAAGCTAGAAGCACGATGTTGTTTTCACCACTGGACAAAGCTCTAAATGAAATGGACAGAGTTCAGTGATCAAATCATAGTGTTTCTTCTGCACGGGTGACTTTGATTATGAGACTTATGAAGGTATAAAGTTACTATGTTATTATGTTTGCTGCCATTTGTTGAGCCATAGTTCAAAATAAACTGTGACAGGTCTGACCTTGTTTGTTCGATTCCAAACAGATCTTCAGTTCAACTATTAACATCACAAACTGTACAGAAAACAAAAGTGATTTGTGGTTTTACTGTGGGTGTTTTCTGTCTAAAAAACAGCACTAAGCTAACAGAGCTATAAGCTAACAGAGCTAATCAATTGTGACCAACTGGTAGATTGCGGACTAATTTTCAGTCAATCGCAATAAGTAGTCTTGACAACAGTTGTCAAGACTCTACAGTGGCTGTCAGGTCAGTCAGGTCAGGTCAGCTGTCCACACAGAGACGAGGTGTCGCATACAATTTTTACCCCGTATTACTTTTGTGCTTCCAGTATTTTTGCACGTGCACTATGTAGGAACATTTGGTACAGCACGCAGTGTGCTGGTTTTACACCCATATTATGTTTACCCCCATTAACTCTATAGTTTTGAATATCCAAATAAAGGGATATTTACTATAGTAAATGATAAATAAATGTACGACAGGTTTCACTACTGGATGTTTACATCGAAAAGAATGTGGTTGCGAATGCCCAATGGTTTGAAGCATGTGCATAACTTTTAGGGTGTAAAAAAATATGAGGGTAAAAATTGTATGCGACAGCGGAACCCACATATTAAAATCTTGCTTCAGTGCGTGTGTGTGACCTGACCTGACCTGACCTGACCTGACTGCCACAATAGAGTCTTGACAGCTGTTGTCAAGACTACTTCTCACAATAGAGGTGAGTCGTAGTTTGCCAAAAAAAACACAAAGATGGCAGAAGCCAAAAGACCAATAACCCACCATTTTAATGTGGAGTGGGAGGAGGATTATTTTTTCGTGTACTCAAATTCAAAGCCTATCTGTATCATCTGCAAAGCTAGCGTGGCCACACCGAAGATGGACAATCTGAAACGGCTTTTCAAGATGGTGCACAAAAGCTCCAAGAGGGATTTTCCTGTTAAAACTGTGCTTCGCTCTCAGAAAGTGCAGGAGTTGAGGAATCAGCTTGTGGCACAGCAGTCAGTTTTTACCAGACCCAAAACCGAGGGTAAGGCTGCTACCATTGCATCTTATCGAGTCAGTCACATTCTTGCTGAGCACAAGAAGCCTTTCAAAGATGGCGAAGTTGTTAAAGAAGCATTCATTAAGGCTGCAGATGCACTCGGTGAGTTTAAGAACAAAACAGAGGTTGTTGCTGTGATCAAGGACATGCAGTTATCGTGGAATACTGTAAGACGGCGGTGTGAAGGAATGGCAGAGGATGTTGAGACATAGTTGAAGAAGGACATCGCTGCATGTGAGTGTTTCTCCCTCCAGTTCCATGAGTCAACTGACGTGGTGGAAGTGGCACAGTTATGTGTTTACATCAGAACTGTTTTTAAAGGCATGGCTGCTAAGGAAGAGCTGCTCATGAGTTTGCTTTTTGAAAGGACACACAACAGGAGAAGATATTTTCAACACTTTCATGGACTTTGTTAAAAAGAATGAATTACCCCTCTTCAAGCTTACTGCCATCACAACTGATGATGCACCAGCTATGGTAGGCCACACCAGTTTCATTTGTGCAAACAATGAATCTTTCCCAGATATCCTTAATTATCACTGTATAATTCAGCTGCAAGCACTGAGTGGGACACTTTTAAACATGAAAGAAGTGATAGATGTTGCTATGAAGATAGTGCGCTCTGTTTGGGCCAGAGGCCCACAAAGAAGGTTATTCCGCACTCACCTGGAGGAGACCGGTGCAGAACACACAGACCTACTGCTTCACACAGATGTGAGATGGCTCAGCAGAGGTACATTTTTGGCAAGGTTCGCTGAGTTGTTGCCTGAAATCAAGGACTTTCTGAAGCTTTCAAAACACACAGAATGTGCACAGTTGGAGGACTCAGAGTGGCTTTTGGATTTGGCATGTCTGACAGATCTCACTGAAATGCTCAATGATTTGAATCTAGAGCTCCAGGGTCAGGATAAACATATGATCAGCATGATCAGTTCAGTGAACGGATTCAAAATCAAGCTGCAGCTGCTTTCAAATAGGCTGCAACGCTGTGACCTGCGACATTTTCCCCACATGCAAGCAGAACTTCAGTGTCAGGGTGAAAACTCTGCACAGCTTGATGGAGCCCGTTATGAAGAGCAGGTTCAGAGCGCCTTGTCTGAATTTGAGAGGCGTTTTACTGACTTTGCATCCATAGAGCCTGCTGCCAGTTATCTGTATGTTCCTTTTGCAGAGGGTAATGATATGGTTGCATTCCTTCCAAGGTAGAATCATTGTTTCAGCAGGATAGCTGTGCTATTGAGAATGAGATGCTCACACTATAAAGTGACAGTGAGATCAAATCCAGGGCAATATCTGGCACAAAAGGAGACTTCTGGAACCTACTCTTGGAAAATAAGTCTCCCAACCTCAGAAGATGTGCCTTCAACTTGACAACACTTTTTGGATCAACCTATTTGTGTGAGGCTGCTTTCTCTCACATGACGATCATCTTGTCAAAGTACAGATCAACTATGACAGATAACCACATTGTGGCTTGCCTGCAACTTGCAACCAGCTCCTACTGCCCTGATTATGAGAAACTGGCTTCCTCTTCCCAGTGCCAGAGGCCCCATGAAGGTAGCTGTCTTTAGTTGTCATGTTTCAGCAACTCACAAAATATTATATACTTTTTCATTATATCTGGGTGTATCTATGTATATAACTTGTAGATCTCGACAGACTACAAACATATAAAGTAGAACTTGATTTGAAAAAAGGTTGGGCACCCCTGATGTAAACTATCAGCTGATGCAGTAAACCACATGGAAAATAAAAAAAAAAAAAAACTTTGTTATTTTGGCCTGGTGTCAAAACAACTGCTGTGAGGTGTGTTTTTTTTTTTTTTTTTTTTGAATGACAAAATGTATTATTAATTCCATAAAACAGATGTGTGTAAATAATGACCTTTATGTTTTATTATAACTGAGTCAGTGATACAGCCTGATGATACATAGCGTTGATTCGTTGGTGGTTTTAGTTTTAGTCCTTAGTCTGTTCTGGTATGGGACTTCCACCTGCTGTGAGAGTTTGTAATATCAATACTACATAGAGTCCCAGTTTGAGCCAGACAATACCACAAATATCTGTGAACCCAGTGAGGTGTAGCTAAGATGAAAATGAAACTATCAAATTTAAGTATGATGAAAATGTACAGCTAGTAAAATGTTTAAAATCAGCCATTATTAGGGGGAACGGTGTTAATCTTTTTCATGTCCGTGGGTGTTGAAAAAGCTTTGAAATACTAAGAAGTGGATATTGTCTCACCGAGTTGTCACTTCATATTGTGTCTGAACGATTACCTGTACTGAGAAGAGTTATTGAACTGGATCAGTCGAGGATTGAGCTTCTGTATTAGTATTCGGATGATGTTCATGAAGAGCATAAAATTGACCTGTTGGCAAAAACAAACGAAAAAAAAATGTGAAAGAAAGAGGCAGGTTTTTATTTCATGCACTAATATCTGTCACAGGTACTGCATGAAACGTCTCTTCAAACAACCGGATTATTGTGGTTGGTTGAACGTCATGACAACAATACAAGCAGCCACGTGCGTAATTGACTGGGACTCGTGTTAGGACAGTTTTTTTTGGCACACTATTGTAATGAACCAGCCCAACGGACAGTTTTTTTTCTCATCATTTATCAGAGATAAGCACTAAAAAGAAGCTAAACAAAGCAAAACAATCTGCAATCTGCTGCATGATTAACTGTCTATCACTGGGTTTGTTCCAAGATTATGAGACATTTACCGCGATGGACACAACAATTGGACCCTTGATTATCCACCAAAAATGTGATTCTTCATTGATGTCCCAACATCTGTTGAGGAAAAAATATACTGAAATCAGACAACATACAAAATTGTCGAGGTTTAACGAATTCTTTGTCGCTAAATATGTAAGACTTGTTTAATAAAACTGACTAAAGGGGGTTAAATTAATATTAAGTTGGATTAAACACATTTACATAATTTACCAATATAATAATTAAACAATTAAAGTACATAACACTGAGTAATAATAATAATAGTAATAATAATAATAATAATGAAAGCGTAAGAGCATTTATTTTAACATAGCTGATTACAATAATTTTGCACCTTTAAAAAAATAAAGAAGTAAATAAAGTTTAGTGATACTTGCATGTGTACATGCTGCCATGAATTGCATTAATTTATGATGTGCTATGTATGTAATTTATACAAAGAACAAACCATGTTACAGGGTTGGGTGGAAATAAATAAAACTGTGGCAACAAAATGACAGTGTTATTGAACACATAATGTAAACCCCTTGTAAGACTATTATAATGTATTCATAAAGAGGTGATGCTCAACACTCTTTTAAATGTACCTGGTTATGATCCCTGACGTTCATGGATCAGTTTCCAATCCTGTTTCAGTAATGGCACAACTTATTTCATGATCTCATAGTTTTTAGACAATTTTTTGTTTTGTTTGGCTTGGTGACTGGACGAACTGAATACTGTTACAGGCCCACATTACCCCATAATGGTTGTTCACTTGGATTCAGGATCTTAGCCACAGGTCATTGGGGATTATCACGTTCACCTGCCACGGTGCCCTCACCTGGCTGTAAATAGTCAGGTAGGCTTTAAAAGGAGCTGGAGCTTCCCCCTCAGTGGGCTGTGAGCTGTTCAGAAGGCAACGTCCCCTTAGTTTGTCTGACATTCAGCCCCACTTAGTTTTTCAACTGGCCATGTCTCATCCTCTTTGTTCACCTCCCATTTCCACACTGGTGTTTTTAAGGCACACCTTTTTATTTCTTCTATCTTTATGATAGACTTGGTGGGTTTCCTTTTAAAACCCCTTTAAAAGGGCCTTATTTTAGTTTTACTCCTTTTTCCTTGGTTTTGTGTAGATTTGTCTGTTAGTTTCCCAACTTGCAACTCCAGTCTGTGTTATGTGGTATCCTGACCAGTCATGTGGTTTTCTCAGTGTATTCAGTACTGAATTGGGTAGTTGCTGTGAAATATGCACAATCCATTCTATACCGAACCAATTAGGGGCGGGTGTCTCGCAATGCGTCATATGCACCAACTTGTTTTTGTTGTGAGTCAAAGTCAGTTGCGAGTCCACACATCTCCTTACAACTGTTGTCAGCTGTTTACTTGAAGGACTGAATTACAGATCACATCCTGTATTAAGTTTCTCTGACAAAAGCATCATGTCCATCTTATCTGTGATTGGTTTACTCTGCACCGTCATATTTGGATTCAAGCCCTGCGATTCTAGACGGATTTCTCATTGAGAGACAGATGGCCGGACAGGTTAGTTTTGTTGAATTTTGTTTTAGGGAAACGTAACAAATACTAGCAGCAGTGATAAAATAATCTACATACCTGAGACTCAAAAATCAGTTTAATTATTATTATGCCAATCATCGCTAATGTCACTAATTTGCATCATAAGTACTGTGTTACATTCAAATGAGCAATCTCCAATTAATTTAGCATCTGCTTGACAAAAAAATATTTTTTTTTATTTAATTGTAAATAAATTTGGCCAGTAAGAGGTTAAGATATAAGATCAATGAATTTCTTGTAAAATGACTAAAATGTGTACATTCTAGAGCAATTTAACAGATCTAAAATTTAGTCTTAATTTGTTGTGAATATTTATTAAATCTAACTACCTAAAAGTGTGAAATTCAAATGATTTTATTAATATGTTGTGCATTTCTTTTTCATGTACAATTCAATCAATATTTACCTCTTTCACTGTCATCTACTTAGTAATATGATGTGCCACTTTGTTGCAACAGACTTTCTTTGAATTAACTTGTGGCCATAGTCTTTAGAATGTGGACACAAATTAGATATGATTGTGGGAAGGGACAAAGGAGAGAATACAAACTCTGTGTCCTCAAAATACACCCTGGATCCGATCCACAGGACAATGAAGAATACAGGAATGCCTGTAGAAAAGCAGAAAACTACAATCAGTGTATGCAGTTTGAGAGTTACGCAGTTTATCAAGTTATTTCCTAAACATGACTTGTTCTCATGTGTAAAACAAACAGAACATTCTAGAAGGAAAGTGGACTACACATATGTAGTCCATTTAATCTGCAGAATACCACACACATGTAACACTACTGTCATCATTGATGCCGTTCATTTCTTTTTACTGAATCACATGGTAGAGACTGTTTTCTCTTAGATGTATGGCCCCCCAGACAGAAGTCTTTCACAAACAAACTAAAATATTTTTAGGAAAAACACTTTGTTTCTGTCTCATCCCACAACATAATTAAGTCCATTTGCATTGACTGCCAAAGGGATGTAAGCTTTAATTTGGTTTGCTTGTTAATCACAGTTGATTCCACTCAAGATGGCAAAGTATCCAGCGACGGATGTTGGCCGGGGGCGGTCTGTCTGCTACTTGTCCTCCCTGGAGAGTTTGGTAAAGTTAATCTAAAAACATGGAGTGGTTTTAATAAGCTTCATATAACTCCAACTCAGCAGATGTAACATCAGTGGGATGATGCATTTTATTCGACTCCGTTTAATAACACTGTTTAAAATAGTAGGTGTGATAAAAACAGTAAATTCAACAGGACATTGGATTAAATTCAATAATACAAATTACAATGAATCAACAAAGATGTCGTGTACATAGGGCTGGGCAATATGGAAAAAAATCATATTTTTTTTCATATCAGACAATGTCAATTATGTATCATGATATAAATCAAATCACTATTTTTGTCAAGCTTAAATTTTCCATTACTCATAAGTTAGTTGTGAAGACATCAGAAGG
>JAPQRP010000020.1:30477492-30487808 GCA_037367295.1 Apogon hyalosoma
GGAAATGTTCTATGAACCTCAGTTTTGTCCAGGTTTTTGAAACTGTTGTTGTGTTCTTTGAGATATTGATTAAAATCTTTCTTCTTTTCAAAGGGGGTGTACTCATTTATGCTGAGCACTGTGGTTCCAAACAAATTTGAGTCTCACCTGTTACCCTGGGGGTGGGTTTATAAGGGGCTGGCTGAGGAGGGGGCTGAGGTCCAGCCCCAGGTGGAGGAGACTGGATGTCTGAAGGACTCAGCTCTGCTTCTGTGAACCTCTCCACCACGGCGCTGTGTTGGGTGTAACAGTCCCTGCAACAACGCTCTTTCTTCCCACTGTGCTTGGTCATCACAAAGTTGTTGCTGCAGTAGTAGCAGAAGATGCGACCACAAAGCCTAAAGAAAGCAGTAGTGGATCAAAGAACATAACAGTCAGTCAGTCCGACATCTTCTGAACCACTTTATCCTTGAGAGGGTCGGGGGTGCTGGAGCCTTTCCCAGCTACCTATGGGTGAAGGCGGGTACACCTTGGATACGTCGCCAGTTCGTTGCAGGACCAACAAATAGAGATGAACAACCAATCTCTCTCACATTCACAACAATCGGCAATTTTAGTTTGATCATTTGATCTATTAGTGCATGTCTTTGGATGATGGGAAAAAACTGGAGTACCCAGGGAGAACATGCAGACTCCACACTGAAGGTTCCTGGTGTTGGAATTGAACCTAGGACCTTCTTGCAGGGAAGTGACCGCGCTATTCACTGTACCACCGTGCAACCCAGAACATAATGGTAAACAACATTTTCATAAAAGGGCAGATTCTTAATTCTTAAAGGATTGTAGGTACAGATTTGAGAAGACAGTGGTGTTTACAAAACCATGTACAAATCTCCAGTGGTGACAGAGTTGAAAGCCCACCTGCAGTGATGTCTGCGCAGCCACCAGGTGAACTGGCCCTGACAGCCCAGGCAGTGAGTCGCCTCTTTATCCACCAACCACCAGCGTTCCTCTGCTCGCAGTTTCTGCTCAAACTCCAGAGCATCCGTCTTTTGCCACAGGGCATCTTTATCCCTGTTATGAACAAATATTAAAAAGGGTTGTAAGTTTAGTGTCATTTAGTGTACTCCTAGCTTAACATTTTTTAGTTCAGAAGATTTTAGAGTTAATTTTCAAAAATTGGAGAAAAGTTACCTTTTTTCCCATAAATTTTTGCCAGTTGGAAATAAAAATGTTCTATTCTAATTATTCAAAGCTTTTGTACTGGCAGATGTCATCAGGCTTTGTTTTAAGACCATGTGGTAACTTCTCTTCTATAAACATTAGGCCTGTCACAATTATTACATTATCTTTATATCTCAATTACTGGCACTAACGCAATTATTCTGCATAATTGCTGTGATCATCTCCATTCAGCTATATAAACACAGCTGGATAAGTGTCTCCCTGTAACACACAATAATTTCCCATGGGATTAATAAAGTATTCTGATTATGATTCTGGTATATTCACATTTTTTTCATCAACAATTAAAACTGCTTTAGTATACTTAAGTTATTTTCATTTGTTTATAAATCTAAAAAGATTTACAGAGGTTAATGCCACTGAATAGCTATTTTCAAAAGATACAATGAAGCTGTTTAAATAAACTCATCAATGTTGAAATGAACAAACAGTGCAACAATTATTTTGTCAATTATTTCAATGACAATTAGTCATCCACCCCAACTCCATTATCAGGACGACCACAACTATGGTACCATATTACTCTCTGTATGTTCATTCCTAGGGACTGAAAATGGAAAACAGAAAGACCAAATATATTCTAGTAAAAACTATTCACTTAACTGTAATGACCTAATCTACCTTCATGCAGCTTCAGGCTTATATCTTTGCACATGAGGATGTGAAAATGTATCATTTAATACTGATACATGCCATCTACATACAATCTATTATTGTGAAGTAGCAACATGTCAACAAAGGAAGCTGATAAAACAGGTGGAGACATGCAATCAAATGGGCACAACCCAAGGGTGTTACATGAATCACTGTATTGGTATTTAATCTCTTGCAGAGTATGAAAGCTTTGTGACATGTGAGACAACCTTGGTTGGTGAATGTGTTACAGAAGACTAAAGAGCAAAAATGTCTCTCCTGAAGTACTTCTCCTCATGTCATCCTGTTAGCTGCACTGTTGACACTCTCTTCTCTGTTAAAGTCTGTCTTTTAGATGTGTTCTCATTAAATTATCCCACCTTTCAAAGAAATGTCTCCTGCAACCAACCTAATTTTCCAACATCGCTGTCAGTTAGAGAACATCTCACACTGGTACTAAAGAACTCATTTAAAATGCACACACCTCAGTGAGACTATCAAAGACTAGATGATCACACTTATACTAACAAGTCAGAAATGCCAAAGGTGACAGTGAACTTTGCCACCTTTATCAGTGACAGGTTGTACCTAATAAGCTCGATGAGCCGCTCCTCCAGGGTGCTTTTGGTTCTGTTGAGGTCGTCGATCTCCGCAGACATTGTCAGATACTGGCTTTGCTTGTCAGCTTCTGCTGCTCTCAGTTTCTGGCTCAATTCCTCACAGAGGTTTTGTGCAGCCAAGTGTGAATCTTTAGCACTGAACAAAATAGATCACAGATAAATACATAAGTAGCTTTTTTTTTCAAGTAATAAAATGACCTTTGCTGGTATCACTGGTTGTGCACAGACCTGCTAACTGCATGTTGTAGTTGCTGAATCTCGCTCTCATTCTCATGAAGAGTGGCTTCTGTCTTTGTGATGTGAGCATCTTTTTCACCAGTTAACTGCAAGTACTGCTCATTCACAGCCTTTAAAGAACAGAAAACATGTACAAAAACACCCATCAGTACAAATATTTTAATACTTTCAGTTGTTGCTCTATCATTATTAAATTCATCCTAATTCACTGCAACACCAGTACATAAAATTCAATCAGTAATATTGTACTTACAAAATAAAAAGTACCTACAATGTGTCAAAACTGATCTAGTGATGCACATTGCAATAAAAATATGTGGAATGTCGAACATCTCATCAAAAAAAAAGCAATAATTTGGACTAGACCAATGAAACTTCTTTGTGAAATCAACAAAAATCAAATCCTGTATAAATAAACACTTCAAACTGTGGAGGCCAATTCCAATCTCAAAGCAATTTAACAGAGCTAATAAGTGGAAAAGGAGCAGTGCACTCTTGTACAGCACGCTTCTGCTGTTGCTTCTGCAATTAAAAAAAGACTGCTCTAGTGATCAATGTGCCTCCTTATCTCTAGAAAAGAGAAAGGCAAAATCAATAATCTACTTCTCCTGAAATGATCGAATGGATGTATGCACAAAATGAATAAACAGACTCCCTGCTCTGAGCCCTGTGTGGTTTCTTTGTCTAAATCTATTCTGCAATGAATGAAATACATGCTGTGCAGAAGGTGCTACACTGATGGTCTCTATGTATCATCCATATTCACTTAATTATTATAGATGTCCATTTTCTACTCTGTTCTACTCAACAACTCTTTGCCTGATTATGATGCAACCACAAATATAAGTTTCCAACATTAAAACAGACCTCGAGCTCAGACACTTTGGCCCGTAAGGTGGACACGTTTGTCAACTCCTCCTGCAGCTGGGATTTCACCAGGTCAAGCTGTTTATTCATACCCTGAAAAATGAGAGTAACATGGGAATAAAATTAACTTTAAAAATAAAAATATATGAAGGTTCTCACATATTTTTACAACCAGTGTTTCTATGACTTTTCAAGGACTGAGAACATAAAGTTCACCACCGTTCACAACAATTATATATATGAAGAGAGGGAACTTTTTCTCTAATTAAATTGTTGATTATTTTCATCTTCACTTCAAACAGAGTATTTATAAGAATTAAAAAAAATAGATCTAAGTGTGTTTTTACTCAGAGACAAGTCAATACATCACCTAAACCCTCTGCAAACTGAAGAAAAACCCTGATGTCAACAGCATTTTTGAAATCTGACTTAATAGGTTCTGTGATTTTCCTTACAAACATAATCTGGTGAAGACAGTTTTGGAAAATATCAGCTTTAAATTGTGGATATGTCAGGATATGTGACGTCACCTTTGAATTCATTTGTACTACTTCTAAAGTACAGTAATGTATTTCAGTAAAATGTGAATTTCAGCAAAATTCATTTTGAAATCCCCCAATTTGAATACATGTGGTCTGCATTTCTCAGTTTCATTAATGTTGTTCAGTAGCCTAGGCTGTATTCACTTATTTTAAAATGATTTCTTTTTATGTTCTATTTATTTGATTATACTGTTGACATCTCACTTACACCCCTTGACTTTCCTAAAACCTTTTACATTACTGACTTTCATGACTATTCTAGGCTAAGAAAATGAGATTTTATATTTTCCTGACTTTTCTAGGTATTTCATGACCAAGGGGACCTTGATATACCAACACAAAATCTGTATAAACCAGATCTGAAGTTGTATATAATAGATGATTAACAGATTCTGTGCTCACCTTCATCTGGGCTTGGTAATTCATGCTCTCTGAACTCATCTGGAACTTCACAGCATCCAGCTCCTCTCGGCTTGAATTCTTGAGACTCTGCACTTGGCTCTTGGCCTTTTCCAACTGCTCCTGCAGCTCCATAACATTCCCTGGAAGCATCTCCATCTGTGTCAGCTCTTCTCTTAGTTTTTTATTCTCCTGTTGTAGTTCTGCCATGCCCAGTTCAAGAAGTTCAGTCTCCTTCTCCAGCTCCTCAATTCTGGCGGCGTCTCCTGCCCAATGCGCTGTGGCCTCTTCCTTTTCAGTGCTCAGCTTACAGATCGTGATCCCTAGCTCTGCCATCTCTGTGTTGGCCCGGTGCAGACCCTCATGGGTCTCGCTGTTCTCGATGCTCAGGCGGTTATTTTCTGCCTTTAGGTTGGACAGCTCATCCCGAACAGCAGCCAGAGAGATAGCCAACTCTGCGCTGGCTGTTCCTTCTCTGTTGAGCTGTACAATCAGCTCCTCTTCTTTCTTTTTGCACTCCACCAGCTCTGCTACCTGCTTCTGATTTAGTGCCTCAGTATGGGCTTTAAGCTGCTCAGTCAGAGTTCTCAGTTCATCTCTCTGGGCCTCTGTCACCTCAAGATGAGCTTGGGACTTGAGCTTTTCTTCTTCAAGTCTCTGTACCTGCACTCTGTGGTCCAGGACCTCTGTCTGGAGCCTGGTTACTTCTTTCATGCTCACCTCCAACTGGCTTTCAACCATTATCAGTTTACCAGCGACTTCCTGGCTCTCCTTTGCTTGGGCAGAGTTCCTTTCAAGCTGAGATCTTTCCATCACCTTTTTCTCACAGGTAACCTGTTCAATCACTTCTGTCTGTTTAGCACAGGTTGCTTCTGCATCAGCCTTGGCTTTTTTAAGTTCCTTCTCCTTGGCCTCCAGATCTTTTAGCCTTGACTGGAGTTCAGTAATGCTCTTCTCTTTGCTTTCTAGCTCAGACTCCTTTGTTTGGAGCTGATCCTGAAGGCTTTGCTCATTCTTCCGTGAGGTTCCCAAGTTCTTCTCCAACTCTCCAATCTGCCCATGGACGCTCTTCAGGTCAGCTTGCATGCGGCTAAGAGCAGCTTTTACAGTGTCTTGCTCCTCTCTTAGACTCTGGTTCTCCTGCTCGAGCCGCTTTGCTGTGTCCTCTGAGACCTTTGTGGCCATCGTTGCTCGCTGCAGACTCTCATCCAGCTTCCGATTCTCTTCTCGTAACCTCATCTCTTTTTCATCCACTGTAATTTTTGTATCGTCCAACTGGCCTCGGAGTTGTTTCTCAGAGGCCCTTAAAGTTGCTAATTCAGCCTCCAGCAGTGTTCTGTTTTCTACCATCTCCTTCTTCAGCTCCTCGTTTCTCTTCACTGTGCTCAGCAGCTTCTCATTCAATTCCATTAAACTGCCACACTGTACCTTGTAGTCTTCGATCTTCGTTGCCTGTTCTTTGACACTGTCCTCCAGTTCAGTCAAGTTAGTAGTTAGTTTGTCCCGCTCTGTGACCAGGCCTTGGTTCTTGGTTTGCAGCTCTTGTACCATCTTGCTGCTGGAGGTTAGCTCTGCCTCCTTTCTATCAAGGTGCACTTTAAGGGTAGTGACTTCTGCTCCTATAGACTCTTGTAAGCCATCAACATTCTTCTGCATTTCATCTTTTTCCTCCTGGGCCCTCCTCTTTACCTCCTCCACCTCCCTCTCCCTTTCCTCCACAGATCTTTGGAGGTCCTGTAGCTGTCTTTGTAGGTTGCAGACCTCCTTCTCTCTTAAAGTCAAGGCCCCTTGCATCTTATCTAGAGCACTCCGCTGTTCTTCCACTTGAGCTTCCAACCTGGTCTTCTCTTCAGCTGCAGATGTAACTATTCTTTCCAGTTTGGTCTCACCATCCTTTGCGGCTGCCTCCTTGACTCTCAGCTCCTCCTCTTTCCTTTCAGCCTGCCTCTTCTTCTCTTCTACCTCAGCTACAGCTTCCATCTTCCCTTTTTCAGCCTCTTTCAATTTGTCCAGCAACTCATGTATCTTTTGTGCCGAATCAAAGTAGCTTGCCGCCTGTTGGCCCTTCTCATTCAAAACCCCATCCAACTTGGCCAGAAGCTCAATGTTCTTCCCCTCAGCTACAGCCAATTTCTCCTGGAGGAGCTGTTGTTCAGCCTCCCTGGCTTTTTCTCTGATTCTAAGTGCTGTCAACTCTTTTGACAGGGCTTCCTCTCTGTCCTGTAGTGCTTTGAGTTCTCCTTGCAATCCTTGTTGCTCCTCCTGGGCAGCAAGTGACACATCCAGTTGTCTCTGGAGCTCCACCACAACCCCCCGGAGCTCACCAGCCTCCTCACCCAGCTGCTGCATCTTATCTAGGAGCTCCCGATGTTTCAGCTCAGACTGGTCCAGCTCCAGGCGGAGGTCTTCAATTGTGCTTGCATCCTCACTGCATGGAGGCAGAGACTCATTGAGATCATTTAGCAGACTCTGACCATAGTCTGGACTACAAGGGAACTCGGGTGCTTGCTGCATGGAGGCAAGAGAAATCAGAGAAGGTGATCAGACACACAGGAAGAAATACGTATTTGTAAAAATTTTAGTAAAATATACATGAAGAAAATGCTGCTGAAACACAGATTCTGAAACTATGCCCATTTGTCAAAACTCAAAAAAAAAAAAAATTAAACACATATACATCAAATATAACACTTCTATTTCCTAAACTATAAAACTAGGACAGGTGACCCTATATCTCACCGGCATGTTTTATCAAGCATCAATAACAAGTTGAATTTGCAAGGTTGTCAGGTTCTGCCGCTATGTTAGAGTCATGTGGTCTTGATGCAGGAGCTCAGTCTCCCAATAGAAGTGGGTGGTACTTCACTGGAAAATAACTCACCGATAATTAAATCAACGTCCATATATGACTTCCAATCAGTGCTCAATAGTAACTATACTGATATCTGTAACCATTTCTATTTTATAACCCATCACAATATGGGTCATTATAAGTAAAGGCACATTTTTAATATTTCAGAAATTCATAAAAAAATTAAAAAAACTAAATTTCTGAAACGGTGAACAAAGTTTGTAGACATCGCCCCATGGAAGCTACATATAAAATTTGGAATTAATCTGACCTGTAGTTTCGTCGGAGAAGATGTTTGAAGAAATTGCTCACAAAAATGAAGACAACGGACACTGAGCTTTCACAATAGCTCATGGCTCTAAACTCTGAAAAAATTTAGCTTTTTCAATGGAAAAACAAACAATTGTGTTTGTTGTAAATACTTGTAGCCTCAGCACTCTTAATACTCTTTGTCAAAATCGTCTTCTTCTGACCTTCTCTCCAAAACATCAAGGACCTAAATCCTGTTTACAGGGATTAAGATGAGATTAATCTGATATTTTAAGTTAGAAGTTTTTTTTTTAATTTTACTGTCAGAATGTAGGGTTAGGGTAAACCACGAAACAGTATTTTATTTTTGAAAGTGGGTCTAATGTAGATGTGTTTCTAGGTAGTGGCAGGTGTGTTTTAGAAATTATGGTTTAGCATACCTGGCTAGTAGTTAGACCATATCAGTTTGTGGTATGTCGGTTACCTGGGAGTATGTGCTGGCCAAACTATTAATGCTGGAACTGCGACTAGGTGGTTTCCACAAGTGGGCAGGTGAGTTGGCACTTCCCAGTGTCCTCCTGTTGATCAAAAGACAATTCTGACAATGAAACATGAACATTTCTGGCAAATTACTCAAAACCTGGTGCAAACCACAGCTGTATTTGTATACACTTTCATCTGTGATCACTCTTAATGTCTTCTAATTTATTTTTTTTTTCAAGGTTATGATTATTGTTTTTTTACCTTGCAAAAGTGGGCCAGGAGGCATCAAGGTCATGTCCTCTGGAACTCACATCAAACTGGACTTCATTGAGTTCATAAAGGTGATTGACAATATCCACACTGAGATGGGGCTTCAGGAAGGGGCTTCTTGCATAGTACCAGTCACTGTGGGATGAGACACGAGGGAAAGGTCACAAAGGAAGGACAAAGCAGGAAAAGCAGAAAACAATAATGGAGCCTAGAGAAGTAAGGTAATTTATATTATAACACAAACATCAGCACAAAAAACTACAGAGTTATTATTTTAACTATTGTTGTAAGTGAAACAATTTATTAAATGTTAATATACTGCTAACTAGTGGGAAATGAGGAACTTTACTGTGAAAGGGGACACTTCACCACAATGAACACTGGAGTTAACACACACACACACACACACACAAACTCAAATGCTCAGCCCTTTCTGATAAAAACTTACCAATAAATGTTTTGGTAAAGTGCTACACTGCAAAAGAAGTGCTTCTAATTTTCCAATCACTGTAGTTGCACATTACCAAAATCCACTTAATGTCAAAAGCAGAAGTTTGTTCTTTTAATGGACCTTAATGGTTCTATTAAACCCTCACAGGTTTACCTAGTCACTCTCTGGTTCATCAGGCACTGCTGCAGAGTGTCAGCCAGACGCTGATGTACAAGGGAGTAGCGGATAAAAGCCCGTCCTTTCCCCAGAGATGTTTTCAACTGTCAAAGAAAACACAGACATCATTTAAAACAAACCTTTATCTACTTTTTTACTTAATTCTAATAACTACTCTTGTACTCTAGGGATATCTTATAATCCATAATGGACATAACACCAATATTTTTTTTTGAAACACACTCATTTTAAAATAACCAATGGATTGGTATTGACATAAAAAAGTCAAGTTTCACAATAGTAATGAGGACAGAAAATAACACATTAACTGTTATTTTGAAAAGGATGCAAATATAGCTTTTGTCCTCTGTTGTCTGCTAAGAGACAAATATAACTGACAGAGCTGCCACACACTAACATGTGCTTTACGAATGTAAATGGTTGATGGCGTTCGATAATTATTCACACTCAGTGTTTGAGTCGGCTCATGATCATGAAGAGTAGTTAAGGAGTTAAATGACTAGCTTACAAGTTACCTGCTCATTGGTGTCACTCTGAAAAATAAAATTTACCTCAGCAATAGATTTGACAAAGCGGATCCCGTCATTGGCTCCTTTGATCTTGGCCAGACAATCTATGAAATAATCCCAGTAATCCTTCTTTGTCCCGAGAAATGTGGTCTTTTCCTTTTGGTCAAACTGAAAGATGGAATCAGGTGGAATCAATACTTGCATATTGTTGCAGTTTACTTACACAATTTGCAAGAACAGATATTAAATTTTCCTAGCTGGTGTTACCTTTTCTTTAAGGGGCAAATGACTTATTCGTATCCCATTACATACAGTGGCTTACAAAAGTATTCATACCCCTTGAGCTTTTCCACATTTTATCACGTTATGACCACAAACATAAATATATTTTATTGGAATTTTATGCAAAAGACCAACACAAAGTGGCATACAATTGTAAAGTGGAAAGTAAATGACACATGATTTTAATATTGTTTTACAAATAAAAAACTGAAAAGTGCAGTATGCAAAAGTATAGAGCCCCCTTTTCTCTGACTGTAACCAATTGCCTTCAGAAGTTGCCGGATGATTGCTGAATGATTGAATGTTGACCAAATGACTAAACAGAGTCCACCTGTGTGTAATCTAATCTCAGCACAAATACAGCTGTTCTGTGATGGCCTCAGAGGTTTGTTAAGAGAATACTGGGGACCAAACAGCATCATGAAGTCCAATGAACACACCAGACAGGTCAGGGATAAAGTTGTGGAGAAGTTTAAAGCAGGGTTCGGCTTTAAAAAGATTTCCCAAGCTTTGAACATCTCA
>JAPQRP010000020.1:30504180-30525706 GCA_037367295.1 Apogon hyalosoma
ATTTAATGAATTTTCACAAAATCGCTTATGAAACTGTGGAAAACCAGCTCCACATTAACTTTACGTGAAAAACAATGAATCTGTGTTTGTTTGCATATCTCAGTTCTTTTTTTTTCTTTACTTCTGACTTCAGTGAAGAAATACTTAGAAGTCCATGTCTTGTTAAACCTCTGCATTCTGAATTCATCTTTTTTTTTTTTGCTGTTAGCTGACATCTTCATGGGCTGAAACTGACCAACAAGTGCATAAGCCTTATGCTAAGTACGGAAAGTATGTGCAAAAAACCCATTGATTTAGCAGATCCTTCAAAATAAAAGCAGCGCTGTTGTGTTGTTTGCATCTGTTATGATGATATGTATTTGTATTGACTTTTAATTTGCGAATGAACGCGGGCCAGTCAGGGTCAGCTATTGGACCGCATGTGGCCCGCAGACCGTACAATGCCCAGGTCTGGTCCAAACAGTCCAGTAGTAATGCCTAAAGGCAGAAGCTGACTGAACCTCTTGTGTATAGTCCAGGTCCTGATTGGCTCATGCTTCTTCATGTTGGTTTTGTCTAATATTACCATGGATTTAGCAGCCTTGATTCTGAATTATTTTATAATATGTTATTTGTACTGTGTTGTTTTGAAACAAAAGGGAATGTGTGGAACCTAAAAGAAGGTTCATTTCAGTATTATGATAAACTACCATTGCTACTTTCAAGAAGTGTCATTAGTTGTCGCTGGACTTAGTGTATTGTAATTACAGGGTATTACTACACTATTACCAGTTTATTACCAACTCTAATCCACGACTACTATATCATTAGTGAGCTGTGACTACAACCTGTGTTTTTCATTTTTTTCTTCAGGTAGTTGAGTTGATGAGTGCTGACCTTGCAGTGAAACATATCAAAATGGTATGCTGCTAATTAACTTACTGTTTATGAACACACGTATCCTTCAAAAGCCGTTATCTGTGGTTCTGACGTCTGTTATGCAGTTAGACCCATCTCTGCCTCTCTTTCTTTAGGGGAATTCTCACATAGTCACTCTTGCCCATTCCAACAGCGCTTATTCCCATCGTGTAAATAAGGTAAGAACTTAGTTGCAAGAACCTAAAACTGATAAGTAATAGCATCATTTACTCGACATCCTATTGATAATCTGAAATGCCCATTAAATACTTTATAGTGTTTACTGGCATAGTACACCCCCATATTATATTCCTATTAACTGTGTGCCTTCTATCATTTTGAGTAAAAAAATGAACAGAAATTCACCATTATTTTTATGAAACAATGCATTTTGTGTTATTTATGTGTTCTAAACAGTCAAATCAAACAGGTGGGTCTAGACCACAGGTTTGCTAAATTTAACTAAAACACCAATAATTCATTGAAAGTAAGGATTGTTAATTTTATCAGCAAAGAGCAGAACATAGAATTGTTTTTTGGACACTTGGATGAAAGAAAACCAAATCATGTAAAGAAAAAACAAACTTGAACATACAGTAGGTAAAACTGACCTCAGAGCCACAGGGGGGTTAAATTCCAAATACAGCTTATCATTCAACTTCATGAAAATGACTGAAGCATTTCTTGTCTTTGCCAGGTCTCAAAGATATCCTTCGGTTTGCTCTGTGTGGCATTAGAAATATCAACGTTAATAATTCTTTGTGTGATGGATCCAGATGTAAGTAAAAATAAATAGTGTAACAGATAACTGTCATACATGTATTAACTTCTGTCTTTGGTTTTAGGTCACTGTCATTGCCCTGGTGTGTGTGGTAATAGGGATTGATTTCATAGAACTGGTGATCTGCTGTCTACCAATTGGACGCACTCATGAATTGTAAGATTAATTTCTATTCTTCCACATGAATATTTGACTTTGCTACCAGCTCAGTACAGAGTTCTCAGTTTATTATTATTTTCTATCTTCTGTTTAGAAAGGACATATGTGATAGTGCTGTCGAAGTGTGCTCTGTCCTCCACAACATTTTTACAAGTAAGATATTCATCTGATTAGAAAAATACTAATCGATAATCATGATAATTTTTTGCAATATGTAAACACTGCATCATCAGTTCCCAGTCTTCCCAGTTTAGTGTATCCAGTCCATCTGTACTGTGTAATAGGATGCAGCTGATGCTATGTGACTTCACTATGTGCTTAATTTTCATATTAAACAATTTTTTTTTTCATATTATCATTCTGTACAATTTTTGGTGTGTAACTAATCCCAGCTTCAAGAAAACACCTGCAAATGACACATCAAAATGTGAAAATATCAGGAATTGTATAATAGGATTTACACTGGAATTTGACTAAGTTCAGTGACAAAATCATCCAAAAAATCTGCAACTTTTTGCCAGCAACATTATTCCCTCATTCTTTTGTGTCGAGCCATGATGGACTCTTTAGACCAGACTGTTTTGGGCTCATTTGTGCCACAGTGTAAACCAACTTCCTACTTTGTTGCTATTGTTGGTACTGATTGTATGCCATTTCTTCTTTGTATTCGCAGTTGCTTTCATTTTTGTGGTTGTGACAGAGTTACCTCTGAAACTGATGGCTGGTTACACAGCATGGATTTTCCTGTATGGAATCATTTATTTTTCAAGTATTCGCGGAAGACAAGTTTGTTGGAAAAGCACAGTAGGTGAGTTACTTGTGGTGCATTTTTTTTTTTGTTTTGTTTTTTAAAGATAATAGTCTCTATTAGTGACAGTATGGATTCTTATGCAGAGAATAATTTAACTGGTCGCTCATTTCTGTTGCAGGAGATGTAAGTAGCTCTAAGAAAAACAGCGGACAAAATCAAAAGGGGGTGAGATCCAATGCGGTAGTATAACATTTTATATTGTCATGGTAACAGAATCATAACAGACTGTGCTTTACGGTAAATATGCAGCTTCATGTCT
The DNA here is from genome assembly GCA_037367295.1 of Apogon hyalosoma. Taxonomy (NCBI): domain Eukaryota; kingdom Metazoa; phylum Chordata; class Actinopteri; order Kurtiformes; family Apogonidae; genus Apogon; species Apogon hyalosoma. Next base: position 30,507,088 of record JAPQRP010000020.1, read on the forward strand.
CTCTCATTTTTTTCTTTAATCTTTTTTAGAAGCAGTTCAGTGCAGCTGGGGTGGCAGCTATCATTGCCTCAGTAATCTTCATTCTTGGATCCGTGGCTTTCTCTCTAGCCATTATATGTTTATGAGTCGATTCAGTCTCAGATTGTACGGATACACACAGTAAAGGCTCATAGCATCAAATATATTCTAAACTAGATACCATACAGTGGGAAGGCTGGGAACTGATGATTCAGTGTTTACACATAGCATTGTGTATAGTGTATCATTTAGGAATGAATCTTACAGATGTACATATTACATATATTATTTTGTCATATTATCTGTATCATAATACTGGAAGGTCTCAGAGCACCTGTGTGTGTGTTTGTCTGTACAGTTCGCAGCAATTGGGACATTTTTTTTAAACTGGCCAATTTGGTACATACAGCTGAGGAATAGTCCCATCTCCACATGAAATATCTCAGCAAGTTGATAGGACCAATATTTTGGGAGATATTAGTCATTTTGGGACACAAAAGCCTTACAATCATGTTGTGTTGCCCATGACAGTTGACTGGAAATGTAGTACCACGCTGCATGATGGGAAATTAAGTTAAAAAGAGGAATGACACATTTACTAACTTCAGTCCCTAGATATCGGCATTAATATAGTCGCATATTATGTTGTGTTTCTTTGTACCAGACACCACCAGCCATCACAAAGAACAGAACAGGAATATTTGTAATGATATTTGCTTTAAGTAACTGTGTGGGATGAATTTTTCTGTGTAAAAACCTGTTCTTGTGTAAAAAACTGTTACTTTGTTGCTTTGATATGGAAATTATTAAGTTAATAAGTAAAGGAAGTATTCAAAAACAGTTCATTATTGTTAGTGTTGTTGTCGCTTGGTTTCAAGTGTTGAAGTTCATTCACAAAACTAATATTTAGAGCAGAAATCCTGATGGATTTGGTCTTACATAACATCAAAAGTGTAAAAATAACAGAACCCAGTAAAAAGAAAAAATATAGTTATTTAGACTACATCTAGATTTTGAGCTGCGCTTTGTCATGTTCAAGTGAAGTTCTCAAGTACAACCTAATATAAAACATTTTTTGATGGCTCACCCCATTAGCAAATATTTTCCAAGCTGTGACGGCACAAGAACTAAACTTACAGTTCCATGGAAAAGATAAGCACCTATAAACCTGACTCAGACTTCAGATAACTTACGGTAGCACTGATCCAGAAATTAACTGCCTTATAAATGATTGACCTCCTACTGTGTGACAAAGTTTTTACTTCCTTGTTTCTAAGTGATACAGTTGTCTGAAGATTCTGCAGCACAGTGCCATTGCTGTCACTTTGACAACTGAATGCCTTTACTACCATTGTAAAGCTTATAGCGCTACCAAACTGCTCAGACAAAACAAATTCAAAGAAATGGAACCAATCTGATTTTTACCCCTATAAATTCCTTGCCTAAAGCACATAATCATGATGCACAATTTGAATAAATAATACACCCAAGTATCAAAATACCCTTTATTTAAAACTGTCTTGCAATTATAAGAGAAATGCAATATCAACAGGAGACACTTTAAATAAAAACTTAAAACAAGCCAAACCTTGTTTGATACAGCATCAAATGACTTCAGAATGTTTCAGTACACTACAAAGTTTTATCTTTTCCAAATGAGACTTTAAGGCACGTTTTGTGACTTGCCGAGAAACATTAGGTCAAAAGATTTTTTTCTTTTAAACAAAGTCAAATCATTACCATGTTTTCATTTTTCTGCCACTGTAAGAACATTCTAATGCTTCTATGAAAACTGGTGGATAAACAAATATCTTATAACTATATATATAAAAAAACCAATATATATCACAAATATTCACATAGGCAGCAAACAAAAAATTTAAAGATTTTAAAAGTCAGCCCTCTAAATGCATTGGTTAATCCAAAAAAAAAAAAACATTTTAGTGCAAAACCAAACTAAATGTGTAAATATGAGAATTTAATGAAGTGACACTCGGTAATCAGTACATATAAACAGACACAAACATGAATCATCAGTTGTCAATTTGACACAAGATACTAAACGAGAAAATAAAAAAAAGTCCACAGGAAAGTCCCCCAGTGATAAACACTGATCGGTCACCAAGAACCACTCTGAGATGGAAAGTCTCCATTAATGACATAAGAAATGTAGGTAAAAAGCTGCTGAACAAACAGAATGATGCGAGGAGAAAACACATCTTATCAGAGTAGTTAATATATTATCGACTAAAGCTGCATCACAGCATGCAGACTACTTACCTTGGAAGAGGAATGGGAAAAAAAAATAGGACAGAGCATCTTTACAAGTATAATAACACTCCACTATTGCTCTGAATTTGGGGACTGTCATTCTGTATATTCTGAATTGGACCTTTTTTCCCTCAAATGGAGCAGTTTCAAACAGACACGTGCTAATATTTTTCTGATTTTGTCATGATTCTTAGGACATGTATACGTTGCGTTGGTAATATGCATCTAATTTGTGGGTTTTACCAGGGGTTAAGACAGATGGAGATGGAAGATTTCTGGTCAGAAGGAGAAACAAACCTACTTTTAAAATATTATGAAAGAGGATGGCAACAGATTTTTGATTATGAGCAAATATGAAAAAGATGACATTTTCACAAACATTTAAAAGGATAAAAGATGGAGGCTCAATTCACATGGTGGGCATCTGTTGTTTTGTTTTGCCTTTTTTTTTTTAATAAATGGCGGTGTTGGTGCACAGAGGCATACAACAGGAATATTTATGAAATTTCCACTAGCCTTGTAAACAACGTATTAGGATTTTTGTCTTTTTCAGAATAAGGGCAAAAAATGGGTTGCTATTATGTAATCATACTCAGCTCCAACCTCACACAACAGGAAATTAAGAGAAATGTCAGACTGTATCATTCTGTACAAGTGAAATACAACCACACACAAAGTACATGTTCTTCTTTCAAATCTGTTTTGTAGTACTTACAGAACAAATATTCTGATCCAAAGTGGTTTCCAGACCACTTTGGGGTCCTTCTTCATTCATCAGCATCCTCTATGCTCAACTTCCTTCTCAGATGTCACAGGCAAGATTAGATGGGAGATGCGGCTCCACAGTCCACCGTACTTATCAGTGTCCATCTTATTGAAGGCAGTTTCATCTCCCACCAGCCTCTCCTTCACATAGTCCTGCACCATCTCCTCCACCTCCTTTAGATCTTTTTGGCTTTCGACCTCATCCTGAGGGAGCAACACGGTAAATAACAAGAACACCTGTTTGTACGCAGCGTTCTCATGGTCACAGTAACGGTAAAAAATGATGGTGGAGCCAGGAGGCAGCTCTTCGAAGCGGTGAATGACAGCTACAGGTTTGTCTCCTTCGAAGGCTGCCCTGAGCTGGCTGTCGATGTCCAGCTTCACCTCGTCACTGTCCTGGCCGGCTTTGCTGGCTCCATCAATGTGTAGGACAGAGGCATTGAGAGCAGAAGAGAAGGCGGAAGCCAGGCCGTTAGCCAAGCAGCGCAGTGTTAACTCAGCCCTGAGGCCTGCCGTCAGGATCAGACTGACCGGTTCTGTGGGCCGGGCCGTCTCCAGGTGCCTCTGCAAATGGATTTTACTCCTCTTCCACAGGTCAGGATGCTGGCTGGGGAACTGAGCCTCTAGAAGTGACAATCTATCTATGAACATGCCTGAGTTGGCAGACTGAAGTGGATGCCTTGCACCATCTCTCTGGAGAACAGGGATGTTCTTGTATGCCAGAAAAACACCACAACTGACAAGTACCAAGAGAATCAAATGACACAAACACCACAAGAATCCTGGAAGGAAAAGAACAGAATATGAATATAGGAAAGTAATGACTGTAAGAAATGGTGTGAGTAAAGAGTATGTTATAACTCTGACTACAACGTACCCTTCAAGAAACTTCCTGAGCTTTGTGGTTTAACAGCAGTTTTCTTTTTTCCCTCTAAATGAGAACATTTCATTAAACCCAAGACAAAATAGTCCAAATATATTCAAAATTTTTCATTAATATTATGTTAATTTGAAGTTACAAACTTAGATTTCAACACAAACATTTCATAAAACACAACCATTCTGTAAATATATAACTGAAAATTTAAATAAAAAAACCCAAAAAACAAAATGTTATTTTCATTATTGTTTCATCATTCAGCTTCATCTTGCAATACCTTTTCTTTGGTCCAGGAGACTTGGTTTTGGTGGTAGAATATGGGACACACGTTGTCGGGTTGTTTTAGACACATCAGAGGCAGCATACGTCCTTGGGACATAGTGATTACCTTTATGTGTATCTAAACATGAAACAGAATTAATTAATATTTGAAACACTAAACTTAGCTCAGTTAATGTTATCAATTGAGATACAATTTTCTAAATATGTGAGATTTTTAATCAACAAAATTTGGTAATTAAAAATGTAATGTAGCCAAATGCAAAACCTGTCAAATAAACATATTTTATATCTTCATAAAACATGCCATTTTCAACATGTATTCTGAGTGATAATGTTTCCATTGCGAAACAGTGCAAAATTCTTAACTAAATTCGGCAAACTTAAAATGTTTCTACTATACCAGTGATCTTTTCCTCCATCTTCCTCTTGTATTCTGCCATACTGGTACAATTTGGGGCGTGTGCATCATGACTTCTCTCTAATGGTCTTACTTGAGCAGCAAATTTGGGGGGAGCTCCTGGTTCTTTCCTTGATTGTTGAACTGTAAACACACAAGTCACATCAAGTCAACTGTAAGGAGACAAAATAATACAGGAAGACTCCAACTGCAAGAGACAAGCTGACATTTTATGGCAACTGCTTCTGAACTGATAACTGAATGTTAAATAAATAAATGCCTTTTGGACTGACAGTTCTGTAAAATAATGTATTTACTATACTTACACAGGTTCTAGAAAACACATAAAGTGGTTGTAAGTCTAACTACTGCATATTTGTGTTTGATGAGGAAGATAAGAGTGTTCTGGTACACTTCCTTATGGTGGGAGAATAATGTAGACATGCAGTGTGGTTGTTTGGGATACAGAGGAGACACAGTGATTACCACAATATTAAGACACACTATATAGACAAAAGTATTGGAACATGTTGAATTCAGGTGTTTCTTTTCTAACAGGGGTCTGGGATACAAACCAATATGACAAATGTCATAATATAGTTTTGTACTGGGATAAATATCATTGCATTGGTTAGTTTTGTCTAAATTGTTATCTTTGCTTCTAAAATGCCTCAGAGATGGTTTTTACTTAATTTCTCTCAATATTGATTTTTCTTTTTTTTTTTTAATCTATGACTGTGATTTTAAATGTTCTGCCTCTAAATTTCTGAAAAATATTGTTTGTGCTCTGACTGTAAATTATAATTTTCTACCACAACTAACATTGGCTTTCTTCACATCTCACTTAGGAAGAAAAATCTCCCATTAAATTTTAAAGAAATATTGATGTTTATAAACTATATGGACAAAAATATTGGGACACATCATGGCTTCAACTGGTAAGATGTCTTGGTCATACTGATATGAGATATAAATATCAATATTTCCTATAAATTTTAATCAAAAATTGGGTGTTATATTTAATGGGAAACACCTAAAAACCACAAATATGTTAGACTTTTGGATAAAAGTGTTAGAGATTTACTTCCACAAATTTTACCAAACTGAAATACTTGTCAAACAATCAACAATCTTTTACTCTTTATTACCATAACCAATTTTCACTTCGTCATCTGAATTAACATGTTTGCAGCATGCTTGCCTAATATTTGGAGAGCTATAAATGTCTACAATACCAGTGATCTTTTTCTCCATTTGCGTAAGATTTGGGGCGTGTGCTTCATGTCTCCTCTCTGTTGGGCTAATCTGAGATGTAGATTTTAGGGAAGGCATCGGTTTACCTGTAAACAAATAAGTCACATTAAATGAACTGTATGTGTCTGAAATAACGCCCAGTTTACTTAAGTGCACAATACTTATTTACTGTTCACCATCTGATCGCTGAGCATGGAAACTTAAGCACCACATAATAACTCACCTCAAATAATTCAACAACAATAGTAACTGATGTTTCAGTTGCTAATGGGGATCTTAATAAATTAAATGAAACAACAGAAGGAACAAAAAAAGCATCTATAGCATATATGCTACTTCTGTTAACAATCCTACAATGCAATACACCACATTTTACAGCTATAATGATAAATTAAATTAAAAGTGTCTAAAATCTCAATTCACTGCTCACTATTAGAGAATTATTCATGTCAAGTTGTGAATATGTGAGGGATTTTGGACACAGCTATGATTAATGTACATTAAATAGTGTCATAAAGAATTATGCTGCAGTGTTGCCATACCTCTCTGAGTTATCAAGTTGTCTGAAATTACAACATGACTGAATCTGCAGGGCTCACCAAGCACTACACGGGGGTGTAGATTCACATCTCCAGCAATGCCTATTTTTTTATATAAAAAAAAATCATACATATGACACATACATACAATATCCAAACAACAAAGAGAATATTTGATTAGATATTGGTGAGATTGTAGTGAGAAATGATACTATAAAATAAGAGTACACCCATATAACATTACAAACCAACTGCAACTAAATTAACAATGACTGTACAATAAATAAATATATTTAAGATGGACAGTTGTCCAAATATTCTATTAAATATTACCACAGGTAATACACATAAAAGTTGTTTTTTTTTTTAGGTCTAACCCCTGTATACATCCACTTCAATATCCATTTTCTGCTCTTCAGTTTTCTGTTGACTTTTGGCTGATTCCTGGATGTCCATTTCATTTTCATCACCAGCGCCATTAAGATGCAGTCGGATCTTCTTGCTTGGGGACTCTGTTTAAAGAGACACAGTTCATCACTTTCAGTGAAGCTAACTGGGGGATAAGTCGATTAAGAGACAAGACTGCCTTCCCTACCTTCATCCTCAGACCCATTGACAGCTGGATCAGGAGCTTCATTGTCTAACACCTTCTTCCTTTTAGCTTTCTTTATAGGATCCCTGGGAGTCGGCTCATGCACTGGGTAACCATAATAGAGATTTTACGAACACAAAAGTTAGCGTTAGGTTTTAGGAGAATTTGGTTCAAATTCAGCAATTACTCTAATACATTTTATGTACACAACTTACGTATGGTTGGACAATGCCAGCTCCTACTGCTAGCTAGCAATAACGCATCACTTACTCACCTTTCACGGACGACTGCCTTGTCGATCGTCTCAACTGGAGAACTGTCTTATTTTGTGAATCCTCGGAATCCATTTGTGCTTACAACCCAACGCTACGATGCTAAAACATGAACTAAACGCGACAAAACATCACGTTCAGACTTGTAACGGACTTCCTAGTATTTATCCTGAGGGGAAACATTTTGTGACAGGACTCGTCAGGATCCGGAAATGAGTTCTACTTGAATCTTGGTCTTCACTGAAACGCGGGCAATGCTTAAGGTTCCGCGTGGATATTGTCGATAATATATCCATGATCCGAGCACGTAGCCAATTTGAAACTATAGGGAACCGTCGGTGTCATTCCCTGTATTTTGCAGAGATGTAATCGAAGACACATTTGGTAAGAATCACCCTAGGGTAATGGCGAAAACGGCTTTTATATGTGCACATATAATTTTGAGGTGTTAACGCAAGTATTCGTATATATTAGCGTTACAGTCTGCATTAGCCATGCTAACTGTAGGCTACAGTGGACGTCATCCCGCCGGTTAGCTTCGTTAGCTTAACATTCAGCTAGTTTAACCATAGACTGTAGATTGTCCTAATAATTATTTTATCGTATGCGTTTAAAATTCATGCCTTTAACCAACACACAACTATGGGCATATATTACTGGTTTTCTTTCGTAGCTATTGCTAGTAAGGTGTTAATACATTAGCTAACACTAGCTAACTGTTGGTTTGGTCAGCTATTAACCACGATATTTTAACTCTTGAGTTAATTCCGTTTTTTACTTACGTCGTTTAAATGAGTTTTGCAATGTATCAGTCGTGTACAATGTTACATTTTAATTAATTACATTTGTTCTTTTACGTCTTCACTGCTGACCTTAAATTGGCTTCAATTTTGTTTCTTTTACAACATAAACCTGGACTTTGAACGTGACGAGAACAAACATAACTAAAGCTAATCAGTGCACTTAGGACTGAACTAACGTACTTGTTTGTATGCAGACATGAAATATCCTTTTTACCATCTTGAGTGAATCACCTTCCTCCAAAGACATGGCAGATAAAGGCACAGATACCCACCAGCAGACGGCAGGTACTGAATTATCTATGACGGAGGACCGTTCTCTGATACTGCATTTGCAGAACATTTACAGAACTCGTTGAACTTTACAAGTAATGTCATTATTTACCTTAAAACAGGTGTCATTAAAGAAGAACTACAATCCACACCTTTGGAAAATAAACAGGAAGGACAAATTGCTACTCATCTGAATGCAGAGCAGGAATGCTCTGAAGGTAAACTAATCAAGTCATCCTTTCACAGGTTCTTTGATCAATCTATTTTTACATCTTACACACTAATCTGCTCTCTTGTCCCTTTTATTAGATTCCACTTCATCATCTGCATCCACAGAGAAAGAGAATAACAACTACCAAGACAAAGATACACGTTCATGTAATGTTCAAGGTTAGTATGTACTTCATGTCCATTATGTTGGTGTTTAATTTATCCAGTGCAGTCTTTTAGTCATTCATACCAAGGAGGAAGCTTTTATAGTAAAAAGTTTAGAGGTCTTTTTTCCACTTAGCATGAGTTATTTTGGTTTTTCCTTGAATGACATTTGGAAGGACTCCTGCTAGAGATCAGAAGCTGCCATGAGTTACTTGTGGAAAAGTTTTGTTGTCTATCTAATCAACCCTTAATATTTAATACATATTTGATTATACAGATGTTAATATATAGAGTTCTCAAGACCCCATCTCTCTCAGAGGATGTAATGTTGTATTTTAAGCTTTTACCAATACACATCCAAAACAATGGGTTTGGCAGCATCAGTGTAAGTTCCTTATCTGTATCATACACACCATCGTTTATGCCACCATAGCCAAGGGTTAAAAACTACACTTTTATCTATAAAATAACACAGACACTCTGCATTAATCGAGGTAGTGCCTTACACAAATGCTTCAGGCCCAGATCAAGCTGTGACACAGGGACACATTTCATGTTCAGTAAGCTCTGTATTTAAACTAAATCACTTATCTCCATGTTTAATACATATATGAATAGGTCTGTGTAAGTACTTTCACATGACACATGTTACAATATACATAAATAAAATTTTGGGGTAAAAATACTTAAATTACTTCTGCGTGACAGGAACTCAAAATTAACTTTTTTTTTTCCCACCTTACACAAATGTACAAAACATGCTGTTCTCATAAGAAATTGATATTTAATGAAACAAAGGGCTTTAGTTATGATGTTAAACTACAATTGTGATCAATATTGGATAAAAATATTTAAATGATACGTTTTTATGAACATAAATATGTTGTGACACAGGGACAGCAGTTTGTCTCTTTGTTCAGTAATCAAAAGAATAAAAGACTGACTGGAACTAAAACACTACAAATATGCTAATAAACTTTTATTTAACATGCATATTACAACTTAAGTGATATATTCAGCTAATAGCAGAGCAAATAATTTTATTATACATAACCTCTCTGTATTCTTGTACTGTTGAATAATTAGTAATAATAATCAGACTTAAAATATCACTTATACAAGCAAGAAAAAATGTCATTATTAAAGTGAGTAGTGCATTTACACATAAGTCAGGAGTATAACTTTACATAATCAGTTATATCTTTTTTTCTACAAGTGATACTGAAATTTTGCAAATAGTTCCATAAAGTAGAATTCTTAAGCTAAAAAAATTAGACTATTTGAGAAATGATATGTGAAACTTACATTTTTGCCACTGATGTTCACTTTTGCTTGCTCTGGTCCTTTATACAGCTGTAGCTCATCTGACATCTGCTAATTGTATTCTTATTTTTCACAATAAAAACTGTAGACAAATTTACTATGAGACTGGACCTAAATACACTCAGAACATTAGGGTTTCTGACCGATCTTTCCATATTTTTTTCTACAGTCAGTTCATAGCATGGCCCTCTTAATTACTGATACATGTCATGAAAGATGGCAAACACCAAAGAGGTAACAAGGTGTAGTCTAACATGTCACTTAGCCACACCATGGCATGAGTTCATGACTCCAGGGTCATCTAATATTACACTGAGTACTGTAACAGACAAAATGTCATGTGGTGTGACCATTGTCCTTAGAAGTTAGAATCCTGTGTGCATTGAATATTTGTCCTTGGTTTTACACAGCGGTTACAGAGGAGTTGCATCTCCCCCTACTTCAGTCCTCTTCCCCTTTTTATTCTACTGTTTTGTTTCAAAGCTTAATTTAAGTGTATTAATAATTATACTATCTGTGTTTGTTGGGGGTTACATCCTTGTGCTGTACTCCAAGTATCCTACATGTTTGACTGTTGTTTTGTAAAGTGTTACTGACAGGTATCTACACAAACCCCAAGTCCAGTCCATCTATTGTGTGTGCTGTCCTCACATAACCTTTCATTCAGTTCTCTCATTACTAGTAATTTATGATTAGTGGCAGACTTTTTAGTTGATTTAATTAGTGACTTAAAACTTAGACCTTTGGCCACTAAAATGTAATTACTTCATCCTTGAATCCAAGTGAATGTTTGCAGCATAGTTGAAGTCACATTGTCCGGCTGATCCTGAGATATTGCATTTTAAACATAATGCTGATAGGGAAACATTCTGTTGAAATACATAGTTGAAGATAAACACTCAAGGGATTTAAAAAGGCACCACTCAATTTTGAACTTAAAACAAGATAAGACAAGATTTTTTGTAACCAATCTTTCAATACTCTCACAGTGAGTAAAGACAAAGTGTGCAGATTTTCAACAACAGAAGTTGCGTCATGCTTCACTGGTTTTTGTTGTAGTCTTAAGTCTAAAAACAATGACTATGGTGTGTTTTTAAAACCTTTGAGTGTAGATGAAGGTGAATGAGTAAATGGTGTAATCACCATACTAGATCTGATCTAGTATTTAAGGAGTCGTATGTAGGATTGTGGCCAGAACTGGTACTGCAATCACATTCAAAATACTGTAGAGCGTGATATCCCCTCCCCCTCCCCCCAGACTAGGGGTTGCCAGATCCAGCATGAGTGTTTACTACAAGGGCCATGGCAACCTACGAGTCCTACATTGGCATAAATACCGGCCCAGTCTCTTCACCCAGGCCCGGGCCATGGTCTCTTTGCCTGGTGACTCTCATCAGGCGGTGAGACTGCGGCCCAGGCAGGGTGAGACTGCAGGAGAGCTGGTGTCGGTCTTCAAATTCTTCTCCGCTTTCAGCTGTCTCCATCTTTCAAAAGCATGTCCTATACATATCCTTGTTTTGTTTCTCACTTTGTCACAATGTATTTGGGAATAATAAAAGGCCTTTTAGGTTTGGTAATATCTGACATTTGTGATCAAAAATGTTCCCAGCTGCAGCTCAGTGGGAACTGTCAACCTGGATGCCTAAACACTACTGACTTCGTGATTGGGAGATAGGTGATGGGTGGAGCATCAGACCAAAACACAAAATGACAAACATTATTTTGGAGGCTGCCACTTAGCTTTTCAAATGTGAATCTTCTGGCTGGGAAATGAACAGGACTCCTTAATGTCATTTAATGATTACCTGGAACATAATTCTGACATACAGCTCCTTTAAGTGACACTTTATGTCTCTTTGTGCCTTTAGGAAGCAGTTCAGCTAAGGATGTGTCAGTGCCTTCTACTGAAGGATCCTGTGAAATTTCAGAGGAAAACAGCATCTTGAATGCACAGGAAAACAACACTTCTCCTGAGGAGCATGATAATGGTGATAAGAACAGAGAGACACTACATGAGGAGTCAGCAGTGACAACTAACAAACATTCGGGTGAGGGTTCTTTATCAGGTGTTACAAGTAATCCTGAGTTTTCATGATCCAGAGCGTCACTTGGATTGATGTGCATGTTTTTACCATTTTTACTGCAGTAAGGAAATAATGAATACGTGTTATTGATGTTTATTGTAGATGAAGATGGAAGTGGGGATAAAGAAACAACAGAAACGGCCTGTTCATCACCCATGGGTGACCAAACAGATGGACCATCCTCTGTAGAAAACGAAAAATTGTCTGAGAGGGATGACACCGGAGAGGCTATGTCTAAAGGTAGAAGGTTGATTTCTCCAAAAAGAATTACCTACTGGGTCAGTGTTGCATTTTGGGGTCAGTGCTGTGTCTTTTTTTCACTGATGTTTAGTTGCGTTTTCTCTACTTGATCAGATGATGAAGAAGAACAGGTGAAAGATTTACCATCTGAGAAACAAAAGGATTCAAATAACAGCACAATAACAACACTCAAAAAGCAAGTCATTGAAGAGATTGGCCCTCAGGAAGAGACAAAACCTGTTCCAGAGGTTGCTAAAAATCTTGAAGGTAATATATATTTTTTTTGTTAGGTATTTTCTTTATTTTTTGTGATTCATAAAGACATTTAACCAACTTAATATGATATGTGCATCCCTCGCCACAGGATATAGAAGATATTGGATCCCAGTTGTTATAGTCATCCTTGTCGCCATTCTGGTGCAACAGCTCCTGCAACATGAGTCACCACCTCAGAAAAAAGATATGCGGCAAATAGACGTGTTCCTCAGGGAAATGACAAAAGTAAAGACTCAGTTCCCCAACCAGCGTGTTGAGCTGTGGAATAGAAGCAAGATCCACCTGCAGAGGCACTTCCAGGTTGCTCATCCCACAGAGCCCGTCAGTCTGATCCTGACCGCTGGCCTCAAAGCTGAGAGGACATTACAGTGCTTGGCAAAGGGCCTGGCCTCCGCCTTCTCCACTGCTCTTAATGCCTCTGTTCTCCACATCGATGGGGCCAGCAAAGCCAGTCAGGACAGTGACCAGGTCAAGCTGGACATTGACAGTCAGTTGCAGGAAGCTTTTGAGGGAGACAAACCTGTGGCTGTCATCCACCGCTTTGAGGAGCTACCTCCTGGCTCCACTCTAATTTTCTATCGTTATTGTGACCATGAAAACGCCGCCTATAAGAAAACATTTTTGATCTTCACAATACTGCTCGGAGAAGAGGAGATCTCTTCCAAGGTTCGGTTGAGTGCGGTGGAGGAAATGGTGGATGATCACCTTCAGAAGAAGTTCCTTTCTCATGGCCACCCCACTGCTTTTGATAAGATGGACATTGACAAGTACGGTGGACTGTGGAGCCGCATTTCCCACCTCATCCTGCCGGTGGCAGCAGAGGAAAGGGTTGAACAGAAAGGCTGCTAGGGGATGGAACTCATTAGTCCTGTTTAGTTTCTGTCAAACCACCATTGTCACGTATATATGACTCACTTCAGGCCTCTTCATGCTGGAGGTTTTATGGATCTACTAAACTAATTATGCAGCTCATTGCAGGTGATGGTATCAACGAAAAGTACAACATACAATTCAGGCAGTTATGAACTTTATAAAAAGATCTGGACTTTCATCATGAAAACATGTCAAAAAGGCTGTGGCACTTTATTGTTTTAGTCTTTGTTGAGACGGTTTTTCAAAGTGGAAAAACATTTAATTCGGGTTTTAAGTGGATTGTATAATGTGTGTAGATTTTTTTAATGTAAAATATTACAAATATTAAAAATTATTTAAATTAAAACGTGATTTTTCCCCTAGAGTCGCAATTAATAGTAGTTGTTTTGAGATCAGCATTATTCCGTAAATGATCATATTTCTGCAGATTTTTAACCTTCATGGCACCACATGCCTTAAGTCAACTTCTCATGTTGATTGATTTTATAAACACGTAGCTACACTTCACTACTGGATGAAAATTGAATAAAGTACAACAAATGTGCCTTAAGTCCAATTAAACATTTTTTTTTCCAATACTCGTGGTGTTTTTTTATTTGAACACAGTTGCGGCCAGAGGGCAGTACATCCACACACTTCACCTCCTGTCTGAGTCGTGCAACTAGTGGGACTTAGTTTAATTTCAGGTACGTTTTAAATAATCGTTGACTCAGTCATACAGTGAACCAGCAGACTGGAGCTGTCGGTGGCATTTGAATTCACTTCAGCTGTACATGGGGTTTGTTTACGGAGCAGATCAAGTCTAAGACCGAGGAGCGGCTGGACTGAACTCCGCCTCATCGGGTCCAGGTCCGCCTCATCGGGTCCAGGTCCGCCTCCTGTCATCCTCCTCCAGATGCAGATGCCGGTGCTCAAACACTCTCTGCTCGGCTCTTCTCTAAAGTACCCAGGATCACTGACAGTCAATGTGAGGATGTCGCGACATAAATGTTGATTCAACTGTCAGATTCCACCTGTGGATACACCTGTGATTTCGGAGCCAAACTAGGCTATGACATTTTCTTGGCAGTGAAATTAATCGGTAGGCTGTGCCTGCTCTGCATCCACTGTTGCATCATATTAGAGTTTCCGTGAGTCTCTGAGACACACACACACACACACACGCACACACACACACACACACACACACACACACACACACACACTATGGATAAGTTATGCGTTGTCATCGCATGCTGTGCGTTTTTTCCCGGGGGTTCTGCGGTGCCAAAGGTCTGGGCTGCAGATCCCGGGTCAGACCCGAGTCCCGGTGCAGGACACAGGGACAGACTGCAGGAGGACATGGGTGGACAGGACCGCCTCCTGTCCCAGGTGAGATACCGGCCTCTTCATTGTCCTTGTTCAGTTTGTGTTTCATCTTTCGGTGCGCACCAATGCACACGTTTCATTTGGAGTGTTATGGAAACCCGTGCATCCTTTTCTCTTTGTAGCTGCTGGGTGATTATGACAAAGTGAAAGCCCTCTCGGAAGGTTCTGACTGTCGGTGTAAATGTGTTGTCAGACCCCTGAGCAGGAGCGCGTGTCGGCGGATCGAAGAAGGACACGCGCATCCACAGGACTTCTTCACTGTGGAGACTATCACATCTGGACCGGAGTGCAAGTGCGTGTGCGTGGCTCCTCCGTCTGCGGTCAACCCCTGCCACAGAGAGTTCAGGATGCAAACACTTAGGGAGGCTGGTGAAGACCATGTCAAGGTGAAGTGGCATCAACTACAGCACACCTGTTGGTTTCTGGTCGTGGATCACATTTGATTTCCAGAGACTGTTCCTCTGTGGACGTGGATATTTCTTCTCATCAACCCCACATTTAATTCATGACGTCAGATTCAGTTTGTGGATGGCCTTGGCCTGATGTATGTGTGATGTCTTGAAATGACAAACCATTTTGACGGCATCTACCTGATCCCTCTAGCTGTCCACTGTTCTTGAGCTGCTGGAGGGTTCCTTCTATGGGATGGATCTGCTGAAGCTGCACTCCATCACCAGCAAACTCCTGGATCGCATGGATCACATTGAAAAGGTACAGTAGAATAATACAAATATGTAGCCTACATCAGTGGTTGATGCAGAAAAAATGGAAAAGGGGGCGCAGGAGAATGGTGGGTTCCAGGGTCAGAGCCCCAGTGGGGGTTCAAGGGGGCGAAGAGGAATGAACAGAATAAATGCCTCAAATCACATAAAACTGTTTTTTTTTTCATCATACACAAATAAAATGAATATGATTTAACCTCACAACTGTGACCACTTTTGGAACCAAAGCAAAGAGTTGGTTTTAATAAGTTTGTCCTCAGTTATGGCATTGAACTCCATTCCGTTCCAAATCATTTAAAACTAGAAACAACAGGTACAGTAGAGGTATAGGCCTGTTTGACAGCTTTGTGTGATTCACTCAGTCACTGTGTTCAAAGGTATTTAATATTCAGTCCATGCAGTTCTGTAGTTCCCACTGTATAATAATCCATTCCATACCTTCTGTGGCTGCCCTTTTGTTTTTCATTCAGACCCAAATGCTGCTTGAATAGACAGTTGTCTCTTCATGATTAGACTTTAGTTTAGAGTTAACTCCCTTTACCATACAGACTCTCATCATAAATGGCATGTGCGCAGTAGACCCCCCCCTTCCTCCAATACAAGAGACAGGAGACCCTTGAGGCGTATAAATTTGCACACTCATTAAGTTACCCTGTGGTCTACGATACAGGGGATCGAATCCCAGCAAAAGCAGTTATATTATTTTCAACATTTTACATGTTCAAACTTTCAGACTGAGAAAGTATGAGTGGATTTAGTGGGTCAAATCAACCGCTCCCTGCGGGACTGTTTTTAGGTTTATTGGCAGTTGGATGGAGGAGTACAGAGACTTTTCCATCATCCTGTGGAGTTTGAGCTCACTGAGGAATGAACCTCTGAATGATGTGCACTGACAGTCCATATCTGTTCATGTGTTGACTGCATGAAGGTGGTCTCTCTGAACCAGACTGTGGATGAGGTGAAGCCCCAGCCGAGCCCTCCCCTTCAGCCTGATGTGACTCAAAGTCCACCCACCCACTCTCCTCCTCCTTCTACTCCTCCTTCTCCTCCTCCTCGCCCGCATAAGGACGAGAAGACACTCAGTGATGTCAGCAGGGCAGCGGTTTATCGAAATCCAGACGTAAGCGTGACATGGTGCTGAAATCACAGAGTTAATATAGAGTCAATGACATGGAGCTAAAGTAAATGGGTGTCATTTCTTTGCAGTACTATAATAACATAGCAATTACTAAATAACCCCAGGTTATGTACATGCATCAGAATAAGATAAGGTTAGAGTACAGGACATAATTTGTGTTTACTTGTTACTTGTTTGCACAAGAAAATGAGTTCTGAAAAATAAAGTGTCATATGTATGAAGTGAAATAATAGCTACATATATGTCATTTACTTGTTGTTTCACAATAAATACACAGTGGAAATGGAAAAGATGCTCATGGCTGGAACAATAACATAAAGAGTGAAAGTTTACATAAAAGACATACATTGTAACTTTCTGAATGTCATTTATATGCCAAAGGAAATGTGATTGTCCTTTAGCTGAAATAAGACAAATGAAAACAACTGTGAAAACTAGCTCATGTATTTAGAGGATTACTATAGATAGATACATACTTGCAAACATTTCAGTTGCATGAATACAGCTGAGAGAGAATTTTAATTGTCTTCAAAACCAGATCTCATAATCTCAGATAATGATCATTGTCTCAGTTGTGTTTGTCTTTGTCCATTAACAGGACAAGTATGAGGAAAAGTTCATCCAAGAGAATCAGTCCTTACATGAATCAGATGTTGAAATCATTGAGGTTAGCCCTCAAGTGAGAAATGCAGCTACCCAGGGGTCTTCTCCAGTGTCGAAGACTGGCCCCAATGGAATGATCATCAGAGGAATGACTTTCTATAAATCAGAGCCGGATCCAATGGTGGCTGATGACGGAGAGCCAGGAGAGAACTGTAAGTTCAACCCCTCAATCAACATTAAGAGAATGGATTTAAAGAATAATAATGATAATAATAATAATAATAATAATAGTAATAATAATAATGATAAACTAAACCTCTAAAAAAAATTTTAAAAAAAATTCCTAACATTAATTCTATGAAAACATTACTGTCACAAGGAAAATGGACAATCACAAGTCATCAAACAAGGCAGAGCTGCTATATTTGTATCAGTAGAGGCATAAAACATCCAACAGCAATGTGAAGATTTGGTGGAGCGTTAAAGTTAAAACAATACAATATGGCAGAGTCCTGTTTAACATGAAGTTGTTTTAGCTTGGTTGGTTGTAGCTTTGTCGCCTGAAAACACTGCTCTGGGATGACTTATTTGTTCTTCTGATCAGTCATAATTTTTTACAAATTAATGCGATATTAACAGTATTTTGGGGGATTTGGGTAAAGTTTCCCTAGTAGTTTGTAGAATAAACAACTTACTTATAAATAGCAGAACCAGTGGTTTCATCATTTTTCCAGTGCTCTTCTTTTTTTTTTTTTTTTTTTTTTCTCACAGAGCTGGACATTAGCAAAGAAAACAAATTTATATTGAGTTGCAGAAAAAAATCAAGTCAGTAGGTTTGCTTTAAATTCTGCATACTGAAGCAGTGCAACTAGTCAGTGATAATCTAATTCAAAACTATCCTTTAAAAGTATCAGTAATTTTGTCATATTTCCACCCAGGTGTGAGTAGATTAAAACTACATCATAGGACCTGACGCTGAAGCATGTAGTTACAAACCAGGTTGGATTCAACTGTTTGCTGCAACAGTTATTCAACCATTCAATTAGTTGTCAACTAAATCATCTTGAATATGTTTTTTTTAAAGCAGGGGTGTCAAACATATGGCCTGGGGTTCAAAAGCGGCTCGCCAAAGGTTCCAATCCAGCCTGTCTGATGAATTTGTGAAATGTAAAAATTACATTGAAAATATTAGCAATCGGGGCGGCACGGTGGTGCAGTGGGTAGCACTCGTGCCTCACAGCAAGAAGGTCCTGGGTTCGATTCCAACACCAGTC
>JAPQRP010000020.1:30535458-30567051 GCA_037367295.1 Apogon hyalosoma
GGTAAATATGAACAACATGAAATGCCTTAAGAGAAAAAAAGTGCAATTTGAACAACATTCCATTATTAAATGTTTTGTGTATTTATTTATAGATACACTGTGATCTGTAGGTTGTAGTGCACTTGTGTAAATGATAAACTGAGGCATATTATTGTTAAAATTGCACTTATTTTTTCGCTGTTGTTATTTCACTGGTGCAGTCCACTTGAGAACATACTAGGCTGTATGTGGGCCCAGAACTAAAATGAGTCTGACAGTAAGAGCCAAAATTCAGAGCCTAGATTTGGAATAAAGTGTTTGTGTCATGGCCGGTGATTCAGGAGTAAACGCTCTGCCTCCTGCTGCTAACTTAGTCTTATATGAGGTGTCTGGAGATATAGACGGAGTTACCGCAAAAGGAGCTACCGCACGCTTGGACCCCAACGAAGGCTGATAATCTGGACTTTCATACAAATGAGTACATTTCCACAGAAATTGTCAGAAAGTGAAGTTGTGTACCCACATTTTCAACAATGCGTGTCTTCTGTTTTCCATAAAGGATTTTTTGTCAAGGTGTGACATAAAATGCAGGAGCTGACGGCGATCTTAAGCAGAGCCCATGAGGACACTGACGGGAGGCGTGGCCTGGTTGTCTGTGGGCGAGTGCTGGTAAAAGGTGTCCGTGTGGTTGACCCGGAGCAAAGGCGGGATGGTGGAAGACCTGATGTGGAGGATCCTGGTGTCTGTTACTTCACAGTCGATCTGCATCATCACCTCAAACTCTTTGTCTCGGATGATGCTTTCTGTGGTAGAAAACAGAGAGGAACATCTTTTAGTTCGCAGTGCATTCACAAATACAGGTCACCCCATGCCAACTCAATCCCAAAATTCTCAAAACGGTTGAAATCATGTAAAAATGTCCATTAAATCCATAAGACCTTCCAAAATGCTATGGCTCCACTAAAATACTTTAAGTAATAATTAGAGACAAAACATGTTTTCCCTTATCCACCAGAAAAAGGTTTATTGGAGAGATGTTCCTGTCTATTTTCGAGTACCCAAAAACATAAATGCGCCACACTCAACCTTTTTATTACGTGAATTACAGGCGGGGGCAGAACCTATGGGGAGCAGCCATTGCCGACTGGAAGTGACGTACCCTCATTATTTCTGGGTGATTAAGTGCGAGTAAACAAGCAGCAGTCAGGGAGAGAGATTGAGTGGAAAGTATAAGTTTGTGCTTGTTTGTTTGTGCGGCCATAAGCTTTGCACTCCGCCATTGTCCTAGAGACATGACCCAGCACTGGCCGATAATGTGTCATCTGAGACTGGAGTCTGCTGCTTAGACAATGAGTCTGCGTCACTACCGGTGCTGGGACAGCCGTCGCTGACCATGCCTGACTGACTCAAGTCTACTTGACAACGAGCTATGACGTAAATTACCTGATGGAACCGCTAGTATTATACATGATCTTTAGAAATAGCTAGCAATGAAAATTCACTACAGATACTGTTTAAACCATTACATGCAATATATCATTCATCATTAGGATTTAACACAGGTGAAGGGTAAAGCACATACCATTAACTGCTGTACCACGAAACTAGTTTGGGTTCTAAGGATTAGTTTTTTCATATATATATATATATATATATATATATATGTATATATAAAAATAAAGCAATTTTATCTCTCTCTACCTATCGGACCTAGAATACTGGTAAACAAATTCATAACCATCACACGGTGCACAGAAGCACAGAAGTCTGTTTTTAGTTATTTTATCCAATAAACTTAGAATTACCTTCAACAATCCTTTAAGCTATTCTCATTAATACAACTGGGACAGTTTCAAGAGTTAATGGATAATTTTACTGATTTTAATTTTATTGATTTTAATTGCTCTTGTTCTTAATGATTTTTATTTTCTAATGTTTAATGTTAGAACTTTTTTCTTTTTTCCCCTTATTTTAGCACAGCTGTGCTAACTATCATGTTTATACTCCTTTACTCCTCATGTTCTGTACTTATTTCATTTGATGCAATTTGCATTTTATGCACCTTGGCATCACTGAAAATGAGGGTTTCTATCAATGTGTTTTCTGAAGGTTTAAATGAATGAAAGATTGGATGAATAAATGACTTTTTAAAAGTCTGGCTTTTATCCTAATGTTTTTGTTATTTTAAGTCAACCAGTTCCTTATTTTTTGAGTTGAAATTTGTACTGCACATCCAACAAGCCCTAAAAGTAATGTACATGTATTCTCATAAATAATTGTAATCAAATTAGCATAATACAACTTTTTTAATTAGATTTTTTATTATTTTGTTTAAGAAAACCTGCTACAGGAAAAGGCTCTTAATTTGGGGTGAGTTATTGTGGCCATGGTATATCATAGACTGTTTATTTGCACACACACCAATGGGTTAGTATAACAATAGATTTCATCAACTCTAAACACAGAACTCATCAAATGATAATGATTATTTCATTTTGAGCATGATTTTTTTGGCAGGCTTGTTGTCATGTTTCCTTTGGGAAGAAGTGATAAGACAGTATTTTGGAGTGTAACACGGGTTTGTTTTATGCAGCTGGGGGCTGAATAAGTACAAATAAGGCGGAGGTTCAGTTACAGATGGTGTCCAGAGGTGAGTCACACACTGGATTTCTCCTTCATAGAAATAAACAAAACAGCTCTAATCAAGAGCAGGACATGCAAATTTGAGAGAAGAAAAGAAGAAACTCTGGCAGGAGAGTGGGAGAGAGCGATTGCTTGTGATGAGTCAGGATCCTGCAGGGTTCTTGTTGAGAAAGAAAGAGGAAACTCAAGTTTGAAAAATAGAAATGGATCGACTTGAAACAGAACATTGTGCTTGAATAAACTGAAAAGTGCAGTGTAGTTTGTGTACAGAACAATGATAAACATAAAGGCCAACCTGAGGTCTGACTTACAAACAAGTAATTACTCTGGCTTTATCTTGGGAAATTCAAGCATGGAAAAAGATAGTGGACTTGGAACAACTAGTGTGGTTTTAGGGTTCGTGGTGTCCCACAGCCTAACTTTACTCAGCTGGGGGAGAGAACACCCTTTAAAGTGGACACGCTTGTAAAAGTCTCGGCTAGAAAAAGCTTTTAAAAACACGAGGGTTTCTTGTGTATTTACATTAAAAGACACATTCAAACTTGAGGCTTTCTTTGTATAGTGGGGAAAAGAGTCAGGACGGTAACATTCCCCATATGGAGTGCTTCAGTCAAACACACCTCACTCCGTTTTAGTGCACTCTTATATGACCAAGAAATGGAGCTGTAGGCGTCTTTAAAATACCTAAGAGTTCTGCAAGTGGTTTAAAACCTGCAGTATTTTTCCAGACACCTGTGCAAGACATCAGCCTCTCTGCCTCTGTGCAGGATTTCCGCGCATGGACAATAATACAAATTAAGTGTATCTGATTTTACAGAGACCGTACGACATCTCCTTCTCCAGCCGGAAGATTCCACGGATGTTCATATCATTAGATGGTTAATGGGTGTAATGCGGAGCATGACTTCATCTATTGTCCTGCTTTCCCTTTTGCACCTGCAGCTGAACTGGGACTTCTCAAATAGTGTCCGTGGTTCAGCAGCAGACATCTCTGGAAGTCATCTCCTTGGTCAGGTTTGTATTTTTTGTCATGCTATGTTTTATTCATATTGGGTTTCAGCCTCTAGTTGGCCTGGAAAAAGTCATTTTTAGTCTATTGCCACATAGTCTGTAGAGATCACACCTGAATCTCAATGAAAAAATGTATATCAGGCAGCAGTAAGTATAAGCTTTCACATGTAACAGAGTCAAGATATTAGGTACACGTTGAAAATATCACTAGACATATTTACAGCCTTCACAAATTCGACACATTTTCCAACGATAAATCTACAAAAAGAAAAGCACACACTTGATTTTTAATTAGAAAACCTGCTGTGTATATATCTATATTTACTCACTGGCAGCCAGCTTCTTTCCTCTCTTTGTTCTCTGTCACTGTTTCTGTCATGAACTGCTGATCAGTGGAATAACTGGAAACCATTCTTGCATGTGCGTACAATATGTGTTCCCATGTGTAACTTATCATATTGCAATAAAAATTATAAATCATCTAAATATATTCAGTTTTTTGTTATTGTGACACTTTACTGCCCTGTTATCTATGAAGAGATTACCATTTTAGCTGGACTAATTTTTAAGGCAATAATTCAAGAACTCACATTAGATTCTGTGCTGTATTTACATCCATCTCTCATATTATTACTATTCTCTAAACTGTACTTTATAGCCACTGGCCTGAACAGTAGAAGAGGACACACACCGGCTCCAGTTTTTAAACAGACGCTCTTTGAAGACGTTGCCAGAGCCGTCGTCCCACTCTGCGTGGTCTCCCTTTTACTGGTGCCATCTGGAGATGTTCCAGAAAGCTGCAGCGACACACTGAGTCAGTGTGTGTGCTGATAACCCCCGCCCGCACCCACTCCAACGTCTGGCAACAACACATTTGAGGAAACCAGAGAGTGCATCTCAGGAGGACACCGGCTGCCAGACTGGCACAAGCTCTGAGGACACGTTCATGGGGGAGGCTTTTTTTGACATCAGAAAGGAAGCAATTCGTGTGCAATTACAGTATAATCAGAAAATTGCGATGCACACTCGAGGTCAATAAAATGAAATGAGACACCAATAGCATTTCAATTAGGGAAGTCAAGCATCCTCATAACCTACTGACTTTCCACTGGAAGTTCGCCTTATTTAAAAAAAATGGCTATTTTTATTTAAAGGTTAATTTTAGGGCATAGAGAGCCGAAGTCAAGCCCCTTCCGCTGTGCCCCATGGGACGTAACTTTAGAAAAAATATGAACAGCAGTCAATGGGAAAAGACAATTTTTCTTAATCCTGTTTGAATTGTGCAACTATTTGAATGATGTTGATAAATTTAAAAGGTATTTTTAGAAGCCGAGAAAGTCTAGATTTATGGCAAAGATAATAACGAAAACATTCAGTTTTCTGTTAAATAAAACTGAATGAACTGTAACGCTCGGCGCACATAATCAGTGTTTGGCAAATTACTTTAAAAAAGTAATTAGTTATAGTTACTTTCCCAAAAAAATACTTAACATAATGGAATTACTCCTTCATGAATGTAATTAGTTACCAGGTAAAGTAATTATTGTGTTACTTTTTTGAAAAACCCTTCAAATATGTAAAAGAAAACAGATTTTTGAGCGTGTTTGACGGTTGCAGTTGCATAGAGTAGAACAGCATAGACAGGTACTGCATTTAACTTCATATGATCCCTGAAATAATAAAGCAGTTTCATCCTTTGTGGGTTCTACTGCCTTTCCTTCTTATCCTTTGGCAAATTTGAGTAACGGAAGACAAGTGATCGAACTTTTGCGTCTGGAGGCCACTTCTCTCTGACATTAGTTCTGTCTTAGTGAATACTCCTTCAGACGGAACCAATGTTCCCACTAAATGGAACTTCTATACTATGACTTTGGTGAGGCTGGGGTCCACCAGGGCCCGGCTTTTCCACCACATAAGGGGATCTGCGTTTGTAGGAAGAAGATGCTCCTCCAGTTAATCCTGCACCTCCACTTTTTTAGTTGTTCCCCCTGATACAGCGGTAAATGTCTTCAGTCCAGTCAGTCAGACTCACTGATAACTCCTCCCCTAAGTTAGCTGCGCATAAAGCTGCATTCAAGTGCATGGGGTGTGCTGCGGACAACTCAAACTTGGAGATGTCATTAGTCGTTCATGTGAAGGCAGTGTGGACACCTCAGACTCATGGGCACACAGGTGAAGCATGAAAGCAGTGGGCAATTTCAACATAAGAACAGCTCGCAAACGAATCAGTTCTTATCGTTCACTTAAAAGAGCTGTTCAAAAGACTCGACTCGTCCGTGAACGTCACACCTCTAGTGCCTGGCTAAGGGAGCCAGGACGGATAACAGCTATTAGATATCAGTGAATAGTAACGGCGTTGTAATGTTTCAAATAGTAATTACTTAGATTACCCGTTACTGAAAAACAATAACGGCATTAGTAATGCCGTTATTTTTAACGCCGTTATTCCCAACACTGCACACAATACACGACACCAACAGAAAATCGACTGTAACCTTGGCAATTGTTCTCAACTTTTGAGAGCGAGATGAAAAAATATGAAAAGAGGTGAAAATCTGGTCACGTTGAAGCTGCTGAGATATCTTTAGCCACTGTACAGATCATGGAAGGACACCCCCTCTGTGACTTCCAGGTGCGTAGTCTTTGTATTTACATAGTTTTACAGCCTGGTACAACAGTTCTGCCAAAAACCACAACTTTCTTTATGTGTAAAATTATCATCATTAACATCATATATGTAAATGATGCATAATTCAAAGAGTATCAAAAATTCTGTTTTTGTTTCTCTCATCGACTGCATTACAATTATTATTGATTAAATAAGGTCCCATGGGACACAACTGGGAGAGATGGGACTTTTCCTCTCTATTCCTAATGACTGGGACATTGTGAAATGACTTACTTCATAGGAAATATGAATAAATGTACAGACTGGGTGTACCCTACAAGACCTGAAGTTCTGGAGATACTCTGACCCAGTCATCCCCAGAATTTGGCTCTTGTCAAAATTACTCAGATTGTTACATTGCTCACTTTACTGCTTCCAACAAATCAACATCAGTGACTAAATGTTCACTTGCTGCCTAATATGTCCCACCCATTGAAAGGTTCCATCAAAATGAAACTTTATTACCACTTGACCTGTCAGTGGTCATAATGTGGCTGATTAGTATATTTACTGTATTTAGATATGACTATATGATGTCACAGTCAATAAAAAGTAGCATTTAAATACCAAAGTCACAAAGGAACAGTAAAAATTTGCGTAATAGGGAATTCTTTTTTGCGGGGATGGAAAGGGTTAATCTCCTGAGTTGGTTAGTGTGCTCTGGTCGTGATGTTCTGTTTAGAAAAGAGAAAAAGGAAAATGTGGCCCCCGACGTCTTGAGTGGTGTGAGGCTCTACCTTGAACCCCCCGGTGAAAGTTGCCTCTTATTTGTAGCTGCAGCGTACATGAAGTAAAAATAGACTGCAGTATGTCCTCGACACATATTCCACCTATAAGTGATGTAATTTCAAAACATTCCTCTCCTCCAAAACATGTCGCTTCCACTTGATTGAGCTACTTTCAAACTCAGAGGATCATTAAATAAACACACCCTTCAGCCCTTATAAGGAGACACTGCTCAGCCAGATAGGTTTTTTTGGGGAGAATGAATAGGGTCAAGGTCGACTAGCTTCAACAGAACCCCTGAACCGTGGACATGCAGCGAGACAGAGCAGATGACGGCTCACATCAAAGCCTCTATCCTCAACATTTGGTTATTGACCAAGACAGACCGAGTGATCACTCCAGATTAGCAGAGTCTATCCATCTCCTCCAGATGAAAACCATTTAGTGACTGGAGAAGGAAGGCATTCCTCAAGCAGACCAGCAGAGAGCTGGAAAAAATTATTCTCTGCTGTGGAGCAATCATGTTCCAGAAAGAGGACAGTGCTCCGGCTTTACTGCTGAGATTAATGAGAGCTTTTGCACTTAATCACTTGAAAGTTTCAACCAAAGACAACATAAATCTAAACATGGACACTGTCATCTGCGTGACACATGGGGCTTTAAATGAAAAAAATAAAAAATAAAGGCGTGAGGGCCATGTGGGTGTCTTGCTACTAGAGAATCAGCACTATCACTTGTTGGGAAGGGAAGCCCATTTTCTCTGTCAGCCCCTGTTGGCTTTGTTTTTAACTGTGGTTCTCGCTGACAGGTTAAAGACAAATACCCAGAGGAGCAGCTGTATCATCTGAATCTGACGCTACTGTACATACATCTCATGCATCTGTGCTAACACAAAACTGCTGTGAGTTCTCTCTTGAAACGATATTGCACCAGGATCTGAATCAAGCCGGGAAGGACCTCGGGGATGACTACTGAAAAACACCACATTTTAGTTTGTGACCAACTACAGGCATCCGTGACAGATCAAACACATGAGGTCCTCTTTCTTAAGCTAACAAGAATCTTTCCAGACCTGATATCTCTCCCTGAATACCACCTTTGTTTGGCCATTTCAACAATTGACTCAGAAAGGAGGTCTTGGATTTCACTATTTACTGCTATTTCAATGGGCCATCTGACCAGCATAGCCCTTAAAATTCCTCCGTGACACCAACCAAGAACAATGTTTACCTTCATCAATCTTCATGCCTCCCCCCAAAAAAAAACAGAAAAAAAAGAAAAGAAATGTGAAAAAAGAAAAACCTTATTTCCCTATTGCCATGTCTTCCCTGCTGAGTAAAAGGCTCATATTCCTCTGACTCACTCCTCTCAGTTTTAGCTCTCTAATCAAATTTACAGTTGGTTCTTTGCCACAGACATGGAGATAAAGGGAGAACAAAAGGATTTCATATCAAAAATGCCACTTAAACATCCAACAACAACAGGCCGCCTTCCTAATTGTTCACACCATCCTACGAAGGGCTGTGAAAATGAAGCCACCTGATACTTGCTGCAGTATTTGACCATAAAAAACCTATTTCCACTAAAACCTCCAATGACCTGACTCTGAAATACTGTACCAATAATCCTTAAGATCTAATCACTATGGAGAAACGTTTCAGTGAGCTCATGGAAATCAGGAACATCTGCACACTGCAATGATTCAGAGAAAACAATTTGGCAACAAGTGCGCCGATGGAAGGTTTTTGTCGTTCAGATCTATTTCATGTATAACTGGGGTGAAGTGCTTTGTTTTCAAGGCCAATTGGTCAAATAAATGGGTGATTGCTTCTCAAATGGGCTGATGAAAACTACCCCTCCACATCACATCACAACCAAGTCTGCTCTGATGGTCACCCACATTGTGGGGCCATGGACGCCAACAAACATAAACAAAAGGAATCAGGTTATGTAACATATCCCAGTCCCTGCCCAGACCCTGCTCTTCTAACAAAGATTCATTTTATCAGTCAGATCAGTTTTATTGAAGGTATGGTACGAAGGCAAAAGTCTTTCACTTGTATTTCACTTCATTTATACAAATGTGTTGTTTTACTGCATTACATAAGAACAAAACCATACCAGTAATGGAATGTAAGTACTTTTACTTACAGACTGTACTTAAGTGCAAATTTAAGGCACTTGTACTTTCATACTTTATACTTCTCAACAATATTTCAGGAGCAAATACTGTACTTATTACAGCACTACATTTGTCTCTCAGATTTAATTACTTTTCAGACTAGCTTTTCATCCCCTTCATGTCCAGAAACAGTAGGGCGCTTCTATAAAACTGGGTTCATTTTGGTACCTGGCACTTTTCCAGCTTTTTAGACTCAATAATAAAAGAGAAATTTAGACATATTTCCCCTCAGGATGTACCTAATGATCACCTCAGATAAATGCAAAAAAAAATTATACTCATGCTCTGAGCCATCCCAAAATAAATTAATTTTTAATAAAATATTGGGGCCAAAAATAGGACCAAAATTAGGACATGAAAAGCTACCTAGATGTCAGTGCATTTGATCTGGAAAACATGGCATGAAATGGTCTTATATAGACTATAAATAAAGACACTGTTAAATTTGATGATCCTAGTGGTTTTTCTAAGACATGCAGGTTTTTCATGAATCTCAAGCTCATTCCAGGTTTCACTTGTAACCCATCGTGTCCACTCGCGTTACACATGGAACCTGCCCATTTAAACACAAATAAATCGCGAGTGATTTTGCAACAGCGGCCATTTTTTTGAAACACTCTGCCTTGCATAATTAGTTCGATTCCCAAAATGTACCTGTGAGAGAATAAAAAGATATTCAAAAACATAGTAGTGCAGAATTTTCATGTTCTTTTTACCATGTTACACGCAGATTTTTGTATAAAAAATAATATAAAAAAAAAAAAAATGTATTTTATCTGAACAATAGTCTCTCTTTTATCTCAGTAAACATTTATTTTTAAAATAGACTCAAAATGCTTCCAAACTTGCTTCATAACATTAGTCTACATCTGCGTTGAATTTTTAGCCCCATGTCCTGTTTTAAGGGACCAGTTTCATAGAAGCACCCAGTAACATCCACATACTGTATCTTATACTAAAACCCTTCTAGGATTTGCTGGAAAATGCATTACCACAAAGTTGAAAATGAAACTGTTCAATAAATGAATCTGAAACATTGACTTTCTAACAGCACTTTCTTCTAGCGATGATGGATACAGAGTATGATGATCTTCCAGAATGATGCATTGCTGGGGATTAAACTATCAGCAGTATATGAAGTAATTCAAATGAGGTCGACCTTAAACAACTACAGCAGTAACATACAACATACAGATTAAAGAACACCATATATAATGGCACAAAACTAGTGTGAACATTTCACTGCAGTTAGGAAAGGATTATACCTTTCATACTTTAAGTACCTTTTGCTGATATTACTTACGTACTTCTGCTTGGATAAAGATTTAAATGCAGATCTTTTACTTGTAGTGAAGTATTTTCGTCGTTCTTTTACTTGCATAAATCTTCCAAATACTTCTTTCACCAATAAAAATATGCCACGTAGCTGTTAGTTACCAGTCTAAGCTATTTATTTTAGACTTGTATATGTGTGTGATTCAATCTGTAGTTTAAACCAGGGATCTAAAGAAGCAGCACAAGCATCATCTACTAATGAAACAGCAGGGACTCTATTTGGTAAAAATGAGCTCTAAACTAGCAGCACCAATTTCAATTCCCACAAGTTGTATTTTTTTTACAATCTAATTACAAGCAAACTTGAAGAAAAGTTACCTCAGTGAGAAGTAAACATGCTCTAATTTTTTGTGGAAGTCTCTTTGACCTCATGTAATGCATTCTTGTAGAGAGACGTGTTTCTGAATCTGATCACACCTCCCCCTTCATCTGTTTCACGGTGTTGAGTGACCAGAACTTGCCAAATACTGTCTGTGCTTCAGTTCTTACCATTTATATTCATAGCTGGCAACAGCACAGACACCTTGGGTCGACTTCCTTTGTTGTGGTTGGTGGCAGGAAGCAGGAGATGGTCCTGAGAGTAAAGAGAAGAAAGTCACCAAGAGGAAAATATTACTCATTAAGAAGAATTTTGCTTGTTCATAGAGATTTGCATGAGAGATTAAATGACTGACTACAAAATACATTCACTCACAAATAACTTTAAGGTTATCAGTGATGCAGGAGTCATCTTGGGAGGTTAAAACATCCTTGCATAAGGCAATAATTTTGACATAAATCTCTCTTGAAAGAAAAAGAGTCTTTCAAATTTTACAGCTGTAAAGCCCTGCAATACGTATTAATCACAGAAAAATCACCGGCATAATACATCTGTTAGTGTAGTAATTAAAAACAGTTCTTGAATAACTCACTAGGAAATGAATGGAAAGGTTTTAATTTGGAAACATTCTCTGAAAAGAAGTTGTGGTGGCAAGGGATGCTAATGTATAAAAACACATGCGACCCACACACATAATAATGGTGGTCATTAAAGTGATTTATTGGCAGCTACATTTATTTATTTCAACACGAATTAAGCATCTAAAAACTGGCAATCCACAAAAAAAGGAAAAAAAAAATACAAACAAACTATGGCATATTGACTACCAATGACTGAATAAAAAACTGGTTAGCTCTTTCACACTTCGGCTGCAACACAGCTGGAGTAAAATGAAAAATGAGGAATGTTAATGTGATGACAGGTGGGAGGTTTGAGGAGAGGGATTACTGGAAAAAAAAAGACAGGAAAGAGAAATCTACTGCAGAAACCTTATGGGACATAAGGACATCATGACCTGTAGAAATGACGTGAGGCAAAGGGGATGTATAGAAACAAAAAGACCATATTGGAGGCTTTGAATAATCTCATGTCTTTACATGAAAGTGGACACTACTTTAAAATAAGGTTTTATAAATGACACAATTAGGTTGAAAATTAAAAGTGACCTCTAATGAAGTTAGAATTTTCAGTCATAGATGCAACTAATTGTTTAGTGAGGTCAATGCTGTTTAATCTGCAGTGGTTGAAAAATTCTTGGCTGATACCAATATCTAAAATTACATTTTGGCTGATAGCTGATGCTAATACATGTGTTTCTGTTGTTATTTATCCCCTCCTAAACCCATAAAGACCCAGTGCTACTTTTGTGTCAGTTCCCAAATTATTTTTTTCTTGCTTTTTAGCCTTTCCTACCTGATTTATCATTAATATTATCCTCTATATTATGCATTTTTCAGTGTTAATCATGTATTTTCCTATATTTAAATTACTGAACATGTAGATGTTCATAATAACTTAGATAAACGTTGAGGGTAATTATATCAAAAACAGATAAAACTGAAGAAAAAGTGACTGTTTCAAGTTAAATCTATCCTTGACTGGAGAAAAAAAGTGTCTCCATTCACTGTCATTGAACCAGCTTTATGGGTTTTACTGGTGAATCAATGTTGTAGAAAACGATGGTGTTTCCACATTCCCTATGGAGCCTCTGAACATCCAAATGGGTCATATCTGATGACCATGAAAAGATGACAAACTGTATTTTACACCAATTATTTACATGTATTAATAAGATTAATGGATCAACAGATACTAAACAGCTCAGAGCAGTAGATGGTTTTGGGTGCTGGTGGATGCTTGGGTCTTTCTGGGTTAAACAAGAATCTTCATTATAAATATAAAAATGGTTACTATTTCAATAAATTATTGAATTAACACATATTCAAACATATACATTTATTGGAAACCTTTTAATATAACATAACATAAATATTTACCACTGCTATTGGTGAAAACACATCTTATATATACTCTGATATCAACAAATATTGTCCAATTCCAGTTTCCAACTGATATAGTCAGAATGTCAGGCCATTTACAAATAAGTTACTACTTTTTATAACCTGCAAAGGGAACCATATTGTAAAATACATCATAATTTATCAGTGTGTTACTGCTACCACTTAAGACACAATCAAGCTCAACGGGTATCGGCAAAACACCTGCCAGGCAGTCCTCTTTTTAAACACTAAACTTTTATGCTTTCTTTACTAATCCATTGTATATGTAAGTGTACAGTAGCAAGAAATAATCATAGACCTTGTTACAGTATTCACAGCCACTGCTTATCCTTCATAAATAAGAGTAAAACTCCCATGTTTAGCAGTGACCACAGACTGTCTCTAACGTATAAAATACTGCTAATGCAAGTTACAGTATACAACACTGTTACTAAACTCATGTATCTAAAATTACATTCATTTTACATTAAGCACTCAGATAGGTCTAAATATAAGTGAGTATTAATATTATAAAACCAATTTAACAGCTTCAAATGCCAGTTTATCTACCATGCTAATAGCTAGCATACTAGTGGGACAATTTACTTAGTTTAACACAGTATCTATCATTTCTTTTCACGAGATTGGAACTTCTTGCATTAGTGGCTAACTGAAGTTACAAAGAAGTAATGAACAGAGCAGAATAATAGAAAAAATGTTACAGCTTGCCTGTCTTCATCAGTTGTGCTGCTTGACAATATTACTCCTATACGACACAAAGTGGTTTCTGTGATATATGATTACAGGCATTGTAGGGCATTATGGGTGAGCTGTAAGCCACCTACGGGAGTATTAAATGCTAAAAAAAAAAGTGATGCCTGGTCTTGACTGTGTTTGGAGAGTGACAAAGAAAACACCAGTCCCATTACTGCTTATCATCAGGGGACTGGTGATCCTGTGACGCTGACATAACATCTGCAGCTGCCATGACAACAGGTGAAATTTCCTTGAACATTACTGGATATGGTAGGGGCTGAAAGCAGCCAGTGTTTCCACCACCTCTCCTTAATGCACTCACAGAAAGCCACAGGTGGTCAAAAAAACAACAAGAAGTGAAGCGAGACCCCTATGTGACAGTAGAGTAAGAACACTGCAGATTTTGGTCGTGTTGAGATTTACGTTTTCCATCACCTCACCACATTTCACACTTTAACAAAACCTTGGGCGGTGATGTATCCGTCAAGGCCTTAAACCTTGACCTAAGCGTGACCATCTCAGAGCGTGTAACAGAGTGACCTCAACAGTTGGACAGGGCAAAAACAGGCCATGATGAACACTAAAAAGTATTCAGCCTAGAGGGACAAAAGTCGGCTTTGGTAGTGGTTGGCTTTAGAATCCAAACAAATTCCAAATTTAATCCAGAGCTTTAGATGTCTTGTAATAACATCATACTGACTGGAATTAAAAAAAAAAATACACATGACCACTTTTGTTAACACCCTGAAACCCAGGAAACAAAATACAGGCAAATAAACTGACTGAGGAAACACTAGTAAAGGTCTATAAGAATTAAAAAGGCCACACTGAATAACAGATGTGTCTATGTTTATGTCCCAGACTGAGTTGGCTGTCTTGACCTATCAATAATGCATCTTTAATTACACTAATCTTTAACTCAGGAGGAGTCCACTATGATGCACTTCAACACTGCTCAATATGTTTTTTTTAAGAATTACCCTGGAAGATAATCTCAGGGTTTCTGGAATTTTTTTATATACAAAATTGTAAAGCTTTTCTACATCTTTTCAAGGACTAATCGAATTCCCATGACCATTCACAACCCTTTAGTGAACGAACAAACCTTTTTCATTGTCTAATTGTTTATTTTAACTTTGACTTTAATTACAGACATATCTTTACAAGTAGGATAATAAAGTCTGAAAACTGACCTCAGAGTTAACAGACAGATTAACATCTATTATAAACTAAACAGGGCTTTAAGAAAAATCCTCGCTCCACAGGATGTGATATAACGGCTCAAACATGAAAGACGGAATGCGTAGTGTGATGCTAACATTCAACTGTCATTGTTTACACACCAGGTCCAGGGTTTTCCTTTTTTTATAAGACTGAGGTGCAGCACCTGACCCGAAGTCAGAAAAAGTATTAAGATTTATCTCAAGCTCTGGAGAAAAAATACACTATGCGTAGTAGCTACAGTATAGGTACCATATTTCTTATAATAAAAACCAGGAGTCAATTAAATGCCAGGGTCTGATAATAGCCAGGGTTGAGGTTGACATTTACAGGCAGGTAAAAAAATAACATGAATAAACGTTTAGTGGCTGTCCACTTCTACAAGATTTGTTTCAGACATTCACTGTTGTAACTCTCCTGTTTTCAACACTTTATGGTTCACCCATCTGAAGTGTTATTGTTCAGTTTAAGTCACTGCAGGTGTGTGTCTTGCTTTTTCATTTGGCCTGTCATTTGTAAAACAAGTGCGATAGGAAGACGATGTTTACAAAAAACCTTTTTAAGCAATGAATGGTTTCTATTCACTGCAACACTAGAGGGCTTTTACTTTAAAATGGTTAAGGAATTGTTGCATTTTTAGAAAAGCACAATTCAAAACAAGGTTTCATCCCAAATAAGACAGAGTTTACTTATCAAACAGAGACCTATAGAATAAAGGTCTGAGTCTTATACAAAACTCTTTCAAATAACAGAATGGTACTTCCTGTTGCTAAGAAAAAAGAAAGGTCCTGGACACTATTTGAGGAAATGCAGTATTTTCTAAAATGGTAATACAGAATATCCAAAATTATACCGAAATACAGACAACAGTAAAATCCATCACAGCACCTAAATAAACACTTCAGAAATCTAGATAATTTTTATAATATCTCCTGTGTTCTTGCCTGCTAAGTAAATTTCATTACAGACAAATTATTCTATGATTTTTCCAAAACTGAAATAATGTTCCTCAAATTCATTCATTTTCCATATTACGCTATTTCTTCTGTGTTAGCAACAATAAAACCTCAACAGTGTTTTTAAGTCAAAATCCTTTCACTGTGGAACCACTGATAGACCCTCAATGCTATTCTGCACACACACAAATCTGAAGGACAGCCAGTTGACCTGTGCAGGCCTTGATCTCCCATACACCATCGTTACTATTGTCCCTGTTGTCACCATGCCAACTGTGAGGCGGTCTTTTGTCACTTGCTTGGTGACGAAGGGTCTTGCTCTTTGACCACATGCATCACAAACTCCCGCCCCGCTGAGTAATCCTGAGGATTTAAGAGCTTAACACCACCAAGAGAATGTAGAAGTGCTAAGGGGGATATGATACACTCACCAATTTGGTTCATTTTTTCTGGAGGCACACATTATCGTGTCAGAGGACAGCGACAGTAGAGTTGAGTTTATTGGACTATTTCTTAGGTGACTTAGATATTTAATTAGTTAGTTTTTCTAATAATTAAACATATACTGCAATGTGTAGCGCTCTAGAGATCATAGCCCTTCTCTCAGCAGATGAGACGATGGAAAGTGGGGCTCTACCAATACTTTTTTGGAAAGAAAGTTCAGACCTAAAAGAAACAGTCCCAAAGAACAACCACTAAAAAAACTGATGTCCAGGATGAATTCTATCAAGAAGGCAAATTAAAACCAGGCCCAGTGTCTCCAGAAGTCCAAAGTAAAAAGAATAAAGCTCAAGAAGATTAACAATGACATATGGTCATGCTCAGATTTTTAAACATGGTCTTCGTGATTCCAAATGGGCCAAGAAAACTGCTCTGGAAAGTTGGGGGCTACACCCTTAGGCGTGTGCTTATTGTCCCTGCCCCCACCCTTCCATTTTCCCTTTTAATCAAACTTCCCTGCTGTGAAACAGACTATTACACATCATTTATGAATCAGAAGTTACTCTTTCTGTAATTCATACTTAATGGGAAATTTGGAAAAGGGGATCACACACATAAATGAAATATAAGCAAGGCTGAGCTGTAAAACTTCCACTGAAATTTGTTCTAGTTTTATTTTTGTCAGCACCCTGTCAGAATGTGTATATGAGCAGTGAGCAGTCTTTGTTGTGATAATCAGTGTCAAACACCAGAAAGGCTGATCCTTACCCTACGGAAAGATACCACATAGAAAGTGTCTCCACGACGATGGATCTCATCAAAGAAGTCACTGGAGGTATGAGGAGGTGCATAGTACACCTGCAGCTCACTGCCTGGATTCCTGTTGGAATGTAAGAAAAAAAGGAAAGCTATTTGGAACCAGTTCACTTAAAAACTAAAACTAAATTGAAACGAATATCAAACCCCAAAGATTTTCAAACAATTTGATTAGACAGTACATACATATGTAACAATTTTTACAAAAAGACAAGAAAAATTCAATTTAAGAATAATAGTTAAAAAAAAAAATAGTACAACACCAAAAAAAAGTTTTTCTTTACCCTGGTGTTAAAATAAAATAATCAAGTGATCATGATATGATAAAACTGATCAGAGACTTGATGAAAATGAACTTTAAGTTGTATCTCAGTTGTTTCCCTGCTCACTGTCACAGTTCAGTGCTGTCAGACACAATAGAGCCTCAAAGGTTTGCTAGACTCGTCTGCTGTGGCCATGTCAGCATGAAATGTTTCTTAACAAAATGTACACAATGGGGAGGCCACCAACTAGACGAAACCAAAATACAATTTTGTGACAAACAAAAAACACCCCCTGTGGGACCTGATTACAAAATGCCGTCCTTCATATCAGAATTGTTTGTGTGTTTTCCATTTTCAATTTGACCAACCTGCGGCACTGCAAATGTTAACTGGTGAAAATGGATATTTTTTCTTTTGTCCTGTAAATCTGGAGCTTTTATAGCCACACTAGCAACTGGGAAAACACTATAGGTGGCCAAAAAACTATTGATTCCATCTGTCTGATCTAAGCTACACGGTGCAGTCCAACAGAAAAAAAGGTCCTTATTTATTACCAGGTCATGCTTTAAAATTGATTGTGCCATAAAGGAATCACTTTATAAAAAGTAATAAAAGGGCATAAGGGAAAAAATATGAAGAAATGTTACCTTTATATCAGTTCTATTTAAAGGCCCCCTTTGGACCAGTATAGTTCCAGAACAATACGACAAACCTTTATGTTAGGTCAACAGCTGCTTTTTGTAATGGAGTTACAACTATATATTCATATAACTGCAATAATCTGCTCTTTAAACAGATCAGACACATCTGTCAGAAAAAACACAGAGTCTACAGCCCTGTAGGTTACAGCACAAAGTTTAGGTTTATTTTAATGGAGCCCAAAGAAAAGCAAACAGCTACAGCATGTTCTTATGACTCTATCTGCAGGTTTTGTTAAATAACAGCTACCCAGTGTCAGTACGAGTCTGTAAATACACAGTGAGTTTCTACCTTTGTAATGAAGGGCCTTTTGCACATAAGGCTAAACATGAACACGCTTTACAAATTAGGTTCCTTCCTAATTTTTGTGTGACCTTTGTGATATTGGGTTTGAAAAAGCTGTAGTTTTCCTGGGTATTTATTATGTAATAATTCTGCGAACCAACTGAGATCCTAGTGCAATGACACACACAAATTAACAAACTAATGTTAGATATTAGCTGCTAGCTAACTATGTAAATAGCCAACTATCTAACTAGTTTTAGGTTATATGTAACTGACTTAATAGCGTGTTATGAAAGTATATTTGTGGTTATCTAACAAACAACTAGATAGCTATCTAACTAGCTAACATGTTTAAGCCCAATGATGGTGTAGCTAAAATAATGTTACAAGCTAATGAGAGCTCAACCAAAACACAATGCATGCAGTGTAAGAAATGGTCTAAACTGCAGAATGAGCTGCAGAGATTTTTGTTGATCTATAATGACAATCAACTTTGGAAATTTGGCTTGAAAATAAAAAAAATACTATGATTTCAGAGACTTTAAAAAGGCAGAAGGGCTAGTTATTTAAAATTCTTTTTACATCTCTACATATATAACAACAAATGAATTCATATTTAAATATTATGAAAAAAAAAGGAAACCATTTTACATGTGTGAATCTGACAGTCACGTTATAAAATGCCTTTACTTACTTCTCCTCAGTAGTTTCTGTGTAATGGACTGTCACAATCTGGGCACTGTCAGCCTCTTTATTTGTTGTTTTCTGTAGGGAATAAAAAAAAAAAAAAAAGAGAGATTCATTTTTTGTTTTTCACCATTAATAGTCAAACCAACCAAGTTGTAAGGGAGCGTACAATTAGGTGTTGGCAGCACCGCATTAACAGATAAATACAGATTTTCTTCAACACATTAAAATTGATCACATCCTAATTTTTTTCCCACTTAATTCATTCATGATTTAGTTATTTTTTGACACAAACTGATTTCTTCAGTTCACAGTGTGAGGAAATGACTGTTATGTCAAAGCCTGTTATAAAGAAATATGATATAAGATGTTATTTCACCCTTCAGGATAAAATACTGCATAATGGGTATGTGGACTACAAAAAAGTCTAATACAGGTAGAGAATAAACACATGTACATTTCTATTTGTAGTAAAAAAAAAAAAAAGAGCAATGAGCATATACCAAATACACAGCTCCATAGCGGACTGGACTTACAGTGACAGACTGAAAAAAATGATGGAAAAAAAGAGCAGAGGGCACTAATCCTACAGCTCCCCTCCAAGTGTTTACTTTCTCAGGGCTGCCGGATTAAACTCAGCCCAATAAAGAGAAACGAGAGGCAGAAAAGGGGAAGGTGTGAGTAGAGGTGAAACAGTGGTGAAAGAGAGGTTGTAGTTTGCCCTTTTTTTTTTTTTTAAACACTGAATGTCTGACAGGTTTGTGTAATGACCTACAATACAAGTGAAAATTGTTTCATCGTTATTGCCAGCACTGAATATTGAGTGTATTTTCACACAGTTTTCCAAAACACACTGCTGGGACTTACCAGAATGGTCCTGGTGGGTTTGTGATTGCTGTTACTCATGCGCCTGGATTTGGTCTGCTGCACTTCATGACGATGGACCCAACCCCTCAACTCATGGGCCAACCTGCCAATCAATGTTGGCACATATTAAGACTGCTTTTTCACATTTTAGATTGAATTTGAGAGGGAGAAAACACAGTCAATAAGCCAACTCACTCAATGCACTTGGTCCGGTTAACAGGAGGCTGGCAGGGGGGAGGTGGACGAAGAATGACATGATCCTTCACCACCATCAAGGCCTTATCCTCAGAGCTACAACACAGAAGAACAAAAAGACAGGGTTTGTTATTCAACAAAAAAACACTTATCACGGCTGTTGCTCTAAAATGTATGTTAGATCTAAAAAAGAAAAATCTGATAAAAATATCTTCCACATGCTGAAAAAATGCTTTGAATGTTAAAAGGAGCCAATGTGGCGCTTTGCCCTCTGCAGGTTTTAAAACACTCAAAGCAAAGAAGCCAAATTGTATTGAAGAAGAAAGGAACATAGCTTCAATGTAAATACATAACATGTTAACATTTATTGTTGACTACTGAACTTTATTGATACTTGACGTGTAAAACAGCAGAGCTTCAGTCACTCATATGAATGAAAATGTTGACTGGAGGTAAAGGGGCACAGTCCTTCTGCTGCCATTAATCCTGCACATAATTATCATAAACATACTGCAGGGAACAGTGCACACCACCCAGTAGGTTACATCAAGTCTGATTTGGGAGACGAAGAGATGAAAACACCAGCCCGAAAGTCTGTGTTGTTACCAGAAAGAGAGCTGACATGCATTATGGATTACAGCCACGCTGCACTGCATGACTTGACTTCCCTCCTCAGATGTTACAGTGACTTAAATAACACAGTTATACCTCTCTGAGACTGAATGATTATTTTGCATGAGGTGCTGATGTAGGCTATCCACAGTTTGTGCCCACCTCGGGCAGGTTCTTACCAAAACGTCTGCCACCTGACGTAATCCCTCCCCTGGGGCTCCCTGATCTGAGACAACACACTGACTACGCCTCGCGTTCCAGTCTCTAATGCTCTGGAAATGGTTCTGCGAGACAACATGTCAAACCAGAGAGGCCAGATCATAAGTCTAACTGAGGGGCCATATTAACCTTCCAACACACACACCTTCCTTTTCAGGGGGGACCCCGATATTATGTTGCATTTCTCCCCTGACATCCTCCTCTGTGCTGCATTTGGGGCTGGCACCCCTTTTGTAAAGGCTAATGTGTTCCTTCCTGTCTGCACTGCTTAAATGCTGCCGGGAAACCTGAGATGAATGGTTTGCATTAACATGCGACGCACCCTACACATAGATCTGACACAACACAGGCAGGCGATGCCATAGAGACGTGCTGACCACCTTGCAAAACATCATTTCCATTGGGGCGCAGGTAATGTACCAAACAAGAATGTTATTTGTGCAATTTACAGATGTGACCGTCGGCCTCAGCTACATTTAAAAATAGTAAGTTAAACATATAACCCTTTAGAAAAATAAACTGTTACTAGCGATGTAAAAGCTAGATGTCTAACAAGGCCTGACCCCAATTTCCCACCTTGTTACTCAAGGCACAACTGCTGGCCAAACAGCCAGGGGCCTGGAGGCCTCTGAAAGGGAGATGTCCGTATAGAGCACATGTTTACACATACTGTAAAGAGCTGTACCAGCCCAAGCACAGGTGCATCCTGGTCTGCTGCTTACATGGTGGGTACATGCAATGTTGTGAAAGGTGTTGGGGGAGTTGGACTGATTACCTGTCTGCCGTCTCAGTGGGGCCACTGCCGAGAGGCTCTGGGCCCCTGAAACCTTCAGTTTCAGCCTCTGGGGAGAAACCCAACAGGTGTCTGCCACTGTGCTGTGTGGAAACCACCTCAAGCTTGGAGCTTGGGCCACCCTGGAAGACACTGCAGAGACAAAAGACGAGTGAAGTGAGCAAAAGAGACAGGTTGGACAGAGAAGATGTGGACCAGACTGAAATGACTGCTGAATTCCATGCAGCTCACATCCTGTGCACAGGAGGGCTTTTCGTTTTTTAGCCACAAGCAGAATCTGAACTCTGATCTAGGCTGCATAACTCAAAAGCACACTGGAGCACACACACAAGCAAAAATACACACAACCTCTTTCAACGGTATTAATGCACTGGGTGGCATTTTCATTTCAAAGGGATCTGACCTCAAAAGCGGGCATATTTTACATTCCAAAGGAGAGCTCGAACACAAAACACACAGATGTGAGCACAGGTACAGACACACACAAGCCCTTAACTACTGTGAACACCACTCAAGTCACAAAAGCAAACTCATTCACACATCCCTAGAAACGTATTCATGTTTAAGCTCTGGATAACAAATCAAGTGAAAGAGCACATTCCCAGCACTGAGCAGTCGCAGGTTATCAAAGCCAACAAGTCCTAGAAAATGCTTGTATCTTTGCGGAGAAAGCAACTCCCAGAAGAAAGCAAACATTTTTACAACATGAGAAAAGAGAAACATTGCATTTTGAGGAGAACTGCGAGGTTGGTGTTGCAGAATTACACAATCCTTCCATTCACTGGGTTAAATCAGCTCTTTTTCTCCAGTTCAGTTGTATCAAATACTTCCCAAGTTTGTCACAATTGAAAGTTTTGGGGGAAAAAAATAGGAACATGATGCTTTAATGGGAAGCGTTGTGCAGTGTTTTCAATAATTCTTTTTCATGTGTCTTACATGAGCAGCGTGATTCCCACAGTGAGTCATGGGGCTTGCCATTTGTTTTCCTCCAGTAATTGAATTCTCATGCATCAATGATATTTTGCAGATCTAAGTTATATTCATGTGCCTTCAACTGCATTATCTGGCAGTGCTGCTGTTTCTTTTGTTTTAACTCAATTGAAAAAGGAATAGAGCAATCCACAGACACTTGTTCAGAGTAATGTATCTTACCTCAGGGGTCCAACATTCAGCATGAGGAACACCAAGACCACCATGAGACACACAGCTCTCCTCTTGGGGGCCGTTGCCTTTAGGACTGTATTCTGAATAAAAAAAACAAAAAACACATTCATTAGATTTTACCACACAATGCAAATCATAGATTTGACTCACTGTTTTCAGTTGAACATGTGTGTGGTTTATTCTTTGCTGGAGGTCGTCTCTCACTTGACTCAGCAGACCCTCCAGCTGCCTCTTCAGGTTGCCATTCTCATTCTTGAGAGCTTCATTCTCAGTCAACGCCATCTTCAGCCGCGCCTCAAGCGAGAGCAGATACTCTTTCTTCTTTTTCCGTGACAGGGACGCCGACTCACGATTCTTTATCATTCGCTGCTGCCTCTGAGACAACTTTGACTGAGGTGGAAAAAGAGAGACAAAAACAAGTACACTTGACATAAGGTTATTAATCATATCTATGCATCCACTTAGTAACTATCCAAACAAGATGGCTGAGGAAAAGTGGGGCAATTATTCGTGAAAATGCAATGAAATTCCTGAACGAGCCACCTGTTGGCCTGATGATCATACGTTCCTCTCATTAGCATGACATCATGTTTATTTATGGTCTCGAGGGTATTTAGCTTGAAAATGGCTTTTCATTCATATGATTAATCAGCTGTCAGTGAAGCACCAAAACAGGTGTCAAAGAGGAAGAAATATTTCAACAGGCATGAAAAACCACATGGTACAGTAAACCAGTCTTTCATAAGGATGCTGTATGTGTATGTAATGTTATTTTCCACACTGGTATTCCTACAGCTGTGCCATTCCAATTCTGCAGTAGGTGTGTTTGTATCTGTTCTATATGAACAATTTATATATTTGAAAGTCCAAGTGGACACCCTGAAATTTCAAAAATTTAACTCAAAATAGTGCAAAAAATGTTTCATACTGATTAAAAGTTGGAAAATTAGAGAAGTTGGCATTGATGAAAGGTAAGTGCAATGGAAGATTTGGCAAATTATGGCATGTACTGACAAAGAACTTCAACTAATTCACTGATGTAGTGCAAAGAACACACTTAAATGCAAAAATGCACACAGAAAACACCACCATTTGCAGAAATAAATATTACATAATGCCTCTGGTAAACTATGGAAGACTCTGAAACAGTGTTAGTCACATGATCCAAACCAGTGGTCTATGTTCAGGAGCAAAACCTAAAACTAACATCAGGTTTATTAACAAAATTAACAAGTTTAAAGTCTGATTTTGCTTCCTGTGGTATAAAGTGATTAGTTGTGGTCAGAACGTGACACTTTATCATGTTTACATTTTGAAGCATTTTATAACCATAGATGAAAACAAGCTTAAAGGAGAGTTATTTGGCTTTTTCAAATGGAATCATGCATTTTCAAACATTTGCCTGTGGTCTACATAAACTGTAAATGCTATTCTTCATTAATTCATCTCCACAGGTCCATCTTCAACCCTACTTCTGACTAATGACACCAGAAAGGTCATTTTGGGTGCTGGCCCTTTAAATGCACAAGAGCCACTTCACGCCCCAGCCCCTCCAGGTTGTTGGCTGTGCTTTCTGTTCTGTTCGGCTTGAAGTTTGGACATACAGTCATGGAAAATCTTATTAGATCACCCCTTGTTTTCTTCAATTTCTTGTTCATTTTAATGCCTGGTACAACTAAAGGTACATTTTTTTGGACAAATATAATAACAACAAAAATAGCTCATTAGAGTTTAATTTCAGAGCTGATATCTATCCATTTTCCATGTTTTCTTGATGATAACCAAAATCACTTAATTTCTTACATCAATATCTATGGCAT
Organism: Apogon hyalosoma; assembly: GCA_037367295.1. Lineage (NCBI taxonomy): Eukaryota > Metazoa > Chordata > Actinopteri > Kurtiformes > Apogonidae > Apogon > Apogon hyalosoma. The sequence goes on from JAPQRP010000020.1 coordinate 30,560,116, forward strand.
TGTACTGACAAAAACAGTGCTTTTAGGCATTCTTTGTTTTCTTTTCTGTCTGTTTTAGTCACATGATACACACAATAGTTAGTACTTGATTGCATAACCATTGTTTTTGATGACTTTTGATGGTCTATTAATTTTTTCTGCGCTTGTATTTTCAGTTATTACTACAACTGCTGCTGCAGATAAACAATTATGGTGTACTTGGAGAAATGTTCGTCAGAAGTCTTGACCTTGTATGTGACATAACTAGTTATAAAACTTAACAAATCACGCAGGAATTGAAACAGGTTGTAGAAATCCACTCAATTTTTGCCGGAATGAATATAAAGATAGCTTTGCAGTACCTGGAGGGTTCAAATTCAAACTTTTTGAACTGTTAGGGTCCCCAAATACACAAATAAAGGTACCAAAGACTAGTAAAAGTGGGTTTAGCAAAATATGACCCCTTTAACCCTAAAGATGAAACAAAAACATTTACTGCAATGTTTATCGCAGTATAAACTTATATCATGACATTTGTGATTACTGTTTTGTACTCAGGCCTCCTGTTGGCAATGAAACACCTGAATTCATAATTTCCTAACCCTTGTGTATATATTTTGCACCTCTTCTGTGTATCAGCTCCTCATTCCACAGCTTAAGTAGCATATTATAAGACAAACCACATCCATCTGCCAAACTAGATAATGAGACTTGATAATGAAGAGCTATTAATATCTGCATAACAGTAGTGAACAGAAACCCAATTAATTCACATATGTAAAAATGTGTAACACATCTGCATATAAAGTATCCTATTTATCCTCATTACAGCCAAAAATTTATGAAGAAATGTGTTTGAGAAGCCCTGCAATGAACTGGCAACTCATCTAGGGTGAACCCCGCCCTCACCCATATGTAGTTGGGATAGGCTCCAGCGACCCCCATGACCCTAGTGAGGATGAAGCGGGTTCATAAAATGAACAAGTTTGAGAAGGGGATTCTGGAATGACAGACACCTGGTTGATTATGAAAACTATGAAGGTAAATGGTGAAAATAAGAGGAACCTGTAAAAAAAAAAAAGGGAAAGGTAGGACTTTTATCGTCAGCTCTCAATGCCCCACTTTACCACAGTAATACAGCGTCAAAGAGTAAATAGACATGTTCAAGATGTGTTGTGACACTTTAATGACACCTCTGCCACAAATCATGGCTCTAACATCACCCAAAAGAGTTTTTACATGCATACGGTAAAGCTTATGCCAAAAAATATTTACACCGGCGTCCCAAGGGAGGTCAGGAGGTCACTAGCAAAGCCTCTGTTCTATATGTGAAGCAGGACGTGTTTAAGGAGTGTGTCACTCGTTGAGAAATGGGTTCAAACCAGACACACATAAACACTCTGGCATTATATATGTTATAGACCTGGATGTTAACAACACACGTTTAGCCATAGTTGGTCTTAATTACTGCAATTAGAGGCTAACATACTTGACTTAAACTATAAATAAACTGATATTTAGCTTTTTTTTTCACGTTTAGATTCTCCAGATTTGTTTACGTAAGATTTTGTGTAAAAATAAAACAAATTAAAGGATACATAAATAAATAAGAGCTGTTTACATCTTGTTTCCAGGAAGAATGATTAGTTAGATTCCCAACCCTCAAGGAAATGTAGAAACTAAAATAATACATGTAAATGCTGAACCAAATAACATATTTCTTAATAAGACACATCACAAATTAAACCAAACACCTTCTTTGTCCGTCCAGTCCCCAGCTATCCCTTCACTGGCTTTGCCCAAACACAAACACCCTCCCTGGGGTAAGTCTTTAAGATCCTGGTCCTAATAGCTCCGCTGGTGATTAAGTTATTTGGATCCCTGTATTTGTGTTCTGTCTCCTGAGAAACCCCCTCTGTCTCCAAGCCCAGATCTGGGAGCCGTGCCACCAGTCCGAGCCTGGGAACGCTGCAAGTAAGCAGTTACCAGGGAGTGGAGATCAGGGGGAACTTCAACATCACTGCCGCAAAAAGGCTGAAAATGTAGGGCATGGGGGGGGTTGAAAATGTGAGAAAGGGTGGCATTTTACAATGAAGCCAACTTGAATGGGTGAGGGGCTACCACTCCCAAACTATGCGCTGGTGTGAAAAGTCAATGAGTAATGACTGAACTGGCGTGCCCTGCTGCACAGTGGTCAGCTGTGGACATCTGTTGTAATTGTGTCAGTGTGTGTAATTGTATGAATAGGCCGTGTGTGCTACCGATAAGGAGAGGGTCTGCTTAGTAGCTTTTCAGTACACAATGACGGGTGAAAAGAGAATGTCAAGAGCTGAGGCCAACATATCCCAACATGCCTGACCATCTCACTGTTAATAAAGAACCGCTTCTCTCTTGCAGTGCACTGGAATCTAAAGGGTTACTACAGGAGGAAGTGAGTGATGACCAATTAACTATAAGAGAGGGGCTCCGTTTTTAACAAGTCAGGGTAAAAACACTCTGAATTTACAGGAGGCTGTAAACACTTTCACCTGTAGCACGTGTTCTTCAGGTAAAATGACCAGTAACCTGTGGCGACCCATTAATTTAAGAGGTTTTTTGATAAGATAAGATAAGATAAGATATAATTTATTGATTCCCCAAGGAGGATTTTCAAATGTACCGCAGTACAAGACTATATGCATCAAAGACAATATGTATCAAATTCAGTATTACCTGCTGAGTTGAGTGAAAACTGCTGGAACAGTGTGAGGTCATGATAGATAAACATTATCTACTGGATCCACCTAATGTTCAACATACAAAACAGGCTACTTGAATGCCCTATAGTTTTCACAGCCAACTTGATAAATATCTAACACTGTGCATTTTGATGGTGAATTAACAATAGTTTCTCAGCATCAATTCACACAAAAAATGAGCAGATGTAGTGACACCAGATGTGGTAATAAAAGCAGTCCAAGGCATGTTCAACAGATTTTCATCACATCATATGGCAAATTGTTCACATTACTGAGGATATTTAATTATGAAGCCCTGTATAAACATCGGGATGGTGGATTTTATACAAACTGCATCTTTTCCTCTGTGACAGATGTTTCCCTGTGAGAGCATTGGGGAGAAAAGAGAATGTCAAGAATCAAATGTTATGTTTTAGAAATGTAAATGTTCAGCTCCTGCAGCTCCCTGGTAATAACCTAAAGGGAGTTTTCATTTCCTCAGAAACAACTTGGCCAAATTAAAATTAATCACAGCTTTAGCATCACCCAAAAGAGCCACTAAACACATCACAATATTTTCATTGACGTCCACTGGGAGGTCAGAAGGTTGCTTGTAGCACCTCTCTTCTATATGAAGTAGGACATGTTTAAATGCAAGGAGCTCCTGCAGCAAAAATCTCTCTGCAATTTTCTGTTGTTTAGACATGACTTTGCTGAAGTAAAACTGACGGCTAAAAGCATCACTTTAGGACCCCTCTCCATCCACAATGACACCATGATTCCTGGGGTTCTCCGTCCTAAATCCCCCAATCCTACTAATGGGAGGATTTGTTGAGACCTGCAATTTTGTGACTGGTTTTCAGTCTAGAACACACACAGTTAAATCCCCGCCTGTGTGGGACCCCGTTACATTACAGTGACCCAATCTCTGATGGCTGTTTACAGCTGTCGCAAATGCTTCGTCTTGCACAACACCTGTCTGAAGCATGTAATCGTTAGCAGCCATTTAACACCAGGGCTTATAGAGCCAAACTTACAACCAGAATACAGTAGTGTAAACAACATGCATACACAGAGACATACTGTACAATGTTCAGCACCTGGTACAAGCATGCCATCTTTAAGAGGCATTTTACACTCGCCAAAGCCACCGATTTACCACTGTGTTGTAGCCAAAGTACAGTGGGGCTGTAAAGTGGACACAGCTGTAGTGGGTCCAAACTCAGCATTTCGCAACCGGAAATGTTCTTGGTCATACAAATGATCTTTAAATTCTATTGAAACAATAGCTGCTGTCTACATTTCACCTTAAAGATGCTTCAAATCCACATCCACTCTGTTCACTGTCAAAAGTGACCACTTACACTAATGTTGCTCCACAAGGTCTATACTCTGAGTCTTACATTTTTTCCCACCTCACAATTAATTTGCCCCTATGCCTCCCCTTTAATCGTCCATCGTAAACTTTATTGACTTGGTTAGCTTTACAAAAGCCCAAGAGGCATATTTGTTTTGGCCTCTGGGGTTTTGAATTCTTTGACACGGTTCTCATGCTCTGGCACTCAAAGTGCTTCTCCAAGACTCAATTATGCCTGTGGTAATTGGACAAGTTCCTCTCAGGTCTTTTAGGGGTTGAGTATTTTTACAGCCAGAGGTCAACTGCTGCCATTCATAACACAACAACCACTTGTGGAAATCTGGTTGAGGTTAATCATTTAAAAAATCCTGATGAAAAACATCATTAATGTCAAGATAAATTGTGCAGATTAGTAAACCTGAACCACCTGACATTAGGGTTCTGACTCCCCCACAGGTAATACATCACAATGGCACAGTGATTATTGTGTGATTAAAAAATAGGACCAATGTCCCTGTATCTCACCGGCATGTTCTATCAAGAATCAATAACAACTTGAATTTGTGAGGTTGTCAGGTTCTGCTGTTATGTTTAAGTCCTGTGGTGTTGATGCAGGAGATCAATTGTCCAATAGAAGTGGAGGATAACTCAACAAATTAAATTAAAGTCCATATATGACTTCCTATCAGTGCCCAATAGTAACTATATTGATATCTGTATCATTGTCACATTATAAGCCATCAAAATATGTTCCATTATAAGTAAAGGTAATTTTTTAATACTTAAAAAATTCATCAGAAATTCAAAAATCCAAATTTGTCAAAACTGTGTACACACTTTATAGACATTGTCCCTAGAAAGTTAGATGAAAATTTTAAGGACTCAAACCAGTAGTTTTGGAAAAGAAGATTGCTGAAATGTAGACATTGGTGACCTTGAATTTGACCCTTCAAGGTCACCCTAGGCCAAAGGTCATGGACCCAAATGAAAGTCCATATATGACTTCACACCAGTGCTCAATAGTAACTATACTGATATCTCTAACAATTTCCATGTTATAAGCCATGAAAATATTATAAGGCACATTTTTAATATTTCAAAAATCGTCAAAAATTCAAAAATCTAAATTTCTCAAAACTGTGAACAAACTTTGTAGACATTGTCCCAGGTGAGCTACATATAAAAGTTTGAAATGAATCCGACCAGTAGTTTTGTTGGAGATGTTTGAAGAAATTGCTAATGAAGACAATGACGATGGCAAAGGCGAAGACGATGCCAGACACAGCACCTTTACAAAAGCTCATGGCCTGTTGGCGGTGAGATAAAAATAGAATTAGATCTACTGTCTGTGATTGTAGATGACACTATTACTGCTACCAGTTTTTCCAATGACAGACTTTGACTGCAACTGTGCTAAAATGAGAAACATTTTGAATGAAGAAATCCTGCACACAAACAGATTAGAAGAAATTAAGCCCAAGAGAAGACTGGGAGAGCATTTTACTGAACCCACTGAAGGTCAAACATGAGCAAGCTATTAGGAACTGAAGAGTGAAGCCTAAAACAACACTGAATTTGCTAAGAGTCACGGCATCTCCCTGACTGTTCAGAGGAGGAACACACAGTTTATCAAAATCTGAAACAGAAAAACACATTGACAGGCCAACAAGCTAGCCCTAAGTCTTCAAAGACACATCACAGACTTTCCCACCCAAAAGAAGACACGCATTCGCAAAAGTTGGCGGGTATTACTGGGAGACCACAAGCTTGTATCATAAACATATGTAATATATAATTGAGCTTTCTTTTCTGACTTTTAAATGGACGCCCCAGCTTCACTTAATGGTACCTTATGAGATTCACGAAAATCGCTGTTGTGTGCATGTGCTGTCTCGGGCTGTCATTACTAAGGCCTAAGACGAATTATTGTGTGAAAATGGGGAAAAGCAAAGGTCAGGAGACCGTGGGTTCATTTTACATGTTTGTGTGTTCACTGCAGCTGTCCTGACTTCACCCTAAACGCAACACGCTGATCGACCCACCCTCTCCCATCCACACAGAATAATGTCCTCCTGTGACACTATTCACACTGTCTGAACTACAATTACATAACTCGTCTGTCTTTCAAATAAAGTCCCAAAGGGGCAAACAAAGCGGCCAACCTTGAGCATCTGTCCATATCTATGAATACTTTAGACTCTGCTGTAGGGATTTATGGGACACATTAAGTTGAGTTAAGACAAATCAACAGTGTAACAGAAGATGGATTTAATGCTACATTTACCACATTAAATGTTTGCTTATCTTGAGCTAAGAATGCATATACAAAAACTCTCTATTCCTTTACATTTGCTATAGATTTTATTCTACATCCATCTGTTCTATAGGATGGCATCATAGGTTTTATCTTTAGATAAATGAATTAATATTAGGGCAGCTTCACATAAACAGACAAGTATTCCCTCAGTGAATTAACTTCTTGAGGTACTTATCTTTGGATGGAGTGAGGAAGCAGTAGTATTCACACAGAAACAGGGAGAATATGAGACCACAGAGCTCATGCCGGGACATTGCTGCTGTGAGATGACAGTATCCATCATCAGAATAAAACTTAAATAATTTTGTTCCAGTTTAAAGGATGACTGTTGATCCTTTTTTGATCCTATTTTGTGGTTTTGTGGTCTTTACAGTCGAAACACTGCAAAAATCAAAATCTTACCAACCGCATTTTTCTCATTTCTAGTCAAAATATCTCATCACACTTAAAATAAGACATATTCACCTAAAGAGTAACTTTTCAGTAAAGTATAAGAACTTATTTTTAGACAATAGGTCTTGAAAATCTTATTTCAAGAAATCTTACCAAGATAATTTTCACTTGTT